>QNUK01000060.1:0-482500 GCA_013621035.1 Clarias magur
CAAAATATTAGCTATGGCACCATAAAGTGCGCATGTGTCAACATTCAGGCAGAAATCGCTGGATTCACCATTTTCCTGGCAATGGCTGTGGAACCTCGATTAGTTGAGCTACAGGTAAGTTTTTATTTAACTTGTTGAAATCATAATGACTGCAAATGTTAAATTGTTTTAACAGTAAAATCAAACAGAAGATTAGTAATTTGCACGCTTTCTGTTAAGCACCACAGTCTAGTGTCAAATTCACAGGAGTAATATTTAAATTCGTTCATATTTAATCATTTCTGAACGTAGAACTACATTCAAGATATGACGACAACACTTATATGAACGCACAAAGCCTCCCTCATTGAACCGTGCTTTTAGGTGGAACACATACACTCATGTCAGCAGCACAGAAGAACGATTCACAAAAAACACCAATGTTGCAAAAGCTCAGCTTCTCAAGCCTCCGCTTCACGTGGTCAGGAAACAAGCTCGGATATATTCGGCTCGATTTGTGTATCTTTGGACTCGGCCACTAATGAAATGCTACATGTGAGGCGCGCAAACTGTGATGTCATTTTCACTGTACACACCTCGGCTCTTATGCAGATGAGGTAAACAGATGCACTTGACAACACAAGAATATTAATGATATTTTAAAATAAAGAAATCAAAACATTTAATACATTCGTGCATTATTTTAATACATTAATAAATTGAGCCAAATATCGTCTTGATATCATCATGTGTGCGCGGCTCAGATTGCATCTGTTAAAGTGTGCATGCGCGACTGAGATTGCACCGTGCATCATCTCTGCAGCCAGACCCTTCTCTACAGAACACCTATGATGTTGCGCATGCGTGACCGATCACTTGTTTTCCATACAGAGTCACATTATTCAGATTCAAATGCGACCCATCACGATTCACAAGTGCTGAGGTACAAACGAGGCGTTCTGAATAACAAAAAACATTAGCTGTCAGAAAGCAAAATATGTAATGTTTATGTTCCTTAAAACCTTGCTTGTGATCAAATAAATGGCATTAACAAAGAAAAGAGCTGCAATCGAACAACATAATAATTTGACTTAACTTACATTAATCTATTTGCTTTTTTCCCCCCCAACAGGAGGATGAACTTGATGGCTACACCAATGAATTTGTGAAATTGGTGGTAATTCATAATTCTACAACTGAGGAGGACCCAACAGATGTGTGCATTGTTTTGGAGGGCACCAAAGTGCTGATGTGGAAACATAACCGCAGCTTGCATGCTGTTAAAGGGACTGATTTATGCCCTCAACCTTGAGTACCCCCAAACGCTAAAGTACACCTGTGAAGTGTTCCCGAAACTGTTTTTGAAACTTGATGGAACAAAAATGCTGAAAAGTCTCATACGTAAACTAATGGAATGAGCTGCCTGTACTGTAAATACAGACTCTCTGCTTCATGCAAATAATATATTCTCTTATTTTCAAATAGTACATTGACTGCAAGAATGTTCTTTTGTAAAATAATTATTTTTCCATGTTTTCAATAGAAAATGTTTCAAGTTACATGTACTGAGTTATATGGAATGAAAGTTGTTTTTCACCTACAATTAAATGTAAAAAATTGTTTTCACACATTTTAAATAAAGTTGAGGGTAAAATATTTGTATCCCTACAGCAAATGATAACGTGAAGATTTTGGTTTATTTATTGTTTTATGTAATATTTACTTAAAACATCAATATTACATAAAGTTACATAAAGATGCCGCTAACTGGCGCAAGAAGGAAGCTGCCTGCCTGCACTCTGCTGTCTGTCTGCCTTCTTTATTCTAAAGAATAAAAAGACTGTTCATGGTCATGGAATCTGGTTCCCGTGTTGTCTTTCCATGTCTCAAAACTGTTACAGTCATCTTACACAACACTTCGTCTACTTCATAATTGCTTTGAAGTGGCCTTTCCAATGGCCTTCATTTTGTTTTATTTATGCCCAAGACAGGCTAGAAAGCTAACTACTGTAGCTTCAGACACACGGCTGTATCCCATATCCCTCTCTAACTCCTGATCACTGGTGCTATTTAGTGTGTGGAACGAGTGATTGCACACCCTACATAGCACACTAGTATTTAACGTTATTTTTTATTTACCCAGGAACCTGGTTAAGTAGACAAACATATAATCTGTTAATAATAAATGGTGTCTGTGGAACTGACATATAATATATATCAATATCACACTCCAGATCAAACAGCACCCTTGTGCTTACAGCCGCATCACAACTGTGCTGATAACCAGGACAACAGCACTCCTTCTCGTGTGATGTTTTTTTTAAGTACAGTGGAACCTCGGATTGCGGTTTGCAAGCGTTTCGCGAGACAAGCAAAGATTTTTAATACATTTTCACTTGAAAAACGAGCAAGTCTTGGTTTACAAGTACTGAGTGTCATGTATCATGCATACGCTTCTTGTTTTGACGCCGAGCGTCAAGTGATCACAATTGAGCCAACTGGTTTTTCTCTCTTGTGCTGCGGAATTGTGGGTAATCGTCTCTCCTGCTGGGTCTTAGTGCTCGTCTCAACGAGCACTAAGACCCAATCAACATCCCAAATCAACATCCGTGCACGTGTGTACTGGTTACTATAACACTGACCACGTGTGTGCACATAAAACATCTTTTATTTTGTGTTTGTAAGTGTGTGTACAGTGCGTGTGTACTGTTTCTTAAAACACACGTTTGCACGCGTATAAAGCAAAAGAAAGTCTTATTAGAGGGTAAAGATCCATTTTCTCTCCCCCTCTCCGTATCAGCCTGTAGTTATGTGTGCGCATACGCGTAATTTGACACCGCGCCCCACACAAACTCTCGCCTTTACACCTCCTAACCCTCTCCTCCTCCCGGCTTCACACACACATACAAACGCACACTCTCTGCTCTACACATAAACACTGCTCTGTCACGATTCTTTTCAAAGTGCAGGTTCATTTGTTTGTTTTTTTTACTTTATAGCAGTGATTCTCTAGCCCAATACTGATACATCATAAATAATTATGATTTTTCAATAAATTAAAAAGGCAAAAAAAAAAAGTTTAATATGTCTGATTAGTTTACAAGATTTGAAATATTTGTAGATTTCCCCCAAACCATTCTGTACAAAAGGAGTAAGATCTGTCATTATCACATTCACACCATGATAAAGTCATCAAAGCTGATGTTACAGGTTAATTTTGAAACACATTAAATAAAAATTTTAGCTGAATCACATTAATTTGATTATCTCTTCCACAGAAAATGGCATCAAGAGTCGGATGGTGGTCGATTATAAGACAACATGTGAGTTCGACCGTAATCCTGAAACAGCAGAACACCAAACACCTCACCACTCATCACTTTACACAGATACTGACAAAAAAAAGGCCCTCTGTTTTTATTATTTTTATCATGTGTGAGATCACAATAGGCAGAAAGTGTTGTTTAATTTTCTACAACAGCAGCCCTGTAGTGAAACCGATACCGATTTCTTCAATTATAATATGGCCGATGGTGAATACAGATGTTTTTGTCGTTTGTGTTGAGATGGTGAAATACTCCCACACGGCGACATTTTCTCACTTTAGTTGAAAACAAATAATACCATGTGCACAAATTGTGGTATTATAGCACCACCTATTGGATCTTTCCTGAAGCTGCAGCTGGGTAGGCTACTGTTGTCCCAGTCAGACCACAAATAACTAACACAACATGTAACCCGCGCATAAATCTGTGCTTCAGTAGTGAGGCACCCATAAGTGTTTTATTCCTTATATCACTATACTGACCTATCTACACTGTCTAACCCAAGTACATGGTTTGTTTTTCAGGAGAGTTTTAGGAGGTTTGAAGCTCAGGCCCATGGGGATACTGTTGACTCCTCACCAACCACCCACTTTTATTTCTTTTTCTTTTATTCTCTCTCTCTCTTTTTATTACTAGGGTTTATTTATTAATTTATTTGTGTATAATTGTTTTCTTTAATTACCTTTTTAGAAATATACTTTTGTAAATATTTTTTTAATTTGTTGTTTTTTTGTTACTGAATGTTTTAATTATTTATCTATTACATTTATTCCTTTATTTTATAATAATGTAATGATTGAAAACAGTAATTTTTTATTCATTTAAAGTTTCTATTCATCTATTTACTTATTTATTTATTACAATAAACTAAGTTTTATAAAAAATTAAATGAAATTTTTATAAATTTATATTTTACTTATTAAATTTTTTTAACAATAAAACTTTTTATCCTACTTGTCAGTTTTTTTTTTTTGGTGCCCTGAATAGCGTACCCAGATTTACACTATCACTGTTCCCACATACTATGATCCGGCATGGGCCTAATCTCATTTAAAAGCTGAGACTATTAACTTTTCCCCCTCAATAGTCAGATAAATAGTGGGATACGTTGTGACAGAGTAACCGAATAGAATGCAAATTGTTTTGCCGTCCACCTGCTTTACCCACCTCGGAACTGAGCGGTGCCTTTAGCTTCAATTCAGCAAAGTGACGATAGAAATAATACTAGAAGATTTATTTATTTTTTTAGCATTCCTCTTTAAGATTATGTCCATATGCTGTAATGTTTAAATGTTGGAGACTCCAAAACAGAGATTTTCCAAAACAGCCCTGAAGATAAAAATACAACTTCAGCTATTTATTATTTCTCAAATGCTCCAGAGCTCGGAGTGACGTCACGTTTAACTGGAACATTTCACCTTGTATCTCACCACTGGAATTACTGAGGCTGTGTTCTGATAAGCTAGTAGTTCCCTGTAGACTGCTTAGAGGATTCGGCCATGTCATGCCTCTTACTGGGGAAGAGCAGTTAGCCGGCGTTCTGGCATCCGTGCTGGACTTTAAAACTATTTTGAAATGTATCATGTTCAATCTTATTATGAATGAATGAATGGATTTTTTGCCCCACATTTTCCCTGTTGAATGTTACCACCATTGGTTATTAGTGGTGCTTGCGAAGCGAATTTAGTGGTGCTTGCGAAGCGAAGCACTACTATTATTATCTCACAGGCTTATTATTCTTTTTCTTCTTCTTCTTCCGTATGAAATTTCGGCGCGTAACTAGTCCCGCACCGTTTGTCGTAGACCCATGAATGAGGTATCAAAACGTGCGGCTTGGTCGGGAATGGGGTGCTATGAGTTTTCTAAGGGGTCGGCGGTTAACAGGGGGCAATTAACCGCCCCAAAAATCCCATAGACTTAACATTGAGAGCAACTTTGACGGATGGTAGCGCAGAGAAGGAATTTTGTAGAGATGTCAAATTTACCACATTTGTAGAGGTTTGGAACCTGTGTCAGACCATACCCCGCAAAAGGGTATAAGTTCTACCCCCGGGGCAATAGAGCTCCCAAAATTTGCCCCATTGACTTATAATGGGGAATAATTCCCATAGACTTAACATTGAGAAAAACTTTCACGGATTGAATTGCCGAGTGAGAATTTGGTACAAATCTCAAATTCACCACATTTCAAGAGGGTCGCAAGCTGTGTCAGAACATACCCCGCACGAGGGTATAAGTATTTGCCCCCGGGGCAGAAAAGGTGCCCAAATTTGCCCCATTCACATATAATGCAGATTTTGGCACATAACAACTACAGTATCGTTTGTCGTAGATCCATGAAAGAGGTGTCAAATCATGCGGCGCATTCGGGACAGGGGTGCTTAGACTTTCATGAGGGAGGGGAGGGTTTCGCTTTTATCATGATGCTCATAAGCCACGCCCCCTAGCAAAATTATTAGCATGCTGTTAGCATGTTGCTAACGCGATTAGCATGTTGCTAGCATTATGCTAACAATATTAGCATTTCGCTAGCATTATGATAACTATATTAGCATGTCGCTAATAACATGATTAGAATGTCGCTAACATGATGCTAGAGTGCCTAGCATGTTGCTAGCAAGACGTTTAGCTCATTAGCATGTTGTTAGCATTATGCTAACAATGTTAGCATGTTGCCAGCATAATGCTAACAATATTAGCATGTCGTTAGCATAATGATAACAATATTAGCATGTGGCTAGCAATATCATTAGAATGTTGATATCATAATGCTAACATCATTAGAATGTCGCTAACATGACGCTAGACTGCTAGCATGATCTTTAGCTTATTAGCATGTTGCTAGCATCTTGTTAACTGTACTAGCAGGTGCTAGCTAGATCATTAAAATGTCTCTAACATGATGCAAGGGTGCTTTGCCTCTTGCTACCATGATGTTTAGCTGCTTAGCATGTTGCTTGCATTATGATAACTGAATTAGAACGTCACTAATATGATGCTGGAGTGCTTAACATGTTATACATGTCATAATTCTAATGACATGCCAATCATGTTAGCATCATGTTAGCATGTTGTACAAAACTCTCTAGACTACCCTACTCATATATGGACAAAGAAGAAAGGCTGCTGTCAAGCTCTACAGACGGTGGTGCGATCAGCTGAGCCCATCATCCAGCAAGCGGTGCTGGACCAAAACCAGGAAGATTTTGAAGGACCTCCGCCACCCCAGCAATGGACTGTTCTCTCTTGCAATCACGAAAGCGATCCTGCTCCATGAATGCCAACACAGAGAGACTGAGGAGGAGCTTTTTCCCGCAGGTGATACGGTCTCTCAACCAGAACACTTCACAGGACTTAATCATTCATGTACACTTTGCACAGTGCACACTGCACATCGAAGAGCATTACACTACTGCACATTCTTGCATATTTGCACATTTATGGACATCACACTACTGTACATTATATATGTATTTTTTTCCACCTTCCCTATATTTTTATATTCCATTTTTCTTCTTCTATAGCTATATTCCCATAGCTGGAGTTTTCTTTATTTAACGTCTTACTTTATTTCATCATTTATTTTTCTACTGACTATTTATTTTCTTTGTTCTCTTTAGTGTAAGGTCACGGATGGTCATATAAGCATTTCACTGCATATCGTACTGTGTCTGACAGTGTATGTGACAATTTTTTTTCTTTGAAAATTTACATGACCATTGGTTGTGTGACTGAAGTTTTTGCGCTTCTGATTGGCTGAGCAATATTGTGACACTGCCCGGAGACGGCCTCCACTTTCCAGAATTTTCCTGAGGTGAGTAGCATTGCTTCATATTTTTAACTGCTCTCTGAAGTGAGTAGCATTGCTTCATATTCTTAACTGCTGTCTGAAGTGAGTAGCATTGCTTCATATTTTTAAATGCTGTCTGGTGTGAGTAGCATTGCTTCATATTCTTAACTGCTGTCTGAAGTGAGTAGCATTGCTTCATATTCTTAACTGCTGTCTGGTGTGAGTAGCATTGCTTCATATTTTTAAATGCTGTCTGAAGTGAGTAGCATTGCTTCATATTTTTAAATGCTGTCTGAAGTGAGTAGCATTGCTTCATATTTTTAAATGCTGTCTGAGTAGCATTGCTTCAGCTGTCTGAGCATTGCTTCACAACTGCTGTCTTAGTAGCATTGCTGCTCTGAAGTGAGTAGCATTGCTTCATATTTTTAAATGCTAGTGAGTAGCATTGCTTCATATTTTTAAATGCATGAGTAGCATTGCTTCAACTGCTGTCTGATTTGAGTAGCATTGCTTCACATTTTTAACTGCTGTCTGATTTGAGTAGCATTGCTTCACATTTTTAACTGCTGTCTGATTTGCTTCACATTTTTAACTGCTGTCTGATTTGAGTAGCATTGCTTCATATTTTTTACTGCTGTGTGAAGTGAGTAGCATTGCTTCATATTTTTAAATGCTGTCTGGTGTGAGTAGCATTGCTTCATATTTTTAAATGCTGTCTGGTGTGAGTAGCATTGCTTCATATTTTTAAATGCTGTCTGGTGTGAGTAGCATTGCTTCATATTTTTAACTGCTGTCTGAAGTGAGTAGCATTGCTTCACATTTTTAACTGCTGTCTGATTTGAGTAGCATTGCTTCATATTTTTAACTGGGTTTGATAGAAAAGGGGATTACAGTGAAACCTATGATGCCAAATGAATTTAAATTAATTTTAACTTAATAAACGAGTGATATCTTGATGTATATGAGTAGTACGCATGAGCTTTGTCTGCCAAATGTCACGTAATCACACCTGAACTAATGGTTCCTCTCTCTTTAAGGTAACATGTTTGTGCTAAGCTACATAAAGCAGTATGTTAACATGATTTAGCACTGTTCTTTACATACTAACCTGAACTATGTAAGTAACATTGAAAGACAATGTTACATATAAGCTGACCAAAGCTAGCTTAAACAAGGAAAAATAAAATATTAGTGTCATATGTGCACATTTGACTGTGGTTGGAGGAATGTTACAAATTTAACATGAACTTTATTAAATTTATATATTTAACCCACACAGCATATTTAATGTCTGTTAAGTATAACATTATATTTTGCTTCTTCAAGTCACAAGTGTTTTGTTGTGATTGCCTGTCTCTGTTGAGTGCTTTAAATCACTCACTTGCTTTCTTCAGATTGATTTCTTGATTGAGCTTCAAGTTTCAAGTTTTGAGCTTCAACGCCTGAGCAACCCTTGAGGTTTGTTTAATTATTTGTATGTAGTACATTTAATGGTGCACTATGCTGAACTCTTGCCCCTCCAAAAGTATCATGCAAAAAATTTGTATTGACAATCCATACTCGTTGTCAGGTCTGTCTCAAAAAAAAGAAAGAAAAGTTTATTCCTTTAAAATCTTAGTTTATATTTTCTGTTTCATTTGTTATAATTCTTTTAACTGGGAGGGAAAAAAAAACTTTTATTAGTCAACAGCAGCAGAGCTTTAAAAAGTAAAAAAAAAAAAAGATTTTTGTATTAAACCGATTTAAAATAACTTTAAAACCAGAAATCTGATTTAAATGACATGTAGAAACACAGGGAAGGAAAACAGATATTTGTTTGCTACACAATTATGCATTGGACAATCAAAAGATAAACATACTGTAGAGTGTTATCAAGAACCGGACAGTGACCATAGGCCATTTAACTACATATAGTTACAAAATTGCATTGATTTTATTATGAATCAAATTCCAAAACAGTTTATTTAAATACAAATTCAGAATTATCAGAGTAAATGTAGAGTACTACATTGTGTCAATTCACATACATGCGATATGAAATGTGACATGCTAATGTTATGGTAATGTGTTAACATGTTAATAGAGTTTGTCCAATTTAATCATCTATAATAAATGAGTTGTCGTGAATTTGAATTTTCAGAACTTCAGAAATGGAAGATTGGTGGATTCCTCTCAGTGAACGAATTCAGTGTCTTTCAACAGATGTCAGCCATGCACTGCTTCTTCTTTCTCCATTGTTTATCGCTGTGTTCAAAGACAAATCTGGACGATATGGATATTTCAATTCACATTCTACAACTGCTGAAGGTTTGCCAGATCCTACTGATGATGGATCTGCAGTTATGTCAATTTTCACTGACCTGAATGACTTGACCAGCGCAATATTCAAGCTTTTTCAAAATCATTCTGATCGAGCAAGCTATGAATTTATGGCTGTGTCATTTAAAATGGAGCAACAGTCTGCTGAAGCGTCCTCATCATCACCTTGTGTGTCACTGCCACAAGTCACTTCACCACTGCGAAAAACACAAACAAATGCTGGCGCCAGAAGATCATAGAGGTCACGAAGAAAAATAAGCTGAAAAGAAGAAAAGAAATGCGTAAAATTGCGATTCAAAAGGAATGTGCAGGTCCTGAGGAGACAACTCCACATTTTGAAGATCTGAAAAAGAAGAGAAGGGAATATGAGAAAGAAAAGTATGCAACTACTTTGCAATTTCGAATGAAGAAGATAGAAGCCAGCAAGGAAAAATATAATCAAGATTGTTTGTTCAGAAGCAAAAAGAGAGAGTACATGATCAAGAGATACAATGCTGATTCTCTCTTCAAGACAAAGAAGAAAGAAACCATGGTCAGGAGGTACCACACAGATCTTCTTTTTCAGAAGAAAAAGAAGGACGATGCGGTGAGAAGGTACCACACAGATGCTCTTTTGCAGGAGAAAAAGAAGGACTACGTGGTCAGGAGGTACCACACAGACACTTGTTTCCAGAAGAAATGGAAGGACTATGCGGCCAGGAGATACCACACAGACGTTCATTTCCAGAAAAAAAAGAAGGAATATGTGGTCAGGAGGTACCACACAGATTTTCTTTTCCAGAAGAAAATGAAACAATACATGGCTAGAAGATATGCCAATGACCCAAAGTTTAGATCACGTCACATTCAACTTTGTACTCTTCAAAAAAAACAAAAGAGTCTCATCAATGCTGGATTTCAGATTCTTTATAAGTTGCAATGTGCATTGAGGATCAAAAGAAAATATAAATCATACATTCATTCCAGCCATGACGCTACAAGCCAGCCTGTGTCCAGTAATTTAATGCAAACAGCCATATCGGCATTTCGTTGTCAGATTTTACATGGACCAACTTACATCTGTACAGTCTGTCACAGAGCCTTGTTTCCTAATCAAGTCAAAGTATGTAAGAGAATGAATTACATCAAAGATGTTCAAGTTGCAGAATTTTGCTTAAGCCGGAAATACGTTCATGTTTGTGACTGCGCCTGCTCAGATTCTTGTGTCATTCCGGAAGAGAGGAGACAGGAATGGATCTGCCACACTTGCGACAGCCATCTTAAGAGAGGACACATGCCTTCAATTGCGGCAGCTAACAAACTTCAACTGGCACCCATCCCCGCGGAATTAGCCGAATTGAATGTTCTTGAACGTCAGCTGATTGCCAAAATCATACCATTCGCAAAAATGATTGCATTACCTAAGGGACAGCAGAGAGCAGTACATGGAGCTGTAGTTTGTGTGCCCTCTGAGGTTGAGAAGACCGTCAACTATCTGCCAAGACCTAGTAGTGAGACCCAGCTACTACAGGTGAAGCTGAAAAGACATGTCAATTTTAAAGGATATCAGCACTTCCACACTGAGAATATGCACAATGTGCTAGCAGCGTTAACTGTACTGAAAGCAGTGCATTCGGAATACCAGGACATCTTCATAAGTGACACTGCCACCTTTGAATTTCCGCCTGATGATGAGGTAGATAATGGAGAGGAGAAACAAGAAGCTGGTGTTCATGAAGAGGATGATCAGAATGTCAGCACAGAAGAAAAAGACGAGCTTAGGCCTGGTCTCACTCTTGACACGTGCATGCAGCCGCTTGACATCGGACAGGAGATCTTATCCTACGGCGAGGGAATCTTCAGCATCGCACCTGCTCAAGGAAGAAAGCCTGTGGGATTTTTCAAAATACCAAAACTGGAAGCCATGGCATTCCCCGTACAGTTCCCTACTGGAGAGAGTACGATTGACGATCCCCGGGAAGTTACATTATCCAAGCATGTATTTCAATGCGAGACTGTTCTGTGTGGATACTCGATTTGCAAAAGACCAAAGTTACCTTTTCTTTGCGCAGTTTGTGACTGAAACACACTTGGCCAGAAACAGTATGTCTATCCAGTTGCGAAAGGGAAAAGCCGTTACAAAAGATGGACGTAGAATCTCCAACAAGCTGCTTCAGGACGACCTTGAGGTTGAAAGACTGGTCCACAGCCGTGACGTAACAAGGTTCATGCAACCCTTGAGAGGCACTCCATCTTATTGGGAGAAAACACTGAGAGACCTACAGGCAATGATCAGGCAGTTAGGAACTCCTACTTTCTTTTGCACATTTAGTGCAGCTGAAATGCGATGGCCTGAAGTGATAGTGGCAATCAAGGCTCAGCAAGGTGAACAGGTTGTCTTTTCAGAGCTTGACTGGATGACAAAATGTGAAATCCTACGAAGTAACCCTGTCACCGTCATGCGGATGTTTGAGAAACGAGTGGATGCGTTAATGACTCGCCTGCTTTTGTCACCTGCTCAACCCATCGGTAAAGTCGAGGATTACTTTTATCGCGTCGAGTTTCAAGCCAGAGGAAGCCCACATATTCATTTAGTGGTTTGGGTAAAGGATGCACCTGAATTCGAAAATGATTCTGACGAAGACGTGTGTGAATTTGTGGACCGTTACATAACTTGTCAGTTGCCGGACCCTAGCAACGATCCCGAACTTCACGAAATCGTCACTGAAGTTCAACTTCACAGCAGGAAACACTCAAAATCATGCAAAAAAGGAAATGTTTTGTGTAGATTTGGGTTCCCAAAACTGCCCGTGCCTAAGACTGTAATAACTCGACAACAACTACAGCATTCTGAGGAGGAAGAAGAAAACGACCAGGAAAACAAAGAGGAAACAAACCAGCTGGACAGAACAAAGTCAAGACGGGAAGCTGCTCGAAGAGCAATGAACAACGCCAGGCTGAAACTTAAGCCATTATGGGATATGCTGAATGATCCCCAAGCCTCCTTTAATAATTTGTCAGATTTGCTGACCAATTGTAATTTGTCCATGGATGATTATATTAAGTACACTAAGGACCTGTCCACTTCCAGTGTGATTTTGCTTAAGCGTGATCCAAAAGAGGCTTGGGTGAATGGATACAATGCGGATTTGCTGAGGGCATGGAATGCTAACATGGACATTCAGTACGTTCTTGATTCTTACAGCTGCATTATGTACATGTTGTCCTACATTTCCAAGCCAGAGCATGAAATGAACGATTTCCTGAAGAACGTGATCAAGAGTGTTCGTGAAACAGATGTAAATGAGAAGGAGGAAATGAAGCATATAATGCAGGCGTACTCCAAACACAGGCAAGTAAGTGCTCAGGAATCTGTGGCACGAACGTGCAGTTTACCAATGAAGAAGTGTTCACGAAGTGTGGTGTTTATCCCGACGGACGATGATGCCCTGAAGATGAGTCTGCCCCTCAGTGTCTTGCAAAACAAAGATCCGGATTCAGAGGACGTTTGGATGTCAGGACTAATTGACAAATACAGAGCAAGGCCTCAAACAGAGTTTGAAAACATGTGTCTGGCAGACTTTGTGTCGAACTACCGTGTTGTGTATGGTCAGCAAGCAAAAGGAAAGAATGCTAAGCAACTGCTCAACAACATGGGATTTATTCAGAGGAGAACTGTTGGTAAGCCTGCAATTATCAGATATGCTCGGTTTTCAGAGAAGAAGAAACCGGAAAAGTTTTACGGAAGTTTGGTGAAACTTTATGTGCCACACCGTTTTAACGAACAGCTCAAACCTCAGGATTATCCAACATACGAGGATTTTTACAAAACTGGATTTATGGAACTTGCAGGATACCGTGGTCTCCGTTTCCCGGTACAGACAATAGTGAAAGCTAATCAGCAGAAATACGAAAAACACAGCAAAGAAGTGGACGATGCTTTTGAACAGTTGCAACAGCAAGGCCCATGTGAGAATGCTTGGACAGCTTTTGCCCCTGAAGTTGAACTGGTTCGTTTGGATTGCATTGCAGAGCAAGAAGCCGTTGATCCCGAAGAAGAGAACGAACAAGATGATGTACCAGAATATCAGGTTCTTCGTGAAGACGGAGTTGTTCCACGAATAGAGGCACCACAGATGACTGCTGAATTTGTGAAGAAGTTGTTCAGGAGTCTGAATGAGACACAGGCAGCAATGTTCTACACTGTCCGCCAGTGGTGCCAGAAGCGTGTGTGGGGTCATAATCCCGAACAGTTTTTCTACTTTGTGTCAGGCGGTGCTGGTTGTGGGAAATCGCACGTCATCAAGTGCATACACACAGAAGCCACCAGGATTCTGCGACAACTGCCTCAACTACGTGATGAAGGGGATCTCTCTATGCCTACAGTTCTGTTGAGTGCATTTACTGGAACAGCAGCGTTCAACATTGCTGGAAAAACACTGCATTGCCTTTTAAAACTGCCAAGGAGTTTAAAGCCACCTTATCAAGGACTTGGGAACACTCTTGATGAAGTAAGAGCAGGATTATGCAATGTGGAGATTCTTATTATTGATGAAGTATCCATGATTTCCAAGGACCTGTTTGCCTATGTCAACTGGAGATTTCAACAGATCAAAGGCAGCAAAAAAACATTTGGAGGAATCTCTTGTTTGGCCGTAGGAGACTTTTTTCAACTGCCACCGCTTGGGAAAGCCAAACCACTCTGCGTGTATGAAGAGGATGTGCTGGACTTCTGGAAGGACAACTTTCAAATGGTTACGCTCACCGAGGTAATGCGTCAAAAAGAAGACCTTGCTTTCTCACAACTTTTGAACAGACTTCGAGTGAAGCAGAAGACTCAAGCTCTCAAGGAAGAGGATAGAGCTTTGTTGATCCAGGCCGTGAAGAACCCGGAAGACTGCCCGCATGATGCTCTACACGTATTTGCCACCAACAAAGAGGTTCACAAGCACAATATCGAAACTGTACAGGCACTTCACACTGACATCATTACGGTTGATGCCGAAGACTACAGGAAGGACCCAAAAACAGGACTGATGAACAAACTCCACAAACCTGTCATCGGCAAAAGGGCCGACCTGCTCGACACCATTCAAGTGGCAGTGGGAGTTTGCGTAATGGTGACTAGAAATCTGGATGTGGAAGATGGCATTGTTAATGGATGTTTTGGCAAAATTGCAAACATTGTCACCAGAACAAAAGATGAAATTGCCACGGTGCAAAGGCTTGCACTTCAGCTGGACAATCCAAATGCAGGTCAAAAACATCGCAAAAAGGGACAGACTGAAGCTGATGCCTTGGTTTACATTGAGAGATCTGAAGAAAATCTGAGGAAAGGAGTGGTTCGTCGACAGTTCCCCATCAAGCTAGCCTATGCCTGCACAGCTCACAAGGTTCAAGGAATGACCATGCAGTCTGCTGTAGTGTCGCTAAAGAAGATTTTCGAGCCGGGAATGGCCTATGTTGCCCTCAGCAGAACGACTTCATTGAGTGGATTACATATTACAGACTTCGAAGAAAAGAAGATATATGCTGATCCTGAAATTACAATCTCGTTGCAAAACATGAGAAGGGCAAAGCTTGAAGGAGTCATGCCACTTCTGCAACATGTAAAGGACAATAGCCAGGACCATACCTTTAAAATCCTTCATCATAACACAGAAGGACTAGCATCCCACATCGAGGATATCAGATGCCATCATGAGCTGCAACTCTCTGATATTCTTTTTTTTTATCGGAAACCCACCTGTCCGGCTCTTGTATTTCACCACATCTTCAATTAGACAGATACAAGATGTTTGCACGGAATCGACACGTTTCCTACTCAACACATGCGGAAATTGCAAAAAAAGATGGTGGTGGAGTTGCAATCTTTTGCAAAGAAGACATTCAAGCGCAGCCCCGACAGTACATACAAAATGTCACGGACCTGGAGTTTGTCCTCATCAAAATCGACACTCCAATCGATGCAACAATTGCAGCTGTGTACAGGCCACCACACTACAGTCTGGAGAAATTCCTGCCAAACTTAAGGAGCCTTCTCGATTATGTGGACATGAGGAAGAAGAATCCTGTCATCATCTGCGGAGACTTTAACGAAGACCTCCTTTCTCCTGGAAAAAAGCCTATAAAAGAGGTGTTTGAATTAAAGGGCTACACACAACTGATCACAACAGCGACGACTGAAAAGGACACATTGTTGGATCAGATTTACATCTCTCATCCTGACAGGTGTATTACAGACTTACCACAGTTATCACAATCCTGTATACTGCATTTTGCGAAAATGAGTTCCTGAGGTTGTTGATAATTGTTTGTGGTTGGGGGTTCTGTTTTGCCATATGGAACCAGGGACACTAAGGTTTAATGACAGTGAGGCTAGTTTAGCCAGCTCCAAGGCAATTTGTAAAAAGTTGAATGATGTTAAGATGTTGAGCGCAGCAGCAGTGAAGATCAGTGGCAGGTTCAGAGAAGACTTGGGAGAGCGAGAGCAGCAGGTCCACAAAGGATGCACAAGAATAGTGTGCATCTTCAGCGAGGAAGCAGGCAGTGAGAGCAACAGGAGGAGTTAGTGAGAAACACACTAACACGAAGAAAGCAAGGTAAAGGGAAAAGCATTAAAACACTGTTGTAGTATATTGAGTAAGATTCTTTAAATATATTTCAATACAGGTTTTAAAATGTTAGACATAGAACTTTACCTTAAATTTGTGTTCTGCAATCTTTACTGACTGTAGTAAATGCATTCCATCTTCTGTCATTAATGTCAGAGAAGACTTGGGAGAGCGAGAGCAGCAGGACCACAAAGGATGCACAAGAATAGTGTGGCATCTTCAGTGAGGAAGCAGGAAGTGAGCGCAGCAGGAAAGTTAGTGAGAAACACACTAATGTGAAGATTAGTAATGCAAGGTGAAGGGAGAAGCATTAAGATACTGTTGTAGTATATTTAGTAAGATTTATTTTTAAATATTTCACTCCAGTACAGGTTCTGAAATGTTAGAAGTAGAGGTTTACCCTTAAATTTGTGTTCTGCAGTCTTTACTAACTGTAGTAAATGTATTCCATCTTCTGTCATTAATGTTTGCCCTTTTAAAGTTGCAGGAAGAATTTGGATAAAATGGCAAGAACAGGACAAGATTCCTCAAGATAGAATATTAAGCTAAGTTTAACCATTTCATTTCACTCAATGTACTACCTTATAGCTTCACCACATTATCACAAAAAATTTAATCTAATTGTTGATTTTAATGTTTCAGCAACAGTTGAACTGAAGTGAGAACACCTGAGAAGACCTGTTGCCAACAAGAGGAGCGGAGGGCACTGACTGAGGGATCAAGTGGATACAATCTTAAGCTAAGTTTAACCATTTCATTTCAGTCAATGTAATACATTATAGCATCACATTTTCAGAAAAATTTTGATCTAATTGTTGACTTTAATGTTTCGGCAACTTTTTGAAACTGAAGTGAAGTGAGAATGCCTTAGAAGACCTGTTGACAAGAGGAGCAGATGGCAGTGACTGAGGGATCAAGTATACTGCGATACCAATGAGGTAAAATAAAAAAGTGACAGTAAAACATTTATTACGCATATTCTCTTTCCAGACCATTGTGTTTCATTAGTTCAGTCTTGAAAAATCACACCAATTCACATCACAAAACATTTAAGACATCTTTTTTTTTATCTCCTCCACCTCAGAATGTCCAGTCTACTGTCATGCCAGATCCAGCAGATGAGTGAAGGGGGATGCTTCGAATGAGCCCTGCCTGCCTCCTTCGTGTGAGCCCTGCCTGCCTCCTTCGAGTGAGCCCTGCCTGCCTCCTTCGAGTGAGCCCTGCCTGCCGCCTTCGAGTGAGCCCTGCCTGCCGCCTTCGAGTGAGCCCTGCCTGCCGCCTTCGAGTGAGCCCTGCCTGCCGAGTGAGCCCTGCCTGCCGAGTGAGCCCTGCCTGCCGCCTTCGAGTGAGCCCTGCCTGCCGCCTTCGAGTGAGCCCTGCCTGCCGCCTTCGAGTGAGCCCTGCCTGCCGCCTTCGAGTGAGCCCTGCCTGCCGCCTTCGAGTGAGCCCTGCCTGCCTCCTTCGAGTGAGCCCTGCCTGCCTCCTTCGAGTGAGCCCTGCCTGCCTCCTTCGAGTGAGCCCTGCCTGCCTCCTTCGAGTGAGCCCTGCCTGCTTATTTTGTTTTTTACCTCCTCAGCGTTGTCTGGGAGGTTGAGACACACTGTCATTTTAAATCTAGACTAAAGACTCATCTCATCAGCATAAGTTCTATGGTTTTACTATATGATGTACTGTGGTTCTACTTCATGTTAATGGTTCTATTTCAGTTAAAATATGAAGCAATATAAATTGATAAATTTGTATATATTCTACGTCCTGTTTACAGCAATGTGAGTTATAGATGCAATCAGTTTCACGGTTTGTTTGTTTTTTCATCCGCTGTTTGCTTGCTTTCTGGGAGACTTCTGTGATTAGCTTTTAGCTCAACTTGGAGTTTTTCTGTGTATTACATTAATATTGCTTTCATTGTTATATGCTTATATTATTGTGCTGTTTTTCTGAATATTATTTGTCTTTATTCAGTGTAAAGCTGCTTTGTGAAAAGAACTATCTAAATGAATTAGAATTGCATTTGAATTTAATTATAAATTGTTTTAGTTCAGGAAATGATTTGTTTGAATTTCAAAGTAGGTTTATACTTTTATATATGAAATAACTAAAATGCTTATGAATACTCCAAGTACCAATTTTGAATCATATTATGATGACCATTGTTTTTAGTAACTTAAGTTCACAATGTAATGTTGGTTTTGTTATTTACTGTAAGATGACTTGTGATTTAAAGAATTACTAATAAATAGTGCAACTGTTGCATATCTACAAGTCTTTGTATATTTTCTCAAAAGATTTCAGGTAAAGTTAAGAAAATATTTTGTCTTCTGATGACTATTGATAATAGGTGTGGATTTTAAAAAAAAAGTATATTTAGATCAAAGGAATGTGGCTAGGCAAGTTATATAAAGGTTTAATAATGATGACATGAAAACAAAAGAATGATAAGCCATGATCAAGAGAGAAATAAGGAAATATGAATAGAGGCAATATTGTCTTACTGTAACATCTCTGCTATACCAGCACTTTAAATGTTGATTTTCACAGAGAAATGGAGGAAACATTGTAATACTGCGGCCAGAGTTCGGCCACGGCAAGCACCACTCACATTTTCTTCAGGAAATGTACCTCTCTAGTTTCTCTTTACCCTCCTAAACTCAGGAGACCAACTTCAGTCTGAGTTCTTCACCAGGTCCATCAGACGAGGGCCACTAAAAGAACCCGACCCCTGACTTCCCCTGGGCTTTCCCTGAGTGGGGGACTTCAGAGAGAAAACCTCTGGTAGGGAGCATTCTGGGAGAGATCCGTGTTACCGTAATCTTTTGCAGCAACTCGTAGCCATGTTGCTGTCCGTGACCTTCACCGCCGATGCCGTCTTGGAAGGGAGCTCTCTATCATGGCATCTTGAGGCTTTTTACAATTCTGTCATGATTAAGAATCTGTAAAAATGCAAATCAACACATCTCACTGTAAGTTTAAAAATCTGACATTACTTAAATAACACGAGTCAAGAGTTTTACACCTAAAATGTAACGGTATATGAAGTGATAAAAAGTATTATGATTCTTAACCTATTTCATTATTTTTTGTGGTTATTTTTTCTTTTTTATGAATGAAAATAAATGTTGAATTTGATTAATAAAAAAATTACTTACAATATTTATGAGACCGCTGTCTGATCATTCATCACACTCACTGATATCATCAAAAAGTCCAGCTCTAAACTGAGGATTGAAAAAAGAAGCCCCTTGTGGCAGATTAACCTGCTTTCAGGATGAGCGGTTGCTTTACCACCAGCTCGAGGACATCGCGCGGTTTTTTTTTTTTTACGCTTCTACGTCAACGTTTTTACTGACTGGGTGCGCAGGCACGTCAAAATTACCAACAATGAACAGATTAGTCCGAAATACCAATTTTGGAAACCATTAAAGCTATCTTAAACTGTGAAGCTGGACCAAACCGTCACTCACCGCTGCACGTGCACTCCCGTCATGCGCGCTGATTTTTTCACCAGAAACAGAGAGGACAGAAGGGGAGGCGCCCGGGGTCGAGGAAGAGATGTGATTGGTCCAGCCTAGTGTCAGTCTAAAACATTTCACCAATCAGCTGCTGGGGACAAAAAAAAAGTCAGGAAAGTCTTAAAGCAAAGTCGTTGCATGCTAGCAAGCAAACCTGCTAACTCGCTAACTTGAAAAGACTAGAAAAATTTTAAAGAACATAATTTAGTTATATACAGTGAAATCCTATTTATAAATTGGCTAATCCTATAAGTCAATTTATGTTAAAAATATAAATTGCAGCTTAATATTTAAAACATTAATGAGTTAGCAAAGTGTGCTGTAGCTAGACTATGTTGTTATATACTGAAAATGGCTGATTTGTTATTTTCATTTAAACAATAAATAGGTTTTCTTAATGAATAATATTTAGACACACAAAGTGTGTGTATGATGAATGTATTCCTACAGAGTCACTTGTCATTATTGTGGTGAGAGCTTGTCTATGAGGGCAAGTCTCTGAAACAGGACACCACCTTGAATTAGGTATAATGTAGACACAACTCAACTGTTGTTTCATTCCTTTGTGCCCCTGTCCATCTATAGTTGTGTTGGGAAAAATCAAGATAAATATATAGTGCATTTGGAATAAGTCATCATACGAAAAATTAATTTTAACTTAAAAAGTGAGTCCGTCAAATCCCTAGATTCATTACATGTGAAGTGAAATATTTCAAACCTTTTAATTTTTTGATGATTACAGCTTACAGCTTATGAAAGTCAAGTTGACTAGAAGGGAACAGTGTGGTAGGAAAAGGTGCACAAGCAAGAATGATGACCGGTGGCTTAAGAAGATTAAAAAGGCAATAAAGCCAATGTAAAGCCAATTCAAGAACTTGAGAGTGCTTCACACTCCAGGACCACCATGCATAGACATCTTCAGGAAATAAAGTAACCTGTAATATTCCTACTATCAAACCACTCCTGGTGGTCAATCACGAGCCGCGACGCAGTGGTCGAGCTTGCTCGTTACCTTCAGACGCCCATGACGAATCTCTCTTCAAGCTGCTCGGGACCTTGGGTTTTGACCTCTGATTTTATATGGCGTTATATTCCTGTCACAATTCTGAGCGTGCGGTTCGACATTTTGAGAGCAGGCAAAGCACTCTATGCACGTGCAGTGTCTCCACTGCTCGCTCAACAGCTCAATTCTGCACATGCAGTGTCTCCCCTGCTCGCTCAACATGTTCTCCGCACGCGCTCGACTCTGCTTGTACGCGCGTGCAACATTTGTTTTCTGTGCGCGCTCGACTCTGCCTGTACGCTCTCTCAACTTTGTCCAGTGTTACAAAACTGCCACAAAACCAGCCAATCACAGACTTCCACACATGGCTTCTGATTGGCTGTTCCTTATTTTTTTTTTTGTTGAAAAGTATTTTCATCTTTTATTTTTTGTTTGTATGCGTGTGTACAGCGTGCATGTACTGTTTATTATAATGCATTTGTGTGCACCCGTTTAAAGCAAAGGCAAGTGTCATTAGAGAGATTAAAGATCCATTTTCTCTCTCTCTCTTTGTGTGTGTGTGCACGCGCGTCATTGGACACTGTGCCCCTTCACACACACCCCTTCTCCTCTCGCCTTCACTCACTCTCACACACACTCTCCCTAATGGAAACACTGCTCTGTCAAAGGTAAAGTGCAGGTTAATTCATTTTATTTTTACTTTACAGCAGTGATTCAGTTAGTATGCGCTCACTCGCTTCAGTGTCATTAGTAAGAGTTCTTGTTTAGTTTCCTGATAAAAACAGTTTTTACGTTAGTGTGTGTGAAACTCTCTTATTTTATTCATTTACTTTAGCTTCACACACATACACAAACATACAGCGCCTGCACGCATAAACAGAATCATTTATCTGTCGGGATTTATTTTTAGGTTTTTTTAAAGGTAAAGTGCAGGTTAATTTGTTTTATTTTTGCTTTATATTTTGTATTAATTATTTGAATCTATTTTTCTTTTTGCTGTAGAACAAATATTTTGAGTTTCCATTATTCCTTATGGGAAAATGCACTTTGATTTACGAGTGTTTATGAAATAAATAAGAAGCCGAATGGGAAGAATGCCAAAACAACAAACTATTTGAAATAAGCCCAGTGGTGGGAAAAAGATGTCTTCACCCCTTCATATCCAGACACGATCAAGATGTATATACAAGGTGCCATATAGGCCATATGAGTTTGACCCATGCATATTTATTGAAGTGCGAGGAAACTCCAAAATGTCAGCACTGTAGCACTAATTTGATCATAAAATTAAACCAGAAAAACTTTATTATTTATCCATTTTATTTATTTCTTTATTTACTACCTTTTAAATCCCTTACCCTACGTTCACACCGAACGCGGCGAGAGCATCAAAGTTCGCTCTCGCTGCCCTGTCGCGCTTCGCCACTCTGACGTAGACCGAATGCCTTTCTTGTATTTAAAGGGGCCGCAAAGCAATCAAGCTTGTTGATCTTATGGAGACTGACCAAAATGTGGAAGAAAACAAGAAATTGATTGATAGAAAGAACTGTATTGTAGAAATAAACAAATTATAAGGCATTTGTATGGAGTGGCTTCTGCTCATTGTGAATTGCTAGTCTAATTTTATTATTATATTATATTTTATATAATATTTAAACACCAACAATTTCAGACACCTTTGTCCACACATCATTTTTTAAATTAATGTCCCTGTACACAAACAGGGACATGTCATAAATAACCGGGAAACCCGCTACCGCAATAATTAACTTCTCTATTTTGCTTGGGAACTAATGTCGCCGGAACAAAAGTTTACAGGACTGTGTTCCGCGGAATCCGCTCAAGCGGAGGACCGCTACTTTTTTATTGGTTGCCGCTCAACCGCGTCATAGCTCATTACCATAAAGTTGAGCTCTTCGCCGTCGTCTCCCATTGAAAATGAATGACTTCCGGCCGTTTTGACTCTCTCGCCTCATTCGGTGTGAACGCAGGGTTACATTATATCTTTAACTTAATATACCGTAATCAGGCTACATTGGATGTCACTTTATCAACCTGTTTTAACTTATCCTTACCCTTTTGGGGGGGAGAGGGGTGGGGGGCAGTTTTCAAACTTTAATGTGAAACAAGTCTGAAGCTTTAATAATAAAACTCTCATCATTGTGCAAGGGAAATAACTATAAAAGATATTGTTTAATACAAACAGACTGGAAGTCTTCACTGAATATGTCATGTGTACAGACAAGTGTGTGTTTCTGTTTTAGGTTGTGTATGTTTCATTTGTGTACAAGTTGTAGGAAAATTATACTGCACATGTAATTATCTAATCCGGTATAAATGTCATGTACTTGTAGCTCGCTACTTTATGAAGACTTCAGTGTAAAAGGAGTGCGTCCTGCATCCTGGGGAGTAGCGGCTCACTTCAAGCACTGCTTACGGAAGTGCTTAATAGAGTTACTCAGTAGACAGAACAGATAAGGATGAACAGAAACCTCCAAAACAGGAAAAAAATAATAGGCTCAGACCAACACACTCTGTGCTGTTTATGGGTAAAGCAAATGCATTACCAGTGCACCATGAGGAGAACTAAAATGAAAAGCGGAGCTAGACTTAAGGGGTACAAGGCCTGACACTCACCCTTCAGTAAACGAAAACAAAGAAACCCTGATGAGGTAATGAGAATAGGAACAAGGAGAAACTAAAGGCTTAAACTTATGACTGTCAAAAGAAAACCCTCTGACTGCTTACTACAGACTGATAACCAGGAAACTGAAGGGGTTTTCCCCACCAGAGGAAACCAGAAGACTTGAGAGAGTGGCGAGGGTGACGAGTCAAGGCCAACCCGGCACAGAGGAAAGGACTAGAGTACAGCACTAGCGTTCAAATTACCATTACCAGCCCAGTCTTACCCCCACATAGCATCTGAGTAACCTGTAATCAGCCCTTAAACAGGCCAGTCACAGGTGGAGATGGTTACCACTACAGTGGAACCTCGGATTGCGAGTAACGTGGTTCACGAGTCTTCCGCAAACCGAGCAAAGATTTTTAATAAATTTTTATAAACTGACCCTATGATTTTTCTCTCACTTGCGCTGCGGGAATTATGGGTAATCGTCTCCTCTGCTGCGTCCCCTGTGTCAAAATAAGAGTCCCCTGCTGCGTCTTAGTGCTCGTCTTTTATAATCAACATCTCCCTCTCTCTTCTGTTTGCGCGTAATTTGACACTGTGCCCCAGACACACCGACAAACACACACACACTTACTTTGTGTGTGCGCACGTGTAATTTGTGCACGTGCTTGTTCATTTGTTTGTTTGTTTTTTACTTTACAGCAGTGATTCCGATAGTATGCTCGCGCAAGTATCATTAGAGAGATTTGTTTTTTTCTGTCCCTTACATCAGCAACCTTGTGACAGGATCGTGAGCACCCAAGACTCACCCATTTACTCTGTTTCGGCCTTTCATTTACATGAAGGTATATAAACACTTCCTTTCTGTGATTTTTATTTCTGTGATTTTTATTTTCAGTATTGACAGGTGAACAGGAAATACAGTTTTTGGCCTGCAGGTGCATGCGCTGCACACATCGTATTTCTGATTTGCCAACATGGGAACACTAACTGAGAATATTAATCATAATAATATTTAAATAATAACAGCATGTCCATATGCATAAATGACAATTATATAATTATTTATAAAGATTTATGCTTTGTTTTTGTTTTTTTGTTTTTTTCCCCGATTTTTCAAGTAGACTAAATTTAGTAGACTAAATTAGGGAGAAAGTCTAATAAAGGCTACTACTACCACTCAGCCGGGAGGGTCAAAGACTATCACGTGTTTCCTCCGAACCACGTGACGCCAGCCGACCGCCTCTTTTTTCGAACTGCTCGCTCGCGCACCGTTGGGGGCGCGTTACACACTCGGAGGACAGCGCTATCCGCTCCCTAAGATGCAAGTGATTTTGACAAATAGTAATCACATCCCAGTTATCACAAATGAACTGCAACTTTTGACTCCTCCAAAACTGCAACTCTTGTGGGATGTTCCCGCTCTGTAGGTGTCCTTCGACCTACTAAAAGTGACAACCAGTGACAGGGTCATTTGCAGCCAAAGCTCACTGATGCATGTGGGGAGCAAAGGCAGGCTTGGTACTATGATCCAATAGAAGAGGAATTGTAGCTTAATTAATGCTGGTTCCAGTGAAAAGGAATCAGGGCCTGGGGTGGCTTAGTAGTTAAAGACTTGGACTATTCAAATTTAAACCCCAACATTACTAAACTGCCACTGTTGGGCCCTTGAGCAAGGCCCTTTACCCTCAACTGCTAATATGTGTAATAAGGGCCACATGTCTAAATAAATAGGTTTTCTGCCTAAACACTATAAACACTAGACTTGAGTCCCGAATATTAATTGTAAAGCTATTCCATAACTTTGGTGCTTTGTAAGAAAAAAAATCTGCCCTAGCTTTGATTTTCATCTTATGAGGTACTGATAAGCAGCATGCATCCTATGATCAAAGTAGGCGTGGTTGGCCATAAACCATAGCAGTTCGCTTAAGTACTGTGGTGCGAGAGTCCCGTTTAGTGCTTTATAGGTAGTATTTTAAAATCAATGCCAAATTTCACTGCAAATGCAGGGTGGATAAGGGCATCTGCCAAATGCGGTAAATGTAAATGAGTCAGAAAGCACAGTAGAGTGCAGTTTGGTGTGTATGCGACTGTGCTTCAGACAGGTAAGGATGCCCATGCTGATCCATGTCCACAATCAAAAGCTTTTACAGTAGGCATGTGAGCATCAGACTTGGACCAGAGCTGAATGGCCAGTGGCTACAATCTGCGCTGAAGGCTGTCTTCCTTTGCATCCAGGGTGAGAGCCTCTTGCCATTAATCCTTGGCCAGGTCAATCATTGGAACGAGGCAGCCACTCTATGAGGTCGTTCACTCATGGCACTCCACTATGATGCCATTGTATAACATTGTGGTGATCTTAGTATATCTCACACAATAAACATATAACCCATATTTAACATATGGTAAGTGTATTTTTGTTTGTTCACCTCCAGCAGTTTTGGTACAAGAAGTCTTTTGTTGTGTGCCACTGGTCTCTTTGAGGCAAGATTTGAGTACTCAATAAACTTCCTGTCCATGGAATAAAATTCTGAGACCATTTTTATGCAGAAGTAACGATCAGTTACTTGGTTTTTCTGCTCCCTCCATATTATTGAGATGGCAAACAGCATGGATGAATGTAACCCCTTCACCCAAGCTTGCAGACAAGATACACATCATATGAGGGGCCAATACTCATATCTCACATGCTTTTTTTTAATAAGTGCTGTCATTTATTTACTTCCAAAGTGAACTCACCAAAGATGAAAAAGAAAAAGAAAAAAATTGTCACAGGAGATTGAATATATGAATTAATTATATATATTAGGAACATAGTGGAATTATGCTGAAATTATTTGGTGTTAAAATGATGCTAATATAAAACATAAAACAAAAAATACTATGCCTCAGCGGCTGAGTCTGACAGTAACATCATAAACATGAAACAACTTTAACCTGTACCAATTCCACAGTGTATTTTAAAGTGTGATTCCTGCTCCCTGTGCAGGGAACAGTTATGCAAACTTTCCTCGACAAAATCCCTCCATTTTAAATACGCTGCAATGTCACCAGTGAAGACAAAGCTTCCTCCATGCATTACCATAGTAATGTAACCACCTGGGATACCTGTTGCTGCTGTCGCAGTGGAACATTCACACTACTGAAGTTATAATAGTGTTATAATACTGTGTTGCACTCAAACTTTCAGCCTGTTCTGTGCTATAGCATGCTAGTTTACCTGACAATGGCTGCTAGTTAGCCAAACCAAAGAACCCTCCTGTGTATGAAAAAACTGCCAAAATGTCTGAGCTTTTTAGCTTTTTTTGTAGAATGCTTGCAGGGTGTATGAAGATGGTGAAGTGATGAATGAAGCTGTTAACTACTATTAACTCTAGTGCCAGCATTACGCTAGCATTTAGCTAGGTTGATAGCGTTAGCAACCAGATTAACATTAGAACTTTTATTAATCTCACTGCTTGAAATAAAATTGAATTGAATTAATAAACTACTAGAAGAACTCCATTAACTTTCACCCTCTGAACTGTTTGCGTACTGTATGTATTTGAGTGTGAGATTAAGTAGCGTAGTTTCAAATATCGTAGAGTAAATAAATTCTTGTTTCTTTATAAAGAACGATTCTCTTGGTCATGTTTTTTAAGGTTTAAATATTTGCCCATATCTTATGTTACCTTGCTGATAATTGGTAAATACCAGATTTTGTATTATCATCGTCGGCCGCGGGATAAACATAATTGGTAAGATACACTAAATCGTGCTAAACGCTGGACGGATAGATGACTAAGTTTATGAATTTAACTGTATAAATTGTATTCAGTTTAATCAAATTAGCCTAAATTGTTAAAGATTTGATTAATCTCTAATCCAGAGTGAAAACCCTACAAATTAATGGTGGAGAATGCATTGGGCATTTTGACCACATTAAAACCCTACCAAAGCATGGAGTGCTCTAAAATCTCCTGGCTGATGGTTATGTTGACTTTGGACTTGATAAAACACTGCCCTCATAGACAAGCTCTCACCACAATAATGACAAGTGACTCTGTAGGAATACACTCATACACACACCTTGTCTGTCTAGATATTATTAATCAAGAAAACTAAGTTATTGTTTAAACGAAAATAACAAATCAGCCATTTTCAGTATTGTGCCATTTACCTCATGTATATAACATGAGCAAGCTATGGCACACTTTGCTAGCTTGTTAATGTTTTAAAATTAAGCTGCACTTTATATTTTTAACATAAAATGACTTATAGGAGTAGCCAATTTATTAATAGGATTTCACTGTATATAACTTATATATGTTCTTTAAAATCTTCCCAGTCTGTTCAAGTTAGCAGGTTTGCTTGCTAGTACAATTACTTTTTGGGAAGTTTTTTTTTTTTTTTTGCTTTGCTTTGCTTTAAGACTTTCATGCCTTTTTTTTTGGCCCCCAGCGGCTGATTAATGAATTTTTTAGACTGACACTAGGCTGGACCAATCACATCTCTTCCTCGACCCCAGGGACTCCCCCTTCTGTCCTCTCTGTTTCTGGTGAAAATCAGCGCGCATGACAGACGGGAGTGCACGTGCAGTGGTGAGTAACTACTCGGTCCAACTTGACAGATTAATAAATGTAGTAGATAATCAAGTCATTCAGTAACAAATAAATAAATAAAAGAATTACAAAAGTAATTAGTATTTCTAAAAAGCAGGTAAATAAAGAAAACAAGTCCAATTATACAAAAGTACAATTTATAATTTTTTTTTATTTTTTAAAGAGAGAATAAAATAAAAGGGAATAAAACTGGGTGGCTGGTAGACCTGAGCCTCAAACCTCCTGAAAAACAAACCAGGTTCTTGAGTTAGACAGTGTAGAGAAGTGAGTATAGGAATATAAGGAATGCAACACTTGTGGGGTGTGCTGGTCTGATAACGCAGACTCACTACTAATGCACAGATTTATGCTGGTTACATGTTGTGTTGGTTATTTGTGGTCTGACTGGGACAACAGTAGCCTACCCAGCTACACCTTCAGGAAATGTCCAGTAGGTGGCACTATAATACCACAACTTAATAATTGCACACGTGTTGTTTGTTTTCAAATGAAGTGAGAAAATGTCTCAACACAAACATCTGTATTCACCATCGGCCAAATTATCATTTAAGAAATCGGTGTCGGCATAGAATTTTATAATGGGTTAAACAATTTCACTACCTCACTGCTGTTGTAGAAAATTATACAACACCTTCTGCCCATAATAATATCAAACAGGATAATAATAATAATAATAATAATAATAATAATAATAATAATGGCTCAAAGTGATCTTTTAAAACAGAACAGAGAGACTTTTTTTTGTCAGTTTCTGTGTTGAGTGGTGAGGTGTTTGGTGTTCTGCTGTTTCAGGATTACAGTCGAACTCACATCAGACTCCATCTCCTCCTATGCAGCATTCCTTCCTGCTCTCTGTGGAACAAATGGTCAAATTGATGTGATTTAACTGAAGTCTTTGTTTAATGTGTATAAAATATTAACTTGTAACATCAACTCTGATGACTTCATCATGGTGTGAATGTGATAATGACAGATCTTCCTCACTTTGTACATAATGGTTTGAAGGAAATCTAATCCTCACAGATTTCATAACAATAGATGGCATATGATTTATGACATGTGTATCGTATCAGGCCAGAATTTCACAATCAGTGCATCCTTAAGACTAATCAAAGGGTTTTAATCCTCTCATACCACCTACTACTACAGGGCTGCTGGTGTAGAAAATTAATCATCACATTCTGACCATTGTGATCTTACACAGGATGATAATAATAATAATAATAATAATAATAATAATAATGGCTCACACAGATCTTTTATAAAACAGAATGGAGAGAATTTTATCAGTATCTGTGTAAAATGATGAGTGGTGAGGTGTTTGGTGTTCTGCTGTTTCAGGATTACCGACAATGTTGCCCACTGTAAAAGGACTGAGACCCTTCTTTCTTCTGCTCGCTGTGGAACAGATGATTAAATTAATGTGATTTAGAAGAAGTCTTTATTTAATGTGTATAAAAATGAATCTGTAACTTCAACTTTGATGTCTTTATCATGGTGTCAATGTGATAACGACAGATCTTCCTCCCTTTGTACACAATGGTTTGAGGGAAATCTAATCCTGACAAATTATTTTATAACAGTAGTGACATATTATTTATGATGTGTATCGTATCAGGCCAGAATTTCACAATCGGTTCATTTTAAAGTAATATAAATTTAATTTAAATTAATTAAAAAATGTAATTAATTTAAAATTAATCATCACATTCTGACCATTGTGATCTTACACAGGATAATAATAATAATGGCTCAGAGTGATCTTGTAAAACAGATCAGAGAGACTTTTTTGTCAGTATCTGAGTAAAGTGATGAGTGGTGAGGTGTTTGGTGTTCTGCTGTTTCAGGAGTCTTATAATCGACCACCATCCGACTCTTGATACCATTTTCTGTGGAAGAGATAATCAAATTAATGTGATTCAGCTAAAATCTTTATTTAATGTGTATAAAAATGAATCTGTAACTTCAACTCTGATGTCTTTTATCATGGTGTCAATGTGATAACGAAAGATCTTCCTCCCCTTGTACATAATGGTTTGAGGGAAATCTAATCCTGACAAATTATTTTATAACAATAGATGGCACATGATTTATGAGTATGTGTATCGTATCAGGCCAGAATTTTACAATCAGTGCATCCTTAAGACTAATCAAAGGGTTTTAATCCTCTCATACCACCTACTACTACAGGGCTGCTGGTGTAGAAAATTAATCATCACATTCTAACCATTGTGATCTTACACAGGATAATAATAATAGTAATAATAATAATGGCTCAGTGTGATCTTGTGAAACAGAACAGAGAGATTTTTTGTTAGTAAAATGATGAGTGGTGAGGTGTTTGGTGTTCTGCTGTTTCAGGATTACCAAGAAAACTTGGTCCATATCTTCAGAAAATCTTTCAAATGCGATCTGTGGAACAAATGATTAAAATTAATGTGATTTGCTGAAATCTGTATTTAATGTGTATAGAAATTAACTGTAACATCAACTCTGACGAACTCAGCAGGGCTGCTGTTGTAGAAAATGACACATTCTGACCTTTGTGATCTTACACAGGATAATAATAATAATAATAATAACTCAGAGTGATCTTGTGAAACAGAACAGAGAGACTTCTTTTTTTGGCAGTAAAGTGATGAGTGGTGAGGTGTTTGGTGTTCTGCTGTTTCAGGATTACAGTCAAACGTATTTGGTCCAGCTTTCGTAAAAACAATTAAAATTCTGCCTCTGGAACAGATGATTAAAATTAATGTGATTTAGCTGAAATCTTTATTTAATCTGTATAAAAATGAACCTGTAACATCACCTCTGATGACTTTATCATGGTGTGAATGTGATAACGACAGATCTTCCTTCCCTTTACAGAAAAATTGATGAACCACTTAATAATTGCGCACACATGTTAATCTGTTTACGTGATGTAACTGTGAGTGAGCTCTTACTCTAAGAGTGAAAAAATTAAATGAGTTCATTAATATAAACCTGTGATTTGCAGATGTACAACTACTACAGAGCTGCTGGTGCAGAAAATTAATCAACACCTTTAGACCATCACCATGTGATATTATACATAATAATAATAAAGGCTCAGAGAGATCTTGTAAAACAGAACAGAGAGACTTTTTTGTCAGTATCTGAGTAAAGTGATGAGTGGTGAGGTGTTTGGTGTTCTGCTGTTTCAGGATTACCGACAAAGGTCTTTGGTTTTGCAAATCCAGAAGAAATCTTTCTGTGGAACAGATGATTAAAATTAATGTGATTTTGCTGAAATCTTTATTTAATGTGTATAAAAAATTAACCTGTAACATCAACTGATGACTTTATCATGGTGTGAATGTTATAACGACATTTCGACATTGACATTAACGACTTTCTCCCTTTGTACAGAATGGTTTCAGGGAAATCTAATCCTCATAGATTATTAGAGCTTTTTAGTTTATTTTATTTATCTTTTTAAAGTTTTTTTCTTTTTTTTCCCCCCTAATTGCAATTCTTGCTTGTTGCTTACTTGTATAATATGTGAACTGACTACTGTAATGACACAATTTTCCTTTGGGATTAATAATGTTACTCTATCTATTTCAAATCTCATCAAGTTCATTAACATAAACCTGTGATTTTCAGATGCCGTACTGTGCGGGAAAATGATCCCATCTGCGTTCGATTGACTAGTAGCTGACCGTGCACCGCTCTCACGCTAACAGAATAAACAGGTACATGAGTTGAAGCACGAGAGTGGTGTACTGTCCGCTATTAATGAACCGATCGTGAATGGTGAAAAGAATAAGGTGGCTGTAGTTTTTTCTTCATAAAACCCAGGAAGAGGAATACAACTCAAGCGGCATGGATCCATGCGACAACACAGCTCTGGTCAAACACCGGTTAAAAATAAAAGTCCGTCCTGCTGATGTGTGTGGACGGAGGAGGTTTCAGACATCAAACTGTGCATTTGGGCTTTCTGAAACGTCACACCGAACCAACGTTATAATTACTTTTAAAACATGTAAATTTTACTGCTATGGACTGTGGGAATAATGTCACAAAAATGTAGAACTCACAAAATGTCATTATTATTATTATTATTATTATTACTATTATTTGGTCACTAAAACAACCAAAAAAAAAAAAAAAGAGTGATCTTATGAATCTGTGCTGTTTCTTTCTTAATTTTTTGCTCAGTCATGTTTGTATAGTTGGTTAAAATGAAATTTAAATTTATCATGTTGCTTAGCTGAAAAACATTAACATTTAACATGTGTCTCTATTGCACAATCTTGACCCATGTATGTTTATTAAAACATAGTAAAATGCAAAAAATGGCTCAAAAGCTCAGGTGTTTAAGGGCTACCTGCTCTGACAAACAGTGCTGGATTATATGCAAAATAGTGTTTATTTCTTATTTCTTTACTTTGTCTTACTCTTCTCATATGGTTAGAAAGATGGGAATGTTTGTAGACTGGATATCTGAAATGTGAACTTAATAAACGTATCAAATATATAAAACTACTGTGTTAAAGGTAATGTGTATTTATTGTTTGATGTATGTAGTAGAGCACTTTTGTGCTGGCAGGTACAGTAATGCCGTCTGTTAAGCTGGCTAACACCGCAAGTGGTAAGGGAAACACTGATCTGTGTAAAGTGAAGATTGGTGAGGTGTTTGTTTTTTCAGGATTACCACCTTGGTCCGGCTGGCCCTCTCCTGGGTGTCTCTATTATGATTGGCCCCCTGTGGAACAGATGATCAAATTAATGTAATTTAGCTGAAATCTTTATTTAATTTGTATAATAATGAACCTGTAACATCAACTCTGATGACTATCATGGTGTGAATCAGATAACGACAGATCTTCCTTCCTTTGTACATACAGTGGAACCTCGGATTGCGAGTAACCCGGTTTGCGAGCGTTCCGCAAGGCAAGATCAACACAATCTCAGACTTTTTAGTTTCATCATTATTTATGCCATCTCCTTAAAATCCTAAGGGTTTGAGGCCTTTCTGAAGACCTGCAGTAATTCAGCGGTCTTCTTGCATTGATAAATTTCAAATCTTTACCAATATATACAGTAGTAGCTAATACATCTTCCCTTATTTATGTAGAGCACAAACTGGGCTTTCATAATGTGGCTGTAACTGTTAGATTCATGTGCGACTTTTAAACTTGTATCAAATTGCACACAGAAAACCATTTCAAGCATTAGCAGAAAAGCAGAGGAAAAAAGGAGAATAAACAAACCTGCCAGATTGTTTAGAACACAGAACTGAGTTCATCAAAGTGTTGGGTGTGTGTCCATGGCAAAACAAGTAAATTATAACACTCAAAGACCTTTCATTTCGGGTAAAGTGACTGATGTGCTTAACCTTTTCAGCAGAGCCTATGTTTCACTGAATAATCCGCGACTTTTCATGCATATGTAAGACCCAGTCACACCTGGCTCAGGTAACACCAGGTTTCACCTGGACTCCTATTGTCACACCTAAAGACTCACAAAAACAGGACTTCTTTTGAGATAAACAAAAATAAAAGGATAGTTTCTGAAACATTCATTGAAATACAATTGTTATGCACACGCACAAAACTACACAGCAAAAATATGTTAATATATTATGACTGAAATAAAGCGGCTCACATCGGCATGCGTTTTGTGCAACGCCACAAAGGCAGAGCTTATTTAGCGAGTATAAGTCTGTGTTTGTTGTATTTCCGGGGGATTATTTGAAGAGAAACTGCATTTAAATAAATCTCTATATCAGCGAGCGCGTTCACCTGCCTTTTGATCAAAACTCCGCAAAGTGAAAAAGCGTGCCACGGGTTCACAGAAACATTTTACATTCACTAAAAGACTTATTCACAAGCACATTTTAGCCATTCACAGACACCATGCATTGTGCTATGTTGTTGTTTGTGATCTCAGTATTACACTTTGGACTTTTCATCTGCTGATGAAAGTGAACAAGGCCAGGATTAGGCTGGGAAAAAAACCCAGGTCTATCATATAGGCATGCTTGAAAAGAAGGAAGGCACCGCCTAAACACAATTCAAGTGTACAGAGCGATACTTTGTGCTCAGATTCAGTTTTAATACAGCTATCACAGCACTTCACAGTAACCACCCATGAGCTATTTAAAGAAAAGAACTAAAATGTTCTTAAAGGTCAGAGTCGCTTTGTCAAGTTGCTTTTCACTTACTGAAGGCGGATTAAGGAGGGTGAAATAAAGGCCTGGCAGAGCAGCTCATGGGAAGCTCAGCATTTGGTAATGTGCACGAGTTCCCGACTTCAGACAGTCACTGAGTACAAATGATTTGCATCCAAGTATATTAAAATGTCCTTACATTCATAATTGTTTATTTATCTATTTACTTATTTACTCTTGTGGAAATTGAGGGACCTAAACAGTTAATGCAGTATTTTTTTTCACAATCACAGTGGTGTGAAGCAGTGTAACGGTAATCCTTCTATTCCTCATGTAATGATATCCTCATAAATAAAACCAAACAGAGAGAGAGCTATGGACTAAGATCTGCTCAAATTGTATTTAAAACCTCTTTTGATTTGCAGATTTTGCTGGGCAGGACGATGGAGGATTGGCTCCGATTCTCTGTTTGTTACTGGCACTCTTTCTGTGGAACGGGTGAGACGACCACGTTGGCGCGCGCACACGGTCTTTCAGCACGCTGGGATTATTATAGCCTGCGTTTCCTTCAATAGACGCTCAGCAGTTAAGAGGCCGAAGTGTTTTTTAATGAGCAAGCATCAAGCACCGTTAACACACTCGAGATGCATAACACAGCTGCTCAGCTTCATAGAAATGCCACTAATCAGGCTGCGTGAGGGCTGGAGCTGGTTGGACCGTTCTGACCTTTCATGAAGATGACTGTTTTGAAATCTGTGATAAACCCATAGAGTGTGTTTTCAGTCATAAACACGGAAATAATGTTAAGCTTAGCATATGCTTAGGCATACAGTCACATACACTGATCAGCTATACCATTAAAATGCAATGGATGCTGATGACTCCATGAGACCTCTGTGGGTGTACTGTGGTGTCTGGGACTGAGGATTTAGCAGCAGATCCTTTGGGTGCTCTGGGTTGAGGGGTGGGCTGGCCTTTGCTCTCTGCGGGCATACTGTAGATGAGCCTCAGGTGTCCACGATCCTGTCACCAGTTTTCTGGTATATAATTAATAATCAGTGTTATTCAGTGCACCTGGTGGTGATGATGGTGTTGTGGTTGTTTATATACTGTAGCATGTGCATCCCCAAATCCCTCAATCCCTTAAACCTGCTTTTAAAAAGCTCATCAAAATCCAAACCACATCTGGTCGAATAAATTTCTCATCACTCTGTTAGGTGCTGACCGTTGGAATGAAGACAATGACATGGAGATAGCGAAGAAAAGACTCAGTGAGGTGTTTGAGTTCTTCACCGAACTTGGTGTACAGAAAAAAATCAAGTATCCCCCTTTTTTGAACAGGGTTTTCTGGTAATGTTCTCACAATGTTCATTGGGTTCCTCTGGTTTCATCCTAACTTCCAAATACATGACTGTACAGTAGGCCGGATTCACAATTAGGCTTAATACATACCAGCATGTTGGTTTCAAGATGGAAGGAAAGCAGACACTGACACAAGGAGAACATAGCCAGAGGTGGACCGTGGACCCTGGACCTATTATGCAGTAACCACCTTACCACCCTATATGAATTCCTGTGTGTATTGGATTTACTCCATACAAGAATTGTTATTAAGGTTGTTAATGTTACTAGTGAACATGTCATGAATAAATCAACATGAGATTTTACACACTTTCAATCACAATAGAAGAAACATGAAATGATAAGTCCACTTAACAAGCATCCTCCACAGAGTTAACATGCTAGACAAAAAAAAAGACACGTCCTTCACAGTTGACACTCAAACCTCATGCTCTGACAACTAGAATCAGGTTTTCCTGCACACAAACATTGAGAGAATATATAGCCTTATATAAATATAAGCATATATAATCTTCACTAATATCCATCTGCAACAATTAAACAACTGTATGACCTTAATAATGCAACTATAACCATTCACTCATATAGAACCACTGCTCAGTCCATTGCATTCAGTGCATTCAACACAACAACGGCACATTTAAGTGATTAACAAGTGCAATGCTTAACTCACAGTGATCAGATATAATGGGAGGAACGGAGTTAAATTACCCAAATTGGTTAAGTGCAAGCTAAATCATAACTTGGGAAAAACATCAGAAATTCTCATCAGCATGTTAACCAGGCACCCATGCTACTCTTGTGCTTAAGCATGCTGACCTCATGGCACGCCATCAATTATCATAATGCTGTCTTTCATTTCATTTTTGTCATAAAAAGATATTTTAAAATTTAATAATGCTTCCAGGAGATTTAGTGTCATCACTCAAATAATAATAACTTACCTATTACATCATCCTGGCAATACTGTCAGGCGTTTCACTCTGAATGTTTACTGGAACGTTTGCAGTGAGCTCTGAGTCACCTCGGCCGAGAACGTCATTCATGAACATTTGGCCTTCTTTAAAACGTTTGCACTTTTTAAAATGTTTTACTGCTGCTAAGGGGCTCATCACCATACAGTGCTTGAAGTCTTTTGTAAATGTCAATCGGTTGTATTCTTCCATTGATGAGAAATTTCATCATGAGTCCCGGTTTGATTTGAACATGATTGTGTATCATGTATTGTGTGTGTACGATTGTGTATGAATGTATGTATACACACCGTGTCATACACTAAAAGCCATCAGGAAGTCCATGCACACAGACTAGGCTGAGATCAGGGGCGCAACTGCACATTTGCTGAGGGGTATGCAAGATAATGGGTTGCTTATCCCCCCCCAACACCCCCCCCCCCCACACACACACACATTTAATGTCACTTTCATATAAAATAGCAGTCAATGTCCAAATCTTTAGAATGGCAAGCTGCAAAAATAACTTAGATTTTCAAATAACCTGCAGTACTCTTAAATAACTTATTCTGCATGTTTCTTAATACTGTGTAAGTCATAAAATCCTGTATGGCTTTTACCTACCTGTTTTCTTTACCTGCTCTGAACTCATTTTCTATCATTCATTGTCCTCCTATACCTTAAATCATCAATCCCAAATTTTAGTTTTTTTTTTTTTTTTTAAATATTGTTTAAAGTGGTCATGACAAGATTAATTCAATTTTACTATATTTTTTGGCAAATAAGAGGTCACTGCACTATAAAAAAAAACATTTTGTAATTCTGGGGCACAAAAACCTGTAACTTACTGTAAGTGTACATCAGAAAACACAGTAAAATGGTAAATGTATGTCAGGACCCCTTTAAGTCATAGTGTCCTGTGTGGTAGCTCCTACCTGTTCTCTTCACCTGCTCTTGACTTATTTGCTTTCTCTCTGTACTCTTCATCTTTTTCGTCTTTTTTTTTATGAACACTCATGTACAAAGCATTAAAATTATTGTATTTGCTAAACAGTGATGTAATTTCATTAGCACTGTTATTACAACAGAAGCAGAAAAAAGCTCATGCATTAATAAATTTAAACAGCATAATTTTTTAGAAACGTTGTGGTTTTTAAATCTGTTTTGAGAATCCTGTTTACAAAAAGCTTACAATAGGGTCTGGAATACTGTATGAATGAAGGTGTAGAGGGATCCATACGCTAGTCTCGTTCTGTTTACACAGCAGGGCTTTCCGGGAAAAGAAAAAAAAAAATCGTGCATTTATTGCGCCCCTGGACTGAACATAACGCACTGAGAGGATAAGGCAAGAGCCCAATAACTTGGTTGTGCTTGGTGGTGAGAACCTCCGTTAAAAAGTTTTTTTTTTTTTTTTTTTTTTAAACCAAACGCCTATTTTTCAGGAATAATGATTTGATATTAACGGACGGCAACTATGTCCAGCCTCGCTGGCAATAACGTTAAATATTGATGAACTTAAAGACTTACAGTAATACAAACTGATAGGTCAAGCTTACCAATCTCTTTTGATCTATTTTGACATTGCTGTCCTCATTTTAAGACACTGTTTTTCATTTTCTTTTTCTGTTCTGCGCGTCAGTTCTGTCCTCTCCTCTTCTGTCCATTTTGCATACGTGACTGGCAACTATTGGGGGGTGGACAGTGCTAACTACAATGCCACCGTGCCGACTTATTTTTATTATTATTTATTGCCTTCAATTCAGGAATTTAAGATCAGCCTCTCTAATAACCAAAATGATAATACTGTACGAATTTAATAATTAAATAACATTAAATAAAATTAATTTTATTATCTTTCTAAACAAACTTTATCAGCTTTCGCATTATTAGGAGTGTACGTTAAGAGTGTTTTGTGTTATTCATGGTAAGGAAGTTTAGAAAAGATAAAAAAAATAATAAAAAAAATACCCCACAACACATTTAATTGTGTTGAAAAATAGACCCGGAAATAGAGAGAGAGAGCGCGCGCGAGAGAGAGAGAGAAGGGGGAAAAAACACTCCTATGGTTATGCCTCGTGAGTGTTGGATGTCTCCGTGTCATTTTACACACCAATGCGCGTCTCTGCGCGCGGCGAACTTGGACGGCTGTGACGTCACATCATCCTACCATCCGTTCTGCCTGGCTGACCAATGGAAAAATAGCGTGAGCTCTGCTCACTCCTTCCTCGCTTCTGGTTGGCTGAACTGGAATCTAGGAGGCGGGACTTGAGCGTCTGCAAACCGGGAGAAGATCCGCGCGCTCATTAACATAAATTATTCAGCAGCATCTTATTGTTCAGTCGCGCGCACCTGGACTTCACATTAACATTAAAGGGAAGGCTAAAAAAAAAAAACATGTCATTAGCTATATAACATATAATGTAACTAATATTTACTTTCCTTATTTTGGAAGTGATTATAATTTGAAGAGCTGCAGTATTTTTTTCTTGTTTCAGGTTTCTTTTGAACTTTTTTTTTTTCTCTATAATTATCTTATATTTTTATTTGTGGTCATGTGGACTTTTTTGGGAATAGCAAGCTTCACATATGTCTACAAGAAATGCGACGTGTTTGTGTTCCTGGCTCGCAGAGAGCTCCTACTGGGTGCACTGATGTGTCTGGCACTGGGAGCTGCACTCACTTTCCGCAGGTACTGGGGTCTGAAAACACCTCAGATACTACAGCTACCCCTGGAAATCCTATCACGTCTACCTTTTACTAATATCATCCACAAATCAGACACTTATCAACAAAACAACGCATCAAAGGCGAACAAGAAGGTAAGTCACTGTACTGTCCTGTCTGGATTTTAACTTCACATGTAGACATCTTACCTTGTGTTCATTCTTGAAATAAAAGTTATTCCTAATAAATTAATGTTTATATTTTTAATTTGTGCCTTGGTGCTTGGTGGGTTTCCTCCAGGTACTCTGGTTTTATGAAGTAAAACACTACATTTACTTTGTTACTTTACTTAAGTCAGATTTAAATATTTTTTAAAAATCCCCATAAATGAATATTTAATGAAAATGTATTTTTGAAGACTACTTGTTTATCTAAGGTTGCATAAAAAAAAAAAAATCATATTTAGCTTATTAGTATATCAAGTAACACTACATTTACTTTGTTACTTCACTTAAGGTAGTAAAAAGAAAATATATACATAAGTTAATGCTTATATTATATAATACTTAATCTCTACATAATAATAATCTGTAAATACTTTCTATGCAGTATTTTTCCACACACACACACACACACACACACACACACACACACACACACACACACACACACACACACACACACACACACACACACACACACACACACACTCTCCCATTCTCTACAATTATGTATTATTATCATTCTATCTAAAGTCATGTCTATCTTCCAATTTTTAATTTCTTTCTAAATTTTAAAACAGTGCTGAAGGCATCCATCCAAAATATGCAATAATCTCCTGTTTTGTAAGAATAACCTTCACTGTAAAGATAGATAATGTCATCTTGTTAATTAGTGGTTTCTGAGTCTGGTTTTGGTCTTGCTTTCCTGGGATGGTCTTCATCAGATCCAGTTTCATCATGGTGCTTGATGGGTTTTGTAAATGCTCTTGACAATACTGTTCTTGCAAGGACTGTACCAGAAGAGCTGACCTTCATGTCTTAAAATACCAACTGTAAAACTGTTGTTTTGTAATTGCATAATGCCATATATGTTATTTCATAGTTTTGAAGTCCAAACAATTATTTAAACAAAAAACATTGTATTAGAAGGTGTGTCCAAACTTTTGACTGGTACTGTATATTTATGCCACGTTTAAACATCTTCATCTAGCTCCATGAAAAATCTTTTGAATAATAGTTATTTCTTAGAAATGTAAAAAGTTAAAGTTGTTAAACACTATTATTTTATCAAGCTTGCATTATCACACGCTTCACATTTAGTTTATTGCACATGAAGTAACACAGCATTTACTTTGTTACTTCATGCAAGTCTTGTTTAATAAAAAACAAACAAACAAGAAAATACTTTTAATCTTTGCTTTTTACCTAATAATAATTTGTGAATTAATTGTGAAATAATCTTGACTTTTTCACACACACCTTTTTCCATACACACCTTCACCTATTTAAACAACAGATAGCATCAATTTCAATCTAAATCCATACAAATATAAACATTAACAGATATTTTATAAAGTTAATACATTTTGTTTGAAACATGTTTATTTAGGCAGTTGACTTTTATCATAGTTTCAGCTATTAGCATTCAGCTAGTTTGTGTTGTCAGGTTGTCCTGCTAACTAACACTTGACTAATGTGAAATAAAGCTGTTATTATTTAGCGTAGGCAATGTTTTCTCAATATTTTCCTATCAGTACCTATTGTAAGGTCTTTGCTTTGGGGATGGTTTTTGTTCTTTCACTTTCAAAATTAATATACATTTTTATATAATTTTATACTTTGAAAAAAAAAACAGGAATGAAATCTTTGCCGCTTCCTGGATTCTTGGCAAAAGTATTGAGCTTCATGCTACATTTATTCTCATTTTATCTCTCCACGCATCACTGATGACTAGGGAGGTACCAGAAGGAAGCAATTAATAGCCAAAGACGAGGCACTGAATACAGGAAATACCTCAGAGGATGCGTCCTCCGCTGATCCAGAGCCAGACGTCATCATCGTTGGTGCCGGCGTGCTGGGATCGGCCATGGCAGCTGTGTTGGCGAAGGATGGACGAAAAGTTATTGTGGTGGAGAGAGATCTGCGTGAGCCAGACAGAATTGTGGGAGAACTTTTGCAGCCGGGTGGCTATCGGGCCCTGAAACAGCTGGGCCTGGAAGGTAAGCTACTTAATCATAGGTGACTCATGAAAAACATGTTTTAGTCATGAGATGTTAGATGGATTTATCACTCACACATATCTACATGACCTTCCTTAGGTGCAGTAGAGGGACTGGATGCTCATGTGGTCAGGGGGTATGTAATCCATGACAAGGAGAGTCTCTCAGAGGTGGAGATCCCTTACCCAAAAGACGAGTGTGGAGTTCAGTGCGGCCGAGCCTTCCACTACGGTCGCTTTATTATGGGCCTGAGACAGGCTGCGCTCAAAGAACCCAAGTAAGTTTCTAATGAACATTAGCTAAGAAAACAAACCTTAGGAAAACTTTTGCTAGTTTTGTTTTTTGTTTTGTGACACCCGAGTCCAATCCAGCTCTTTCTGAGCACAATAAGTCTGAGTAAAATGACTCTTGGGGACTAGAAATAAAAACATATGCTGTGATTTGTCACTGGGAAACCTGGTCCTGGGGATAAAATTAATATGGAGTTATTTCTAGAGCATAACTTTAGCATGTTAGGTTGAGACACAATTTGAATTACATCCATATTTAGGACGAACACATCCTGTTGATAAAGAGTAATGTATTTATTCATATAAAACAGTGAGGTCAGGATTGGTCCCAGTGTCAGATCTATCCAAGGAATACAGTTGGTCTAATATTAATTATATTGTACAAAAGATTCTTCTGCCTCATTCAGGCTCATTACACCTGATACACAGCTGTCACTCATAGGCTGCATAGGTCTATAGTCTGGGCTAGAAAGAAATCAGTCAAGCCTCACTTCTTCATACAATTCTGAGAATCTTTCTCATGACCTGTGGTAGTCCTGTTTCATGGGCCACTAAACTTTGGGGGGGGGGAGGGGGGGGATCCACTTTAAGACATTTGTTGTAATCTGATGCCAGTAATGAAACTTTATACTAATGTGTGTGTGTGTGTGTGTGTGTGTGTGTGTTTAATCATTACAAAACAAAGAGCTGAACCCTGCTAGTGCTGGAACTGTTTCCTCTGACTTTTGCGTGTTTGATGAATCTGACAGCTTTTTCATTTGTACAGTGTCAGGTTTGTAGAGGGCACAGTAACCAGCCTGCAGGAGGAGGACAACTGTGTGATGGGAATTGAGTATCGTGAGAAGGACACTGGGAAAATCAAGGTACACAGACACATAAACACAAACACTAAATGAAAACTCCAGTTTATAACATAGACAATGTATCTTCAGAGATACTGTTGGTGTTTAAAGGTATTTTCTGAAATCATAAATTGTTGTGTAACAACTGCAGCTTTTCTTTACCTTATATGGGGATTATAGGCATATTTAGAACCTTAACCCATTTTACAAGTAGCCCTAGTAGATTTACTTCTTTACAACGGCAAAATAAAAGTAAAGAAAAATAAAGAAAAATCTGTTTAGTTTGTAAAATAATTTGTCACATGATCAGAATTTTTGATATCTTATCAACCCCACTCCCCCCACCCACCGCACACGCACGCACGCACGCACGCACGCACGCACGCACGCACAAAGTAAACAAAGCATTTTAAAAACAGGATGATTTTATCCATCCCTCTTCAGTAAGCACAGTGTTCTTTGTTTTTCAAAGAAATACAGTTTTGTTTAATATTTTTCTTGTAGAGTAAAGTTGCTTAGAAAAAAAAAATCCTCATTAGACACAACTGTCACTCATAGAGTCCTACGGCCTCTCCAGGGTTGTGCGAGATTCAAAAGTCTATCCCAGAACACTGAGGATGAGTTAACACCCAGGGAATGTGAACCAGTTTATTGCAGAACACCATGCACACACGCGCACACACACACACACACACACACACACACACACACACACAATCACACATTCATTCACACCGATGGACAATTTAAGCAAAGCATAGCCACCTTTTAAAATAGCTAAATGGAGTAAACAGACATGGACATGCTGAGAACATGTGAAACTCCATAGGGACTGATGACTAAGGAACCAGGGCTTCCTTACAAGCTATCACACATTCACATCATGGCACTAATAATATCCCACGCTTTGTTGTTTCGCCTCAGGTGATCCATGCTCCGTTGACGGTAGTCGCTGATGGCTGCTTCTCCAAGTTCCGTAAGGGCCTGACGTCTGGGAAGGTCAAGGTCTCGTCACATTTTGTTGGCTGCTTAATGAAGGTGAGACGAAGGATGGAGCGTCTGATTGAAATATAAGCTACTGTGCCTTAAGGATACAAATAAAGTACAGTGGAACCTTGGATTACGAGCATAATTCGTTCCGGAAGTGGGCTTGTGTTCCAGAACACTCGTAAACCAAATCATCATTTCCCATAAGAAATAATGAAAACTCAAATTATTCGTTCCACAGCCCCAAAAAAGAAATACATAAAAATAATTAATACAATCTATAAAATGAAAATAAAACAAATTAATCTGCACTTTACCTTTAAAAAAAAGTACAATTAAATCCTGACAGATAAGTGATTCCGTTGGTGCGCACAGGCGCCGTGTGTTTGTGTGTGTGTGTGTGTGTAAACACGGAAACACTGTTTTAACAGGAAAAAAAAGAAATCTCTCTGAGACTGACATGAGTGCATATTAACGGACTCACTTTTTAAGTTTCACAACAAACACATAAACACAGCGAAAACACAGTTTTAACGGAAAAAAAGCGAGACTGGCATGAGCGCATACTAACAGAATCACTTAAGTTTCACAACAAACGGACACACACATAAACACGGAAACACCGTTTTAACAGGGAAAAAAGAAATCTCTGACACTGGCATGAGCGCATACTAAAGGAATCACTTTTTAAGTTTCACAACAACACACACACACAATGGAAACACAGTTTTAACAGGGAAAAAAGAAATCTCTCTGATCTGGCGTGAGCATACTAAGGGAATCACTGTTGTAAAAAAAAAAAAATGAGAAAGTGACGCTTGGTGTCAAAAAATAAGAGTCTCATGCGTGATATGTGATACTCGGTGCTCGTAAACTAATACTTGCTTGGTTTCCAATTTAAAATTTATTAAAAATCTTTGCTCGGTTTGCGGAAAACTCGTAAACCACGTTACTCGCAATCCAAGGTTCCACTGTACAGTGTTAATATACAGTAGGTAGATAAAAAAAAATTGCAGCTGTTAGACTGTCAGAGCTCACAAAAAAAGTGAATTTTGTAGAAAAACATCACAACACTTTAATGGTGTGTGTGTGTGTGTGTGTGTGTGATTCTGTCTGCTTTCTCAGGATTGTCCACAGTTTAAATCCAATCACGCAGAGCTTGTTCTGGCAAACCCCAGTCCAATCCTGATCTACCAGATCTCCTCCAACAAGACCAGAATTTTGGTGGACATCAGGGGAGACATGCCACGAGACCTGACCGGGTACATGGTGGAGAAGATTCATCCTCAGCTTCCAAGTACGATCAGCTTTCATCTAATCATCTCATCTCCTGCCGTGGAAATAATGCCCTCAGATCATCTTTCTTTTCTTTTCTGCATCAGTAACGGAACGGTGTTTTCTGTCTGTAGGGCATTTACAGGAGCCGTTCATGATCGCTCTGCAGAATGACCGTCTGAGGACGATGCCTGCGAGCTTCCTGCCACCTTCACCAGTCAACAAACCAGGTACACATGGAAGCCTGAGTTAGAGATTAATAAACTTAATTGAGAATAATTGCTTGAAATACACAAACACAACAATATGTATATTTTTTGTAGAGCACATTTGTAGTAATTTAGTGAATTAATTATTATCGCTGCTTATAATTGCTGCTTTACAGTTTAAAATGACTTCTGTGCAAAAGTTATGACTTTTAAATGTATTATTGTATTATGTAAAAAGACCCACTTTACCAGTTTTAATAAAGGAATGTCACTTTAAACGCCACGATGAAGATTCATTACATGTTGAATTTCAGTCCTGCATATTTTATTGTGTCTCTGATTAAATTCAACTCGCCGAATTATTCAAGATGTGACAAATCAGAAGTGTCACATCAGTTGAAAACGCTTACATGAATAATGTTAACTGGCAGCCTTTACTCCTGGTGCACATTTACAGCATTTGGCAGATGCTCTTATCCAGAGCGACTTACATTTTTATTTCATTATACATCTGAGCTGTGAAGGCATAAGGGCCTTGCTCAAGGGCCAAACTAGGTGGTTCATTGGGTTCGAACTTGGGACCTTCCATATGGTAATCCAATGCCTTAACCACTGAGCTCCTCCAGCCCGTATGATAGCGTGTACTGTATCACAGAACAAAAGTGGTGCAGAAATAATGACGTATAAAATGATTTAAATTCAGAGTAACTTTGGCTCACACTCTGACAGGAGTCCTGCTTCTGGGTGACGCCTACAACATGAGGCATCCTCTGACCGGAGGGGGGATGAGCGTGGTGCTGAACGACGTCCGCATCTGGAGAGAGCTGCTCAGGAACATTCCAGATCTGTGTGACGACAGCGCCATGCTTCAGGTAACAAAGGTTTCTGACTGAATGGGAATGTTAAAAAGTAATGAATAAATAAATAAAGTAAACATTTTGAGGATTCCTTTGATTCTCTTGGGATTCCTCTATGAAAATAGGATCAAAAGCATGTTTCAGTTTAATTATAATGAGCATAACTAACATTCCAAGCCATACCTTTGATCAGAGTCTGGGTTATACAGTACGAGGGTGAGATGAAAAGAATGATCTGCACTCCGGTTATATTAAAACTTTATCAGTGCTTTCCGATCAAGGCTCCTGTCTCCCCAGTCACTGCTGTGGGATTCATTTTCGTGGTCTGAAGGTGTACCTGGTGCCGGTATTTTTCAAAGACTTTGTGTGCAATCTGGCTATCTGCAAATACAATTTAGAACGATACTGTATGGAAGGTGAATCATTACTAGTGACGAGACATGGATTCATCACTACGAGCCTGAGAGTAAACGGCAAAGTATGGAATGGAAACAACTTCAATCGCCGACCGAGATAAAACGTCAGCTATAAAATAGATGTTTACAGTTTTCTTAGATTCTCAGGGGCCAGTATTGGAACGTTATCAGGAAAATGTTCAACAATCATTACAGTGAGATGCTTATTGAAGAGCTGAAGCCTACACTTTGGATTAAACACAGATGACTGCTATCTGAGGGCGGCCACACACCTCTGCCCACATTCTCGATGCTCTGCCACACTGTCGACTTTGTTTTGAGGTGTTAAAGCATCTTCCCTATATTCCTGACCTCACTACATCAGACTTTCACCTGTTTGTTCCCCCGAAAGCTCTCACTTCTGATGAAGACGTGACGATAGCGGTGCATTCTAAAACATTTCTTAAGGAGAGAATACAAAAGCTTGTTGAGAGATAAAGTAACGATCTTATGTCGAAAAAGTATGCATTTGTCTTTGCTAAAAATTCCTGAAAATACATTATACAGCCATAGTGCAGATCATTTTTGACTCGTATTTTAGTTTATAGCTGATATATGTACAATTTGTTTATATATTCTTCAGTATTCTAACGAGTTGAATCAGGGGATCATCAGACTTTTTCATAATGAGAATGAAACGTATAGTATCTTGCTATTAATGCCTTGCTATTAATAGTAATTCCTATTAAGTTAAGTCTTTATTTTTTGTCACATATACATTACAGCACAGTGAAATTCCTTCTTCGCATATCCCAGCGTAACTGGGGTCAGAGCGCAGGGTCAGCCATGGTACAGCGCCCCTGGAGCAGTTAGGGTTAAGGGCCTTGCTCAAGGGCCCAACAATGGCAACCTGGCTGAGCTGGGAATCGAACCGCCGATCTTCCGATCAGTGACTCAGTGCCTTAGCCCTCTGAGCCACCACTGCCCTATTAATATTAATATCATTTAAATAAATACGTATGTCAGCTATCACTGCTCACGTTTTTAATTCCGTAGCTACAAAGTTACTGGAAACTGAACTAGAGCGGTAAAAAAAATTCAACAGCTCTAACCTGAATTCAACAACTACTACTTCTTCTCCATTTCTTCCTACTTGCATGCAGACTACTAACCTTATGTAACCTATGACACCAGCTACTACTGTATGTCAGAACGTAAGATCACACTGTAATACCGGACATTAAACTATTAGCTGAACCTGTAACTCTCTGTCGTTTCTCCAAGCAGATTGAACTGTAGTAGTAGGGTGCTACAAATCATTTTAGAAAATAATGATGCTCATCATTGTCTTTAGTGGTACTGAGAGTAATTTTGGATGTCCTTGAACATTACGAACCTGATTGCAAGAAGGAATTCTATGGAATCCAGCGAGTGCAGCAGATTCAACATGTGATGTTGTGTGAGGATGGATGTATGGAAACATAGGCGCATCATCATCATCATCATCATCATAATGTATTGATACCGCGTACGCATACATTCTCTGCAGTTCCGTGCCTCAAACTTTATGGCAACAGTCTGGGGAAGGAACGAACGTGGGTGGTGGTGATGGGCGGCTCAGGTGTCCACAAACTTTTGGACACGTAATGTATGTGAGGACAAAAGGTACATACCAGCCAACAATATGGCCTATCGAGGTTAATGAGGAGGGAATCCTATATGGAGGAGGTTTTTTAGGACGTCTAATAATAATAATAATAAAAATGATAAGCGTAAACGTGAGGAGAGTGCACATGATCATGAAACGAAGAGAATCGTCACTAATTTGTGGTTTTATTCAACAGGCAAAGAAAAAGTTCTACTGGGAACGCAAGTCATCACACTCGTTTGTGGTGAACGTGCTGGCGCAAGCGCTTTACGAGCTGTTCGCAGCAACAGACAGTACGTCCACATCATTAATCACTGTTATTTTGAGGATGTTTCCACTGTTTCCACTACTGAGATCAACTCAGGATGCAAGTTTTTACTTATTGAACTCAAACTGGTGGCTTGGTTAAAGATCATATAGATTGTATTTTGGAAGTAGTTTAATTAAACGGAAATTTTTATTCTTCATTCTTCAGGTTCTCTGCATCAATTAAGAAGTGCCTGCTTCCAGTACTTCAAACTGGGTGGAATGTGTGTCAATGGGCCAATTGGTCTACTGTCTGTGTACGTATTGTAATACACTTAAAAGTCACCATATAGGCACCGTATTACCTTTAGAACAAATTGTGTTATAGTTGTTTCTCATGTCTGCATTATGATGTATAAAACCATCCACTATTTCCAAAAATATCTTAAAAATGAATAAATAAATGACTTTACAGAAGAATATTTGGATGTCTGTAAGAAAGCAATGTATTTATGGCCGGTGGAGGCTCAAACGTTTAAAGGTCTGGGTTACTGATGTCGGGGGTTCAAGCCCATCACCACCAAGTTGCCACTGTTGAGTCCTTGAGGAAAAAGCCCTTAATTCGAACTGCTGATCCGGCACTCTGACCCCAGTTTCCCCAGAACTGACAATCATTCCACTGTGCTGTAAGATACATGTGACAAAATGAATCTTAATCATAATATTACCTGACAGACCAGATTTCAGATGGAAACAAAAAGAAACCTAATGTAAGCTCCTGCACGAAAATAAAAAAAAGGTAGCCGAAGAGCTTATATTGTCCAGCACGCTCAGTAAAACCTGAGTACAGTGTAAAAGTCTTGGGTACAGAAATGCCATAAGCACAGGTGCCTTTGAAAACATTTCTACCATTTAAAGAAATTTAAGAGCCACAACCACAAAGAGTAATAAGATAAAGTCAGTTTATTGTTAAAAAATTGCTATAAAACAATAATGAATAGTGTGGAATACAGTTTCCACCTGATGAACTGATCTATCATGTAATATGTTGCTTTTCTTTCCAGACATGAATTTTTCTGTTAAAATGGATAATTTTCAAGGTATATTTGGAAATAGTGAATGGTTTTGTACACAATAATGCAGACATGATAAACATATAAACTAAAATTTGTGCTAATAATATGGTGCCTGAGACTTTTGCACAGTCTTGTATATGCTGTAAAATGCTCCCTTTTGCTTTATTCATAGTTAACAGAATATACTGTTTTCTCTTATTAGGTTAACACCAAAGCCCATGACTCTGATCGGACACTTCTTCGCTGTAGCCTTGTACGCCACATACTTCAGCTTCAAATCAGAGTCGTGGTTGATGAAACCAAGGGCCTTGGTGAACAGCGGAACAATCCTTTACCGAGCCTGCGCCATTATGTTCCCCCTCATCTATTCAGAGATGAAGTACCTGGTGTACTGAGCCGGGTTTAATCATGTGCCTAAAGACTGCAATCAGATACACGGGGAAGCGGTTAATACAGTAGCATGGAGAACTTTAAGAAATGAACCAGCTGTGCCTTTCAGCATCTCGGCATATCTACATATCTAAACCTCAAATCTGTTTATTTCTAATGATACAGTATGAAAAGCCTGTATCATGTATCATGCATCGACAACGGGGTGATTGCTTTTAAACAGCTTGAATTGAATCACATTTTGGGTGTATTCGAGACTGATATTTATGTGTTATAATTATATTTAAAAAGCAGACGGATGCAAATTGAAATAAGTCACAAGCCTTAAACCAGCATACTGCTACAGCTGTGGAATTCTTCATATAAAAAAAAAATGTTTAAGGAAATGTCATACTATTTTGTATCAAAACTGAAAGAGAAAAATGCTACTTTTTTCCTTTGATCACAGAAGCTATGAACTTAGTGAGGAAACATTTAGAGACAAACTGTGACATTTTTGTCGGTATGGATTTTGCACACAACATTTAAAGCACCAAAAATTCATTTCCACAAACTTGGGGAAACTGTTGACTTGCATCATTCCTTTTGGAGTCGAATACAAGCAACCTAAATCTCACGTTTGCCTACAGAATAAATTTTCCTTTGAATAAATAAAACCTTTTTAAAATGTTCAGTTGTCAGTTATCAACTTGATGTCAGCAGCACTAAAAGGTTATTTTGAGTTCTGGATTAATCAGACGGTTTATTTTAATAAGTGAGACACAGATGAGGTCAAGCCAAAGTATGTATAGAAAAAAAAAAAGAAAGAAAGAAAAAAAGGATGAAATGGTCCAAGGATTTAAAGATGGAAGAATGAAATGATAGATCTTCAGAAAACAAATTTTGCAGCCTGTTTCTACAAGTTTTACTCTCGCAAGCTAGAGAAGTAACTGCACATACCATCCACAAGGGGGCAGCAGCAACGCTTAAACGCGGAGAAAACAGCGAGGACACTTCAAGCCTTCTTTAGTCTGAAAAGGCTGCTGCTGTTTTCTTAAAAGAAAAGAATGCAGGAGCTTGTTGTCATGGTAACACATCATGCACTTCTTTAACATCACTTTCCTAATGGCTTCTACCTGCCTCACTGTAAAACTGCTGCCTTTTGGTTCATGTGTGCACCATACACAAGTTTCATTGTTGACTTTTTACTACAGAGAAATAAATACAAATCAGTGTGAGGTTACAATATTTTTTATTTGTATACTTTTTTTTTTTTTTTTACATCACTATTACACTGCATTCCAGCATATCAGCTGGAGCATTTTGTTCACACTGGACCTCGTCTGTGACTCCACATGGACAGAACTTGCTGGTGTGGGAAGAGTGATGAGGGTCTGATGATGACCTGCTCTTCTTCACCCTCCTCATCCTTCCTCAGCCTGTGAACAGTGAATCTACACACCAACAGAGACACGGCATCGGGACGAGACACGTGAGGAGAGGATCTAAACCCCACCGGACTCTGGACATTAGATTCAGAGCTTTAGCTACATTTCCCCCCCCCCAACAGTGTAGCAGAAAGCTCTTCATAAACAGCTAACAACTGTTCAATTTCTAAACACACAAATAAAAGAAAAAAGGAAAAAAAATATATAATAAAGACTGTACAGCTACTGCAAAAAAAGCCGAAAGCATCTGGCTTTAAACTAGATTAAAGTGCTAGAAGCAACCCACCAATCCACACTCTATATATTTGTCTGCTAATAATTATATATATATTTATATATATAGAGAGAGAGAACAAATCTACTATTTTAACATTAATTTACAGGGTAATATACTGTACATTATATTGGTAACAGCTGAGAAATCAGCACAAAAAAGATCACTGTCACACTTAACAGCAATATATAATTACATATATATATAGATATTTATAGAATTTGTTATATAATTATATACATAAATATATAATTGTCATTAGATTCATGAAAAAAAAAATCCAGCTTTTCAACTGATACCCTGAAAAGCAAATTTTCTCTCGTGACATAAAAGCTTTTAAAAGTTAGTCTGAAAGAGTGACGGGAAGAGGAGACAAAAAAGACCCCGTCCGGATTATTGAGGTTAACAAGAACAGTAATTTGCATATTCCACAAAATCTATTGCGACACATTACTGTCTACGAACAGTACACACACAACCCTCCACACATGGAGGAAGCTGAACTCACGCACAAACCCACTGAACAGAACGGAACGACGATGTTTTTTTCTTCATAGATTAAGGGCTATGTGCTTTATCGCGGTGAATCTATGATGGTGAACGACAGAAAGACTATGAATTCACAACACTTGTATTAATTCGCTTCAGAAGGAAACTCCCGCATGTACACTCGCGCTTTATTTGCTCTCTGTATGGATGCTGCCTTGATCAGGCGATCCAGTTACCTGTCAATAACGTTTCATTAGTGTCAAAGGGCACAGGAATGTGTTTGTAGTTACTTCAGTGTCTTTTTTTTTTGTCCTTCTCCCCCATGAGGCCTTTGCATTAGTAACATCCAATTATCACTCAAAGGATGAAGCCTTCGGGCTGTAACAGATCCACTTCGTCCCAAACCTATCCCAGCATCACCGTCTGATGTTCAGAGTGCTCCAGTGGTCCCCTGTAAATCAGCAGGTTAACGCTCACTGATGATTGTCGCAGTGCGTCTCAACTTTCTTCTGCTCACACCTTTGTACTGAAGCTCGGAATAAAGTACACATGGGAACATCACGAGGAAAGAGAGAGAGAGAGAGAGAGAGAGAGAGAGAGAGAGAGAGAGGGAGGAGAAAGGATCTGGGTTAAATGCAGGAGCATAAAGAGATTATGCTTCTTTAAAAACAGGCTTCCTGGGAGCTGAGGTGATGCACATTAAGGTTTGGGACACTTCTAGCCAGTATAGACACATCTGGCTGGCTTTCTTTCCCTGACTGGAGCCATCCCTCTCTCTCCCTCGCTAATGGGGAGAGCGGCCTACTCAAAGGACCAGATCTCAATGTCCTGCACAAAGAAATCCTCCTTCATGGAGAGCATCGGATTCCCGAACGTTTTGCACGAGTGACTCCTGCCATGGTAGAGATCTCCATCCAGCCACAACCCGAATTCACCACTGCAAGGGGGAGAGAGAAAGAGAGAGAGAGAGATGGTTTTGAATATATAAAAAAAAAAAAAATTCTGCTGCTTCATGGGAAGTCAGCAGGAGCATTAATGCTAATGGCTGACGAGGAACAAATGATTGTTGACCATGGTTACACGACATGACTATGGTTTTGTAGTGTGGCTTTATATTACGTCATTTGACTAGTTTAATAAGTGATGCTAAGATAATAAGTAGAGCTAAGTTTAATAAGTAGAGCTAAGAAGGTAAAAATCAATAAATAAATAGATTATATATGTGTTTGTGCGCGCTCTGGAAAAAAAACACTGCAAAAAAAATTCGTTTCTGATGTTTTCTTTCTTACAGGTGTATCTATTGGTGAGATTAACAGTTTTGTTTATTTTTTGTGAACTGCTGACAATATTTCTCCTAAATTCAGAATATAACTATTGTTATTTATTGTGTATATTTAAAGGAAATGACATCACAACATATCGAAAGAACCCAAGATCATGCAGTATTTGCAGAGCTTTAATAACTCCAACAAAACAAAATGCAAATATTTTGTAAACAAATTGTGCTAATGCTTTGTCTAAATAACATAAAAAAATAAATTTTTGGTGGAATGACCCTGATTTGCAATTACAGCTATCATGTGTTGGTCTCCACAAGTCTCTCTTATTGCAGTTGGTTAACAGTTCAGCTTTGCTTAATGGTTTGTCACCATCCATCTTCATGACATTCCAGAATATATAGCTAGTTACTAGTCAAATGAGCGTCCTTAAGCTGAATAAATGATAAAACGACAGCAATGATATAACCAGCTGAGTCTCCGCTGTAGAAGTAACACTTATGGTTAAGAAACTGGGTTTGCTGAACTACAGTATCCCCCCCCCCCACATACTCTTTGCTGAATCATGGTCTATACTTTACTATCCTGTGTTTAACTGGTTCTGGCTCCAGGGTCATCCTTTACTAACTACATTATAAGAAGCATTAAAATTACTACCTGTTAATACTGACATTTCCAGTCATCCGGTCTGAATTCTAAGGTTTTATAAACCTTCTAAATACTTCATCTGCATGTTCAGGCGGTGGCATCTTGACCGAGATTATAATATAATACATGAAGCAGAGACTACAAAGTGCAGCTGCTAAAAAGAAGCTCCTCGAAGAACTTGTAAGGACTCACCTTCCTCCACCAAATGCCAGGGAGTCCATGTCTCCTTTGATAAAGAACATGTTATCACCTGTCCATTTGTAGACCTGAAAGCACAGCAAATTCACCTGATGTCACTGCTGTTGTGTTAGTGCATGGAGTTAAAAATGGCCAAGCTTCGTATATACACACACACAAGACAGACAGACAGACACACACAAGACAGACAGACAGACACACACAAGACAGACAGACAGACACACACAAGACAGACACACACAAGACAGACACACACAAGACAGACACACAAGACAGACACACAAGACAGACACACAAGACAGACACACAAGACAGACACACACAGACACACACAGACACACACAGACACACACAGACACACACAGACACACACAGACACACACAGACACACCTCAAACTGTGGATAGAAGGAGAACAGGAACGTCTCTCCTGTGCCGTAAAATCCTTCGCTGACTTTAAACGGCTCTGATGCTAATGCCCCAAACACCTAGACATCACACAGATCACGTTAATGACTAAATGTTATTATGAGATACACTACAGACGATACGGCTACGGGGTTCCTCCGGTGCATTCCTCTCTGACTAAATTAATTAAGCAAGATGCACAAAAGGCAAAGGATGGATATCATGATAAAACAGTTTAATGTCACACACATGAGCAAGAATAATCAAATCGAAATGCCAACAGTCTACAGACTATCGCTCACACTGACTGGTCGCACAAGCTTTCATTCACATCTTTAAAGAAAAGCTTTTATGTTATTACTTGACAATGAATATTTTACACTTGTACGTATTCATAGAAAAACTTGAGAATAAACCACTGAGTTAATCCCTTAGGTCAGTGTTACTGTGGGAGAGTCTTACCTGCCCGTCGCTGTCTTTAATGACAAGGAGCATGGGAGAATCCTGCCCCTGCATGATCCGGTACAGGGTTTTAATACTCATGCCGTGCTTGGAGGTGCCGAACGCCAGCGTCCATGGATAGCCTATGGTTCTGGGTGGGAGATGCTTTGCCAGCTGTGGGAAAAAATAAGATGTACAGCATCTGTATAATGTATACAAATGAATGGAATGAAAAGTGAAAAATCATGGTAGCATTCTCAAAGCACAAAAAAAAAAGGACATGCCTGTTTCTTCAGGACTTGGGCTAGTCACCCCAAAAAATAAAAAATTTAATCCCAACGATTTTTGATTGATGTTACTTATTTAGTAACCCAGTGTAAGCATCTATACAATGATGGAAACTACGAAGCACTTTTGTAAGTCGCTCTGGATAAGAGCGTCTGCCAAATGCCTAAATGTAAATGTAAAAGAGGCAAACGTTACATCAGGGGAACAAAATTCAACCCACAAAGGCCAGAGCCATGAGCGCCCAATTACAGTAGCAATGACCTTTATACACCAGCAGGCAGAGAACGTGACCAAGCATGACACACACACACACATTTATATGCAAGCACAAATCAGTCTTAGGAAACGCCACAGAACTTCGTTATAAATCTGTATTCGCTAGTCTGGGCTTCCCTCGAGGACTAGGTTTTGTCTGATTTACCCACAGTATGGGTCTCTGAGGTGCATCAGCACAGGATGAGAAGTCACCTTAGGTGAGCCATTTCCTTGAAGTGCTGAGCTGATGCTACTGAAAGGCAATTCCCACAGGGCATCGTTGAGTGTAGACTCAAAACAAACAGATTACAGTCACACTGAGTAAAAAATAACGAGACCATCAGAGACGAAAAGCGCGCCTCGAATTATACAGCAGGATCCCAGCAGCCCGTTCATTCATTCATCGAAAAACCACCAGGAAATCTACGGCTTGATTTTAGACACTAAATGTACAACGCTGACCTATTAATACACCGATTATGAACTTAGAGCCTTATTCAGTGCTGCTGTATAATGAATCCTTCATAATGCTGTAATTATCCAGAGATAACCTCGAGGATGACGGAAAGTGTTGCCGACCAAAAATAACTGCTGAATCAATTACTACACGGTAAAACAAGCTTTCCCAGTCTGTAACGAACCTACAGTCTGGAAAATATGTTAATATCAGAACTTCTTGCTGCTTCATTTACCTACAGAGTGTTTAGTGTTAGAAGATTCATAAATACATTCTCTATTTTAAAGCATCCCTGAATAAGCATACATATTTTAAATTGTGTTCACAAAAGCACACACACACACACAAAAAACAACAGCGAGAGGCTTGTCTGTCAGTCTGTGACAACCTATAATTGATCAATAATTCGAGAATGCTTAAGAAAGCACCTTATTGAAAGAGGAAATGGATCGATAAGCTCCTTAACCCTCTTGTAGAGAGAAACCAGCACTCAAAGCAATACCCGCAAAGATTGGGATTGATTCGCTCACCTTCTCGATCTGTTCGGCCTCCAGGAGGTCGCTAGGTTCGCTCAGGTTGGGTTTAAAGGTCTCCGGCTCCAGGCTGGCTGTGATGGACGTGCCGTGTTTGGAGTTCACCTCCTCCTTGGTGGTGATCTAGAACAACAGAGAACAACGTGAGCCAAGTGAGCGGCGTCTGATTTGGGAAACTGTATTTCTACAAGGCTAAATCTGAACCTGATTCTTTTTTTGTTTGTTTTTGTTTTATAATCAAACATCAAGGGTATAAATATATTAGAGGAAGTTTGCTTATTTAAATGAACATGCATGCAAAGAAGAAAAAAAAAAAAAGATGCAAAGGAACAAACTCAAAAGTTGTTACACGATAAGATATTTTATCTATAACTCTCTATGTGTCTCAGTTATGTTTAATACCCATGTAAACTTTACTATGTATTGAATAACAGACTAACCTGGATTGCAAGCAAAAGACTCATGGGACTGTTTCATAGAATAGTGGCAAAGAGAGAGACACTTAGCCTCTTGCAGCCTGAACACACTCGGGTTACACAGCCCTTGCTTGAATTACCTTCATTGTCCATGGCAAACAATTGAGCAAACTCTACGGAGCCCTAACTTCCATCTTTTTTTCCAATCATGTCCCACCCACCCCACTTCACAGACGATATACCACACCATATATAATCTAGGCCATGTCTGTCGCAAGGATTGTGTAGGATATGCCGAGTCAATTGGTTTACTCTGCCTGTTGTAACGCAGTTCAAAATAAAAATGAACCTTATTCAGAAGCTGTGTGGCGGCCGGGAAAAACCCTTCTTGTGGTCAAATCTGCCTTTTCAGCAGAACCCAGGCACGTTTTTCCAGACCGCCGCACTCGCATGCATTTCCATGTTAGCCACTATACGGTTGTGTCCAGCACAACCGTATTGCTATCTACTTATAGCAGAAGAAACTTAGAAGTAAGGCTACTGTAAGGACACTCAAGCTAATCGATACTAAGATGCTCTAAGTTCTTTGGGGATCTATGGCCAGGCACCTGGAGCCGTTTGCACAGGGCACGCAGATCTTCAGAGTTTAGTGCATCGATCCGGCGGTGGTGTTCGCTCAGTGACACTACCTGGTACAGAGATAGGAAAGGGGGGGAAGAAGCCACAGCTGAGCATGGAGAGAGAGCGAGCACAGTAGTGAGCATGGAGTGTGAGAGCAACGTGTGGCCGCTGCAGCGCTTCACGGAAGAACTGACACAATGCTGTTGAATCATTATCCTTAGTATTAACAGAAAAGCAGGATGCCTAGGACTGTAAGATAAGTACTTTTCACATCGTGTTGAGTCTAACACGTGAGCAGGTTCAAACCAAGTGTTTTGCATGGCTTTGTGAGCTGTTTCTCGATACAACCGTCTGGCAAAGACGACTGGCCTTCAAAAAGAAAAGAAAAAGAAAAAAGAAGACATTCTGCGTAAGTTAATTGTTTTATTAGCTGCATGAGTTGCCAGGCTACCTTTGGTCTGGTGGCTATTTATCGTCAGTGCTAAAATTAGCCTTGTTAACTGTACGGAGACTGTTGCTATGTCACGGCTTTACCAAACGAGATGCATCAGTGATGAGGTATTGGTTTGCGAAGACACAGGAAAACAAAAATGCTGGGTGTTTTACAACGAAACAGAATGTTACAGGGCAATTATGTCACAGGACACGACTCACTCAAAGTCAGTGGTAATCCTGTTCACAAGTTCTTTGACTACATAAAAGAAAAAAAAATAATTGAAGTGCAGCTTCTATGTAATTTTTTTCTCCCTTCATGTGGATTTAGTACACAATTACCCAATCAGTGAGTCTTCGAGGGGTTTAAGAGGCATTCAAACACTAGCTCAGGAGAAGAAATGTGCCGACATTTCGAACAATTTAAGCAGAAACATCAGAAGCTGGCAGGAAATTCTGACCCATAAATAATTCCCTGTAGCAACAGAGAATTTAGTCTAATAGAATGACTCACGTTTATTATGAACAATAACTTGTTTTTGGACGATCCAGCTTTGGAACCCGTCCCACAAACCTTTCCATCAAATACGAAGCTACAGAGTTTTACTTTTCTCAAAGTCTCAATACCCCAGTGTACATCTTTTATTGTGGGATTTTAACAGGGTCAATCAAGACTTAGAAAGAGCAGACTTCTCAGTTCATATATTTTATTACACTGTTCTAAACAGATACAGGTAGTCCACTACTTACAAACAGGTTCCGTTCCGGGAGCATGTTCACAAGTCGGATTTGTCCAACCGTGAGTCTTATACGCCTTTGACACAAATGCATACAATGTAAAGCGTGTAAATAAATCCACTAAAGTAAATCTCTGTCCCCTTTCCCCATGGTACACCTCGTGTAAAGAAATTAATCTCATATATTGAAACATCACAGTGTTGTCTCTGCACCCCACCCCCCCACATGCACACATATACAATATCTTGCACTTTGGACATTTTATACATTCACTTACACACTGAAAATATTGTATATAATTGTAAATATTTGTATATGGTTCACTGCAGTGTCTATTTATTTTGTACAATACACGTGAGTTACTTCTGTGATTTGTTTGCATCTATGAATGTTCGTACAACCATGGTCCGTTCATATCTGCGGAAATACGTAACTGGAATGCTCGTAATTCGGGAGCTACCTCTACTGGTTTTAGGTACTACATTGAACACTGGCTCACATGTAACAATCTACTGGTATGTATCCCAGAAGATAGGACGCTTTTGGTCATAATAAGGTTGCCATCAATTACTTAATCATTTAAAAAATTCATGTAAATCCGAATCTTCTTTATTACGTCATTACCAGATAGCAGGTTTTATTATTATATAGCGGACAGACAACCTGCTGCTCCTCATTCATAATGTCTAAACACGCAGAGACAGCGGTGTTCTCATTGCTGGGCTGGACACAAACCCGGCCCCTTGAGGTTTTCAGCTGTGTCCACTGTACTTCATTTAATCAGTCTGTTTTTTTCCCCTTTTCCTAACCTGCAAGTTGAACCGCTGTGCATGTGGTAGTTAACCTCAAAGCTTCCTTCCTTAATGACACTGCATACCTGAGCAAGCCCAAACCTCTAAGCAAATTTTCTGACACACAACCAGACACTTCAGGTTTTACAGACACATTCCTGCAATTGGAGCGCTGCAGAATAACGTAATCAGGTTAATCAGAAGCATGACAGTATATTAGGGAAAATGAGTAGAAATAAATAATCAATCCTGTATGCTGAATAATATCAGACACTTTACGGGCAGGATTTAAATACTAAACAAGCACGTGACTGCTCCATGTGAAAAAAACAATGCAAGAAAAAACCCCTCAGAAAATCATATATGAGGGGGAAAACGAACAAAGTTTTTCTTATCGGGAACTAGGTTCATCGCTACTGCCACTTTTTCCACTCTGGAGCGTTTATCCCTGCTGTTTTCATCCACAACTGTCAACTTTAATGAATACATAATTCCACAGGATGAGATGCTATGCGTATTTTTGGATTTCCACCTTATGTACAGGGCTATTAGAGTACTGGTGGCGCAGGTTTAGGTATCTCACCTGCCATGAGGAGAGCCCGGGTTCAATTCCCACCCAACACCCAAACTGCAGTGCCGGGTCCCAAGCTCGGATAAATTCGGTTGTGTCAGGAAGGACATCAGGTGTAAAACCTGCGCCAGGCCAAATTTTGGCCTTATAAACTAAAATTTTGCCTCACGTGCAAAACATTTTCGGCTTACAAATTACTGAACTATTTACTTCTGGTTGTGCGTACTTCCGGTACCTAATCAAAGAGTGTATGTGTCAGTGGAAAGCCAAACTAACATTTTGTGCAAGATTTTGTGAAAACATGGCCCCATGGGTTCCAAGAACATTATCAAGGAGGGCAGCAAAAATAAAATGGAGCCACTTTCAGTTCTTTTTTTAAAGCGGCCGGTGACAAAGGGAATAGAAAATTCAGGTAAAGTCAGGTTTAATGTTTAATATATTTAATATTTTACTTCACTCATATGTCTTTTCTAAATGTTTTGATTATTTTTATGTGCAAAAATATAATTATAGAATTGAAAATGGTCAATATTTTTTGGTGGCTGGAACGGATAATCTGCATTTACATTATTTCCTCTGGGAAAATGTGGTTTGCAGTATGACATTTCGCCTTAAAAGCTCCAGAATGGATTAAATTTGTAGGCCGAGCTACCAGTGTACATCCTGGACAGGGGGGGCGATCGATTTGCAATTTGGGCAAACCAATGAAGCTAATCTACATGTCTTTGGACTGTAAACCTGGGGAGAACATTCAAACTCCACACACACAACCTGAAGCAGGAATCAGACCCTCGACAGTGCACGGCCACATTGCCAACTACTATGCCACTGTGCTGCCTATGAGGTAATCACAACTTAAATTGATTAAATATGTTCACTGCTAACAAGCTGCTAGAGCAGGAGGCACACATCTGGGGGGCGGGGCATATGCATTCAAGAAAGAGAGATTTAATTGGACAAAGATGAAACTAGTACAGGATGACTCATCAAAATACCTGAATTCTTAAAAGCTGACCAAAACTATTACATAAAAATAATTGTAGCGCAAAAAAAAAAAAAAATTTTAATCCAGATGCACAAAAAGAAGGGCTTTCTAAATCCTTTTCTTGACATACCCTTACTCTTTATTTACTTGTGATATTGCAGCACCATTGAAGGAAAAAGGGATGGCTAAAACGGAAACGGAAATATAAAACCAAGCCCTTAACCTTTATGGAGAACTTTACCTTTGCTCAGGTGAAAGCTGGCTAACTGTCCTAGCACACTAGAGCTCGTGGAGTTTTAGGACACCCCCTCCCTCCCTCTAACAAACAGCCAGGACATCAGTGTAAGTTTCTCACAGCTAATTAGAATGAAGGAAAAAACAAATACACAGCGCGTGCACACTCACAACAAAAACACAAGAGCGCGTGTTTATTACGTGTAACTCAGCTAGCGCGTGCAGCCAAACCCCCCAAACAGCGTCAACACCATAACAACACACTGCCACCTACAAGGGAATACTTGGCCGTGAGAGGCTCCACGTCCTTCACCCTCCTGGAGAACATCGCTTTTCTCCTCAGACAGTCGCGCGTTTTCTCCGTCCGTCTTCACATCCCAGCCGCTGGGAATCAATCACTCCGGAGCAACGGAAACACCGGACTGTGTCCGCGTGCATGAGCGACACTTCAAACACCAATGAAATTCCACAGAGAACACAATGTCTTATCTGATTGGCTCAGACAGAGCGACTGCACCCGCCTACAGCACAGCAGACGGCACGCGCATTTAAAGAGACAAGCGCGTCTTTTTTTCCCTCGACTCGCCCCCGTGTCTGAAACAAGGGCCGAGTTCAGCGTTTCGCTACCGTGTTATTACTTAGACACACACACACTATGTATACATTTTATATAATATATGCCCTCTCTCCCTCTCACAAACAATTAACATAATCTTTACTCTTTCACTAATCTCAACAAGAGTCTTTAGTTTTCTTAAAAATGGACATACAAGGTCAAAAATATCAGATATGCATACCCTTGTAGGAACATATCTCTCTCTCTCTCTCTCTCTCTCTCACACACACACACACACCCTCACCCTTACACACAAACATTCCCTCTCTCTCTCTCTCTCTCTCTCTCACACACACACACACACACACACATACCTGACATAATCTATACTCTTTCTCTATTCTCTACAAGTCTTTTGTTTTCTTAAAAATGGACATACAAGATCAAAAATGTCAGCTATTCGTACCCTTGTAGGAACATCTCTCTCTCGCACACTCACACTCACTCACACACACACACACACACACACACACACACACACACACACACACACACAATCTCTCATTCTTAAACACACGCAAACATTCTCTCTCTCTCTCTCTCTCTCTCTCACACACACACACACACATACACACAAACAACTGACATGATCTATACTTTTTCCCTAGTCTGTACATGTCTTTTGTTTTCTTAAAAATGGACCTACAAAGTCAAAAACGTCAGATATTCATTCCCGTGTACAGTAGGAACATCTCTCTCCCTCTTACACACACACACACACACACACACACACACACACACACACACACTATCTCTGTCTGATGAACGCACACACACACACAGAAGTCAAGCACTCTCTAAAACTCGAACGCAATAGAAGCTCCTGCTAACAGTGTAATTTGTCTGGGTTTTTTTCATATTGTTTCACACTTTATCAGAGCCAAAGCTAGGGCCACACAGAAACACACACACCCAGTACTGTGTTTGCAACCCTACGGCTACAAGCAAAGATTATTTACCCATTTTATACATAATTAATATCTAACCACGTTATTGTAAGCCTCGTCCAAACAACGATCCAACATGAAAAAACAAAGTAAAATGCACGGCACGATCTTAAACGTCTTGTTTAACAATTTGTATTCCAGAGAAAAAAGAAGGAAAAAAAAAAAAGAACTACGAGACTTTGTCCGGTGCACAAGTCATGGAATAACAAATCAATCTGCTTTGTTTCCTCCATCATTGATTTACATTAAATTTTAAAGTGTTGCCTCAGAAAGCAGTATCGCTTTCTTCATAAGGTGGATTGGTTTCAGCAGAGCTCGCACCAGATTGCAACACTACTATTTCCATGAAGACATATGCCTGCTGCTTTTAAATACATCTTTTCAGTCTTCATTCATCACATAGCGGCTTGAAAAGAATTGACAGGAACAAACTGCAAACATCTTGGTTTTTCATTTTAATCTCCATGATACGCTGTCAACATTTGAAACTAATATCTCAATGGTAGACTGAGATATTCAGGATGAGAGATCACTTTTATTTATATTTATCTTATTTATGTATTTATAGTCTTTATATGAAAGTCACATGCTTCAAATCTACAGTCTGGGGAAAAAGGACTTAACTCCTAGCCTCACTTCTTTATAGCACTGCGTGGATTTTTTTGTTTTTTATAAGAAAACCAAATATAAGGGGCAAAAAATCCACATCAAGACATTTATTAACATTAATAATGGAGAAATGAAACCTTACAGTAATGCATATTTTGTTAAATCTCTGAAAGACAGATTATGACCAGTCTCTGCCACGTCACTGTCACACCGGCATGGTTTAACGAGTCGAAACTCCCGTTTTTAAACCATGCCTCGGTCTCGACGTACAACAGAAGCGCTCATGCATCCAATGTATCCATGAGCTGCTTTGTTAAAAGAAAGCAGAACACAATCATGCAAAACACCAGGTTCAAGCTCACGGTAAAAAAAATAAAAATAAAAATAAATAATCATGGTGGAATTTACTGATCGAACTAATTTCAGACAGATAAAGTGAATGAAAGCTACGTATGACAACACAGTGTGATGGCAAACAGGAGAGGAGGTGCAGATAACACGGTAAAGTTCCAGGCACCTGGAAAACAGAAACACACACAAAACACAAAAGACACAGACACAGGGCATAACACACAGTAATACATATATGCAACAGGTTCAACAAAATCATCTTCACGTTGCAATGCGCAAGCACAAACACAAGTTAACGTTGCTGCACGGAAAAATTGAGTCACATCAAAATCAGATCGCTCAAAAGCGTTAAGAAAAAAGCAAATTGAAAGAAGGGGCTGATGTAAGCTGATGTCCAGCTGATGGACAGAGGCTACCTCCCAGTCTGATGTCGTTTGTTCGCTGTCGGCTTCGGATTCATCTATTTTTTTGACCACCATGAACCCGGGCTCGCGACTGATGCTTCCCATGCCGTCGCCGAATGACTCCGGGCTCCACTGGATGAAGAACAGGTAAAGGTGGTCTGACCTACATGGACAGAGGAGATAACAAAAAAACACACACATGAGGAATTCATCAGCACATATAGAGATAAACCATTACATCATGCACACAGGTTAAAGAGTTGAAATATGGTCACAAGTGATTCAAAGTGTGGACACACAACAGTCTCCAGAGTTTATAAAAGGTTTAGAAAGAAAAAGCTAGGGTGAACTCCTTGCATGGCTACAGTAACTTAAATAAACACTCTTTACAAACATGCTGAGTAGAAAAGCATTTCAAAAAAGACAGAAAAAAGTTTTTTTTTAAAAACAATGTTCTGATCTCTTCTACCCGAATGGAAGGGTCAGTGTGTTATCCATTCTTAGATGCGTTTTTCCTCAAAAGAGTAGTGAAGAGTGATTATATGAGTTTTATGTCCAACACCACAATACGTAGGCCGTATCCAAGATTTTTTACCGTAAATGTTTTCTATCGAGAGATTTAAAACCAGACAATCCCAAGCATATCTGCATGCAATCAAAGGCCGCGACACGACGACCGGGCTGCGGACAGACGCACACTGGGTTGCTTGTGTGATATGAAAGGAAGCGATTGTCAGCGTGTCTTTGCATGACAATAGACAAAGGCGGCATTGTAATTGCACAGACAAGCAGAACTGATAGCAAGGATTCTGGAAATTGCTTCTGGTTTAAAACGAATCGGGCTTAAATCGAATTATGTTGTCTATGTACTTCGGCTTAATTTGTTAGGAACACACAGTTTATGCTTTGTAAATGGGCTCTCAAAAGCTGCTTTGTACTGGGAATTAAAAAGTTGTTAAAAGCTCAGATTCAATAAATTCTCATCTAGTGAAGAGTTTACAAAGTTTTCAGAGAAGTACAACAATTTACATAAACAATGCAACAGTGTTTGTGAGTTCAATCTGTTTTATTAAGGAGAATTCTGGCACTTAAATAAATCAAATCGCTTCTCTATCATCATCATATGAATCAGACCCCAAATTAAAAATGTATTTCTTCTGAAGTTAATTTGGGGTCTGATTCATATGATGATGAGCTAAGGGAGAATAAATAGGGGCAGTGATCGGTGCTAACTCACCTCTCCTGTGGCACAGAGAACCAGTACTCATGTTTACGATCTCGCTGGGCGTACTGTTGCATGGAGGCGCTGGCGTTGGACACGAATGTCTTCTTCATGGCCTTGCTGACTCGCAGACACAGAAACTTATGAGACCTGGACAGCCGTCTCTCCCTGATCACAGCCGGACCTGAGACACGGATGAGGGGAATTGAGGTCGTGACTGTATAGTATTTAATAGAACGCTAATAACAAGTGGATGTTGGTGTTTCATTCTGATAAACTTTGCACAGGAAATCATTCAGAAGGCATTTATTCAGCAAGGGACACGCCATGCTACTGTATATCCTGAAACAGATCACAATCACATGCTTTCTAAACCATGTAGCTGTATTAGATTCACGAGAGATGAAACAGAGATGCAGCCCGGGCATTGTTTTCAGTTTTCCTTGTGTAATTTTTCGTTACCGATAACAGATCATTAAGAACAACGTGCCTGTTATTTTCACTCACCTGTACACATCTTTCTCATACATAATTGCTTACGTGCAGCACTGATACACAGTCTACTTAGCTTTTTCGGCATCATGTCTTTCCATAAGCAAGGCAATATAACATATGCTTACTGTACAGTATATCACATAGTTATGGGAGATTGGAAAGAGGGCATTTTTAGGTTTGTGAGAAATGACTCAGATATCTGATACCGTTCCTGCTATCACAGCATCCTTATAGAACCCTATACAGTGGAACCTTGGATTACAAGCATAATTCCTTCCAAAGCAGGCTCATATATCAAAACACTCATAAACCAAATTAAATTTTCCCATAAGATATACTAGAAACTTGAATTATTCGTTCCACAGCCCCAAAATATAAATACATAAAAATAATTAATTAACCTGCACTTTACCTTTAAAAAAGTAAAAATAAATCCAGACAAATAAGTGTTTCCATTTGTGCACACAGGCGCTGTATATGTGTGTCTGTGTATGTTTGTGAAGCTAAGAGTAAGAGTAAGTGGAGGAATGAGCCCCTCCCTGTTCTCATCATACACATTAACTCCTCTCCCTCTCTTATTTGAGTTTCAGACATGCGCGCACACACAACGGAAACACTGTTTTATTGTAAAAATAAACAAGAAATCTTTCTAATGCCACTCGAATGCGCGCACACTAATGGAATCACTGCTATAAAGTAAAAAAAAAAAAAGTTAACCTGCACTTTATTAAAAATTTATTAAAAATCTTTGTTTGTCTTGCGGAACACTCGCAAATCGCGTTACTCGCAACCACCCTTTACAAGCATGATGATCGGAAAAGCAGCTCCGAATGCACAATAACATCGGATTCACGGAATTAAACTGTATTCTCTTGTTAATTAAGCAACTGTTTGATTAATTAATTAATTTGTGGGATCCTTCTATTCTATTCTCTCTTCCCATTTTAGGTCACAGGCAGTCGTATAAGCATTTCACTGCATTTCATACCTTGTATATACGACAAATAAAATTTGAATTTGAATTTGAATCTGAGGTGGCACCGCGCACAAACTCAATGGCACAGGATGGAAAAAAAAGCTTGGTGTATGCTGAATGCTCACCATGCTTGTAAATGCAAAATCTATTAATACATTAATTTCCTTCCTAAAACAAAGCACGATATAGTCTCTTTATTATATTCACACACTCGTTAGATTATCTTACTCTGTACACAAGGACATTACTCATTTAGTATTTCCCTGGAAATGTTATGATTCCCTGACGTTTAAAGTTTTATGATACTGTCTTGTTAAACTCCAGCCCTTGTTTTCAGGACACCGCACATCGCCAGGAGGTGAGCAGTTCTCGTTCATTATTCCATCAAGGGACGTCATTGTGAGTGAGATAAGGAGCTGGTTGTGACTGCAGCCACGCATCACTATCAACCAGACAGACCCTGAGACGCCAGTTAGGGTTAGACTCGTGGATCAGCAAATGTGACAGCAAGAGGAACGTTGACCACGAATCGGAGGCGCTGTGAATTAATCGCTGACTGAAATCATGGACTGTGAAAATATATATGTGTGTTGCTTGTCTGTTTAAAAGAACTTTATGATGCGAAGGAAGTTTTCTACTGTACATTTAAACACCTTGCAATTATTTTCAGGGATGAGAATGATAATCTGTTGATCGTTTAAACAGCATTTTTAGGATTTTAGCATTTTTTTAAGCAACTATACTGAAAATTTGGAAACTACTTAATAAAACGAAGGCACATCCGCCTGCTTGAGGAGGCGATTATTTCCTCATTTATTGTTTCATGTCTCTTATAAAATGCAAGTGTTAATGAAAATGAACTCCTCCTTCAATGCTTTTCAGCTTAAACACCCTCAGCGTTCCTTGCTAGCAGAAGATGTTTTACGATTCAAGATTTTTCAAGGTTTTTCTTTTACTCACCTCTACACCTTAGCAGTTATAAGCTCGAATAAATCTGATACAGACACTGTAGTTGTAGTGAAAAGCCTACTGCTGCGAGTGTAAAGTGTCACTCTGTGTGTTTACTCCCACCTAGCAGAAGCGCGCGCACACACACACACACACACACACACACACACACACACACACACACACACACACACACACGCGGCTCGAGCCTTAGGTACGTTTTTAACAAGCTGAAAAATGAAGCAGCTAGCAGATGAATAAAAGCATACTTACAGGATAATGAGTAATAAATTTGCTGTTATACACAAAATTTATAGTGAATGCTCAGCTCAATACATCATTTATATTCCCGCCATAAGGTGGTTAAAACAGTTCTTCTTTTAAGTGTTATCACAACACTCTTTTGACCTTGTTCCTTCTGAATGATTTTTTTTTACTTACTGAAATGTCTGAATGTCCTGAACATTGTCCATAAAAAAAAAAAAATATATATTTCACAGTTAAATTTTTCTAAATTGTCTGTACATCATGATAACTATTATTTCAATAAATGCACAGACACAAAACAACATCTCTTCGACTGTCCTGGACTAAACATTTCAATATAGTCCAGGTGTACGAGCCAATCAGAAAACGTCTTGGTGAGGAAGCAGTCCTTGAAGCATGACAATTCTTGTGCGCTTCATGACCAGCTTCACGTCCTGTGCCAAAGTCTTGAGCTCCCCTCATTCCTTCACATTTTGCTTTCAAAGAGCCAGACGTTCTTGTATTTAATCTTTTCTGGATTTCCCCCCGATTTTCTCCCTAATTTAGTCGTGTCCAATTCCTCCTCGTCACTAGGGGGCTCCCACATTAAGGCTACTACTACCACTCCACCGGTCAAGACTATCATGTGTTTCCTCCAAACCACGTGACACCTCTTTTCGAACTGCTCGCTCACGCACCGTTGGCGGCGGCGTAACACACTCGGAGGACAGCGCCCTTCCATTTGTGTGATTGGCTGTAGAGCCGTGAGGATCTATGTGGGAGCTCTAATTACCTCTCATCCCTCCCCTCTGAGAGAGCTCGGCCAATCAGCTCTCTCTAGACCTCCGGCTGCGAAAGGTTACAGCATCACCCGGTAATTGAACTCGCGATCCCCAGATGATAGGGCGAGCGCTTTACCACTGCGCCACTCGGAGGCCGTTCTTGTATTTTCGATGTAGTCTTGAGGGATAGTTCTAGAGGCTTCCTGAAGCACCTGAGCCTGAGTTTCGGAGCAATGTTTTTTGCTTGTTAAGCTATATAGTCACCTATGAATCATTTAAGCATTCAAAGTATCTAGATTAAAGCATGAACCAGTGAGAAACAGGTGCAGGTGATGACAGATGATCAGGTCGGTGATTATTTAACTGGTGATGCTGAATGCTGAGTGGTTGGAACAGACGAAAGGGAAAATTGGGTTGTTATATTTTAAATAAACAATTTTTACACAGTATCTTTATTCACTTCGTAGCCTGTCGCAGTAAAACATTCCTTCCCATTTCTTTAATTGAATCTACATCATTTAATTTTATTTAATATGAAGAACTGAGGAGCTCAAGTACTGAAGGGGAAAGTACTGTAGCTCTAATGCACTAGGAGACAGAGCTGGGAGTTTTTTGATACAATTTATGGAAGTGAAAGCTAATGTTTAATGATCAAATACTTTGCACTGTTACAAAGCAGCAAAGGAAAAAAAATCCAGAAAGGAAGCAGAGTGAATCACTGGGAAGATGCCAGTGAACTTTTGAGAGCTTTTTAGCAATTAAGACGTCTGAGCTTTGAAACTCTGTGCTACTGAAGGGTACTTTAACTCGGTGTGAACTGGAGCAATTTGTTCACAATGAGCATGCTATTAGAGGAAAATATATCATCAATAAAAAACCGTTCTATGCACCAACCTGGGACATGTGCTTCTTTTAAGTCATGTTAAGTCACCCAAACGTTAAACTAAAATCTACCTTTTCCTCCTTACATGTGCTAGACAGACGAGAGAGGGCGTGCCATTCTAAATATAAGATTTGTTCTTTCTTTGTTTCCTAGCTAAGAATGTTTATGGTACTGGCATGATTTGGAAATCCAAATATATCACGGGATGGAATGATATTAATAAGAGCCCTTACGCAGGGCTTCAGACGGGTCAATGAAATGGGAGATTGTGAAGGTGCTTATGAGACACGCACGAGAAGCCCTTCCCATTTGGAGATAGCGTGGTAAACTGAAAAAAAAGGAAAAACAAAATAAACAGAGATCCGGGGCTCTGGAAACTAAAAATAAAGCTTTCTCTATCCTTTTGGGGAGAGTCCGCCCTTTGTGAGGATTTATGTGTGTTAATCTATGTGCTTTTACACTTCATCTTAAACTGAGACTTGTGTGGGCTCGGGCTGCATCTTTGCCTTCGTCTTTAAACACGAACACGCGCTTGTCTTTGTTATTCGGCTATGGCTTGGCCCTGATACCTTATTGGTGCTAACTAAAGATCCCACAAAGTGCGCAGGTATCAGGGCCCTTAAATAAACACACCACAGGTGCAACTCGTTCGCACTGATTGGGCTTATGGCGTTGTCGCCTGGTATCTGGGTGACTGTGGCTCTGCATGTTCAGAACTCCGTGGGGGTAGCAATCCACAGATCTGCCCGTTCTGAACACTGCAGAGTATTTTTACGCCCTTGTGAGGCCCGCGTCGTTAAAAGATTGACTTGTTTCCAGTTACATTTAAAGTCTGAGAGACAAATAAGTTTCTGTTATTTCTTTAAGACCCCTTATCCTAGGTGACTTAGGGCACAAGACAAAAAGTTATCAGGGCGCCAATCCAAAACACAGGGCAAACAAACACACACACACTCCTGGGAATTAACCTACTCTGAGTGACGAAATCTGAGTAACTGAGCACGGGGAGAACATGCAAACTCCATGCTCATGGGCATGGATTCGAATCCTTGACCTTGGATGTGTAAGGCCACAACGTTATCCCCAGCACTGTGCCATCACTCTGATTTCATTTAAAGCCAAGTACTTTGCACATTTTGACAAATCCAAATAGAGAGCAGAGCTGTGGCATTAATAAAAAAGTCCCGTCTTACGAATTTCCCACGGAGGTACAGCAGACACTGCAGTGCACCAGATACCAATATTTACAAGTATATACAATATTTTCAGTGTGTAAGTGAATGTATAAAAAACTCTGGTATATTGTATGGGTGTGTGTGTGTGTTGTGGGAGAAATGAGTTGGCCTCACCAGTTTCAATGAATCAGCCCGGGAGCACAATGATAGAAAATGTCTGTCCTGTAAAGCTGTCCCGTTGGTGAATAATAACAAACGTAAAATGTATACAAACTCAATTTGTCAGACTTACGGACGAATCCGGCTTACAAACGTGCTCCCGGAAAGTAGGGGACATAATGTACTAAATATATGCAGTTAACCGATAGTTTACATAATATTTTGACGCAAGCAGAAGGAGCGGATAGCGTTGTCCTCTGCTGCCACCAACGATGCATGAGTGAGCAGTTCGAAAAAATGTGGTTGGCTGGCATCACGTGGTTCGGAGGAACCACATGACAGCCTTCGGCCCTCCCGACTGAGTGGCAGTAGTAGCCTTAATGTGGGAGCCCCTTAGTGACGAGGAGGAATTGGACAAGACTAAATTAGGGAGAAAATCTGGGAAAAATCCCCCCCCCACCAAAAAAAAAAATCCATAATGTATTAAAAGGGAGGATACTATACCATAAGGTGAAATGCAATAATTTTATTATTTTTCCATATTCCATTACTTTTTAGATTGGTTTTAATGATCTTGGATTAGTACCATGGTTAACATGGCTTCAAGCTCTAGCTGCTCTCCAAGACTCTATATCAGATGCAGTTTTAATAAAATATTTTGTGATCCATTTACTTTAAAAGCTCTAAAATAATTTGCAAATCTTTAAAAGAAATAGTGAAATAAGTTAGCTTTCTTATTACTGAGTATCTCACCAAAATTTAAGCACAGCTCAAATTAGATCAAGGCACCCCCCCATAGGTCATTAAGCTAAATAAGATGTTCTGGAGCTAAAGTTATCAGAGGGATAAAAACGAAGGAGATGAAGGAGATCTGCAGGAGATGAAAGGCCGTCCAGCAGCGCCGTGCCACACACAGGCAAAGAAAGCTTAATCTGCTTAAGCAGCATAATACTGCCAGAGTGCAATCATTTACGGTGCCCTAATCAGGTGTGTACGGTCTGCTTCTTCTTGGAATTCTGTGCAGGATTACGTTTACTGACGGGTTTCTGTGTGAAGTGAATAAAAAATAATAAACCCATTTTGAAAGATATGAAGGTTTGACAACAAAGTAGGCTGTTGTGGTGCTTTTATCACGCAAGTGTCTTGGAAAGGGATTTCCTCTCCAGGTCAGAAAACAGTTTTCCACAAGAAGGGAAAGCGCTATCGGGCCTCTTCCATACTGTATATACACCACCGCTCAAAACTTTCTAATTCCATATTCATTCCTGATTTTTATTTATTTCTACACTGCTGAAGAAGTCCAAAATATACAATAATCTGCTTTAAGCTGTTGATATTGAGATGTTTCTGCTACCCATGATCTGTAAAGCCTTCATAATTCACCTCTAATCTAAGGTGCTGTTTGTTTATTGATGATTTCTGCAGCAGAGGTAAGTTTTGGTCTTGCTTTTCTGGCAAGGTCTTCATGTGAGCCAGTTTCATCACCATGGTGCTTGACGGGTTTTGCAAACGCACTTGACAATACTGTTCTTGCAAGAACTGCTCCAGAAAGTCTGATCGCTGTGTCTTAAAATAACAGCTGACTGTTTTTGGTGGTACATAATTACAGTAAGTAATGACATACTGTATGTGTTATTTCATAGTTTTGAAATTCCCAGTAATGTTGTAGAATGTAGAAAATAAATCATTAAGCAAAAACAAAACAAAATGCTAACTTTTGAGCGGTAATGTACGTGAGCACTGATCGAAACGGGACAGAGATTAGTGCTGGGTGATGTGACCTCAAATCCATATCATGATAGCCTTCATAGTTCAATGACAAGGTTTGTACTGTAAATATAACTGATAATTTTCCCTTTAGAAAGAGTTCTCCTTCCATATTGCTTCCATGGGCAAGACTTCCAAGAATGGATGACACACGGAAAGTATTAACAGAATTTAAAATAAATAAATAATAAATGAATGTATGCATGAATGACATGAGCAAGACTACCACGACTCCATTCATTTCCCATTAACTCCCCGGTCCTAGGAGACAATATGGCGATGGTTGAACATGCCGTTACTGCGATTCAAACTTGAATCTCCTGACGCTTCTCTGTTGCGCCACTTAAGAGCCAAGCTGTCATAATAATGTTAACTTAATCAAGCCCACACTCTGGTCTCTTCCTTTCAGCTTTTGTCAGACCTAAACGGAGCTAAACAAAGATTCAGGGTGTGTCTGAAAATGGAAACCAAAGCGACACATTCAAAGCGAATTCTTATTTATAGCGTATCTGCGGGAAAAACGCATCGTACGAAGTCAAGACACGACTAACTGAAGTCGAATTAAACACTTCAAATTAAACTTACATTTTTTTATATATATATATATATATATATATATATATATATAGTTATAGTGCTAATAGTCAGGCTATGTTCTGATTACAATTTGGGATTGTTCCAACATCATCTCACTTACTGTAATGAACATTATTATTGGTGAGCTGAAAAAAAAATGTAAAAAGTTGCAGGTCGTTCTTTATTCTTCATGTGAATATTTATGAAGTCATACTCTAATTAGATTTATCGTTTATCTGGATAATTAATGTCATTAAGGGATAACTTTTTGACATTTTCAGGCATGCCAGTTTTGTGTGCCTGAACAAGACCAGGGGATCAGGGGTAGTTCAGTGGACTATGGTTCGGAAGGTCTTAGGTTCAAATCAGATGACCACCAAGTTGTCCCTGCTGGCCCTGGAGCAAGGCCCCTAACCCTCAACTGCTCAGATGTATGATGAGATAAAAATGTAAGCCGCTCTGCATAGGGCCGTCTGACAAATACTTAAAAGTAAAGTAAGACCAGAATTATAAACAAGACCAGTGTATGTGTAAATTCCAGCTTATCCTGCTGAAGGTTAGCATGTGACTCGTCTATCGGCAGCCTCGGACCTCGGAGGAACAGCACAGGCCCGCTGTTGAGAGCACTGTGCTGTAATGGCTTCCACCCCGCTTCCCTAAGCACTAAATGGTTTTATAATTAATATACATCTATATGAATGACAGTTTTGCTCCATAGATCCCAGAAGAGCTCTGGAATCAACGATCATTTGTATGTGATATAAAATAATAAAACCCTGAGCATGTGGAATGTCACACATTATGGTAGAGACGATGGTTACATATCAGAAATGCATGAAATCTTACCCTCTGCTGAACCCTGTTTCTGAGCGCCTTTGCCTGACGAGGTCTCTTTCTGCGCGTGCTGTGCGCTCTCACGCTGCTCCTTGGCCTGTTGCATAGTGTGATTCTTCCACATCTTTCTCAGTTCCTCCACATCGGTTTCAGAGTCCCGCTTGTCGTCCCTGGTGCTTTTAGCCTCGTCTGGGTCACGTTCCTGATCTGTGCCCACCGTGGTAGTGGAACTCTGCGAGGGTGCGGCTTGTGGCTGCTGCTGCTGCTGTTGGTCCCTGCTGGTTGGTGTGCTTAGCTGCTCCTGACTTTTGGCCTCATCTGAAGCGCTGGTGGTTTCTCCTCCTGCCTCGACCTCTGTCTTTCCTTCTTTCTCGCCCTTGGGCTTTGCCTCTTCCTCGGGGTCGTTCCTGGCGGTGTGGACGGATTCAGTGGATGACTGGTCCTCACCCTGGAGCTGCTGGCTGGATGGCTGTTCCTCGCGGATAGGCGACAGCTCAGGCTCGGTGAACACGTCCTCGGAAAGAGAGGCGTCTGTGCTGCGCGGGGCTGTGCTGCCGCTGTCGTACGCCTCCCTCAGGCGCAGTTCTGCGTGATGAGCCGGCCCTGAGAACCATGACTCGATGTCCCTGTGAGCACAACAGTTTCGTTTAGTGGCGTATTGATTTCCATACAGTGACAATTCCAAACGAAACGTAAGATATGACTGCTCAGGTACACAGTGATGCTTAGGGTCATATTATAACCTTAATAATAACTTTAACAAAACGTATTGTACAAAAACATCTTTTCTGCAGTTGTTTAAAGGCACTGATTCCACACAGTGTCTTAAAAAACTTGATACATTCTTTACACGTACAATTCCAACGTCGGTAGTGCAGGACAATGTGAATGATAATTCAAATCGATTTTTTGCAATTAGATTTTGTATTAAGACAGATCACGGGGGATCTGGAGCCTATCCCAGGAGACTGGATACACCCTGGACAGGGCACCAGTTCATCACAGGGCACACACACACACACTACGAGTAATTTGGGAACGCCAATCAACGTCTAATCTGCATGTCTTTGGACTGTGGGAGAAATCCCGGGGAAAACCCACCACGCACGGGGAGACCATGCAAACACCATGCACACAGACCCCGTAGCGAGAATTGAACCTGACCGGGAATTGAACCCGGACCCTGGAAGTGCAAGGGGACAGTGCAATTACTTCTAATGTGGTTATTATTATTATTGTTATTATTATTATTTATTGTCTGATTTGTCTCAAGCAGCTCTATTTCAGAATAGAGAACAGAAATAACTACTTAAAGTGTCTAATAAAATTTGAAATCTTTTGATCTGTGTTTTTGATCCTTTTGATTGTTTGTCAAGTCTTATACAAAGCAATAAGCTTTTTCCCTGCTATTTCTCCTGCTATACACTCCAGTCCAGTAGATGGTGGTAATGGATCAACCAGCCATAAGAAGAAGCGATAAAAATAGAAGAAAGCGATATTCTCGCAAAACACGAGTATTTGAGGAAGATGAAGGTTTGTATTTTGTGCCAAAGCTGTGATATAGTTTGTGACATATTTTTCAAGAAATTTGTCCATATTAATCTATTTAACCTTTGTAAGTTTACATGAATAATTTAAATGTGAATGGATTCTCAATCAAAAACTGATGTATTGATTTAATACATCAGTATGTATTGATTGATCGACTTGACCAACAAAAGAGCAACTAAATTGCAAAATCGATTAAATTGATACTATTTCAGCAACTGACTAAACTAAAAACCTCTCACCTCACCTTCAAACCTTGTAGTTCCGCATGTATGAATCCTTCCTGGAGTTTCTAAATATGTAAATGTAAATACTTAAAACTGAATGTAAGCACAGAAATTTAAGATGTAGTTTGTGACAACATTCATGATAAAGCTAGAAAGAATTGCAGAGCCTGTTAGGGTTGGTTTAACCATGATGAAATATCTTATGATTGGATTTGGAATTTAGATGTATAAGGATACTTCAGCTCTGCCAGATTAGACAATCCGTTAATCATCCAGATTGGATAATCCGTTAAATGAGAAATAGAAGCGAGTAACTGAACAATGCTGCTTTACATGCACATATCGCAAGATATAGATCACGTACAGTATGAACCAGAGTTAAGTTCCAGGCCAGTTCGGTCCTTTTCACTCCCATTCCCTCTGCATTTAATATGAATTGCTCTGTTGAAAATGCACAAGCCATTTTCTGGATGAAGGAAGTGACAACAATAATAGAGCAGTGCTGGCGTTGGTTAAGGCTTGTGGTCTTTCCCAAATGAAGAACACCCACCAGACTTCGAAGTGTTACAATACACAATATGGTAACAAATCTGTAATCCTACATTTCGCCATTCCAATTCCGTCACCAAGTGTCCCATCGCATAACTAAATGCATCTGCAATGAGAGTGATGTCATAAATCTGTGACCATTCATAAACCAGAGAGAGCTGTGGTAAGGTGGAGGCGTGCGGGCGAGGCGTTGGGTGTGTCGGAGAGAGATATCGTGATTATGACATTTTGAGCTTTGTCCTTTGGTTTGGTTGCCTGGCTGTTAACATGTAGATGATACCAGTGTATATAACCTCAGTGTACTATATATGTTTGTGATGCACCGGAAGTAGGGGTATTATTTTGGAAAAGGGGAATTTCTTCACTGTTTTTATGTTTAGGGACTCAGTAAAGGTACCTGTATTTTGTTAGCCGTCCAACCCAACCCTGGACTGGGACTGGACGTAACAGATAGTATATACGCTCACCGAAAGAGCTTCAGACGCTGCAGAAATTGTTACCGTATTTTACCACGGATCAAACTGGCACTTAATGTTTACCATGAAATCTGACGTTAAGTTGCAGGTTTTTATTTATTTCTCATCCTGTTCAATGTTCCAGGATTTTATAAAAATGTGCTTACCCACAAAACGTAACTAGGGGAAAAAAAATCCTTATGTGTGCAATATTATGGCATATTGATCATTCCTGTCTATGTCACTAAGGTTTGATATATTAGATTGCGTGTTCAATAAAATCTTTGACAATGTGTTTACTAATTTTCTTCGAAAAGCTTTGGATTTGTGCCTCCCAAAGGATCTCCATTCTGGAGAAAATAAATATTCCATAGCTAATATGTTTAATATAATATAATTAGTTTAGCGATCTTTGAAAGGAGAAATAATACCTACGATTATTGAATACTGCATAAACAGGAGGGGGTAAAAAAGAAAAAAAAAAAAAAAAGAAAAAAAAAAGCAGTTCATAAATTATTAATAACAGGATATCAGCAGGCAGGCAGGCGGGCGTATAGGCTGCTAAAATCATTAACTTCTTATTACAAAACAAAACGAGTGATTATAAACGTAGGCAGTTTATGCATAAAATGTGCATGACTGACCTTGGCGCACAAATTCATTTCCTGTATCATCAGCCTGAACAATTGATATCTGAGGCAATTTTACAGTCAAAAAGGCACGCCTTTCTTTTCTTTTCCACATATTAAATAATCACACTGATGTTTCAGCCTGATCAATCTCGTGAGTGATGTGGGTTTAACCTCGTGCTCGAATTTGGAAACAAACAAAGTAGCTGGGCGTACTGTATGGTTCTTTATAGCGTTTTCTTTTTTTTAAAACCGATTAATAATACACAAATTAGTGTATTATTATAGATTCATTACTACAGAGCAACTTGACAACGAGTCTTACGTGGGTAAGGATTCGCGGATCTTGCTGTCCGTGATCTCTCGGTACATGGCCGCAGACTGCACCTCCTCCAGCGGGCACATGATGCCGTACTCCTCACAGCCGCGCTCCTGCACTAGCGGGTCTGTCCGGTGAGGGTCGAACATGATGTTATTGGGCGTCACTAGCAACACTCCACTTACTGCCCCCTGGAGAAACAATAAGATTTCAGTTTTGTTCAGTTAAAACAATAAAATGTTCAATGAGCAGCACAGATATACGAGTCAAACGCTTTGAGTTGCAAGCAAAATAAATCAGATCCGTACTACACACAAACACAAGACATTTCTTGAGGGGACTCGATCTGTATTTGAAACCGCTGCAAAACTTGTACAGCACCAGAAAGATAACACGTGGAAACGCTGCCATTTGGCATCCTGAGCTCTCGCAGAGTTTTATTAGGTCAATGTGTACGTTATATCAAAGTGTCTAACGGAGAAGACCAAGAGTGCTGACTCGCCTTGCCCTCGGTGATGTACTTGCAGTTGATTTTGAGGAATTTCTCCGTGAGCGCCTCCTCCTCCTCCGAGGTAGAGGAGACGATGCGGGAATGGCGCAGAGCCGAGAAAGCCGGCGGTGCCGAGGCTGGGGGGTCTGAGCGAGCACCTCCATCGGAGTCCTGAAACAGAACGGAACGGCAGAAGTCAGAAATGTCCCTGACTCACACATATAATAAAACTCACCCTTAGTCCCTTAGAACCCAGAAAACATTAGCCTTGTATCTTCTGGCATGTACTCACTTTTCAAGTAATAATGTTACATGTTTATATAATGCTATCAAGTTTATCCTAAATTACACGTTTACCTTTTTATTATTATGTCATATGAATTATTCAGTTATCCATAATGCCCTGTGCTTATTGTACAGTATATGTACCGTATTTATGGGTCGTCCTATTGAAAATCTTGCCTTTATCATTATTTTTCGTTACCGCATTCTGTCCTTGTCTTCATTCACACATATCAAAGCAATTACTGTACACAGACACTTTGTCGCTGATCTGCTCCTGAATATCCACTGAATGTGAATATGACTAACACCTATTGAAACAGATAAATCGGTCTCAAACTAAACAAATGATGTAATCAGTAACTAACAAGCTCAAATTTCTGACTAGTTTAAGTCAAGGGCTCCTGTGGTTTATACCAAATCTCCTTGTTTACCTTATGTGGCGTACGATCTACTGTAATGTGTGAATCCGTTTCGGTGAAACAGTGGTAAAGGGGCAGGCAGTATACTGTAAGTCTTTATAGTTTTATAGACTCTCTTGCATCAAGTTAATGTGACTGTTAGTGGAAGAAAAAGCTGGAGAAGGCAAGAACGATATTTCCTGCTATGGGAGAGAAAAAAACAACGTGTATATTTTGTTCTTACAGGCATCCGGGGGGAAGAAGTAGCGCGAGGGTTATGAATAAAAAAAGAAAAAAGAAAAACACAGGGATCTGAACTGTTTTGCCAGTAAGTAGTAAAAGTGAAATGAATCATCCAGCTGCATGTGAAGACAAGCACAAAGCATGGAGCATACAGTTCACAGAAGCTCTTTTTCTTTAAGAGCCTGCAAAGTCGTTATTCATCTTTAACTCTGTGTGCATGCTCACGGTAATGAAAATGACGGTCACGTCTTTCGTCTTGACTGGACCTTCCCAGGACGCCACGTGAGAAACCTTCTCAGTTCCCTGAATGGTTCTCTGCACACGCACAAGCGCACGCATGCAATTGCTGATAAAGAATTAAACCGTGGATTAGATATTCAAGCTCAGGGACTGAGATCTATGTGAGTGTGAGTGTGTAGTGTGTGTGTTTCGCCACGATGGAGGAGCAGAGATCACCCGATGCAGACGCCGTGGACAGAGAGTGGGAAGCACGGTCTGCTTCAAAGGAGACCTCCGGCCCACGGCTGTCTGCTGCACTCTGGTGCACACCCCCACAGCTCCAAACACACACACACACACACACACACACACACACACACACACACACACACACACACACACACATCTGCTTTTCTTCTTTTATTGAGAAATCAAATCCAACACACAAATTGATGGAATTGGCTATGAAACAGGATGGTGTTTCTTGTACTGTACTGTTACTCGTAATTTTACTCTGCTATCTTCTGAGGACATCCTTTAATAAGAGTCAGACTTGCTGTTTAAATTAAAGAATTATTTTTTTTGTTAAGCCTTTGTACGGAGCCGCTAAACGGACATGGATGAGGGGGGAAATATTGATTAAAAGGGGGGAAAAAAATTGGGGATGGGATGATCTGGGTAAGAAAAAAAAAACGATGAGACGCAAGGAAAAAAACTGGAGAAGAAAAAAAAACGGGACATAGGAGGAAAAAAAAATCGAGACCACATGACTCGTACTTCTAGCGCCAAAATATGGAAAGGGCAAGCTCCGAGTACAAACTGAATGTCTTTATATTTTAGGCCAAGCTGAAAGTAAAACTACGAATTCTACTCAGTAATTCTCTCCATGCCTATTTAACAACGCACGTGTAACTCCCCACCCTTATGCTTCTTCTTCTTCTTCCTTTACCTTTTTAGTGGTTGGCAGCCAGCTTTAAGGCGCATTACTGAAACTCACTGGACTGGGGCGGTATTGAGCGCACAAGGATCAAGCTTTTAGGAGCATTGCTGCCACCTGTAGGCCTAAACTGGCAACGCCAGTCTAGTGAAGATTTGCAAGTTTTGCAGGTTTGCGAGATCTCGCAAAAAAGTTTGCGAGATTTCGCAAAAAAGTCCAAACTTTTTTGCGAGATCTTGCGAACAAAAAAAAACATTTTCCCTAGCTTACATTTTTTTCCACCCATATCCTGTTAGCCTATATATTTTTTTTGCCATGCATTTTTTTTTCCAAAGTGGAATTTTTTTTTCCTCCAACATTATTTTTTTCCCTCCATGCTGCTTTATGGACTCAGTACCTTTGTGCCTTAATGTGGTACGTGTTGTTTATTATGAGATGCTTTAGCTTCCACCATGGTTGCCAAGAGTGTTTACCCAAGGAGATCCGGCACCATCATCATCCATGTTACGCTCAGTCATCCTGTTTGCTTGACCTGTATCTGCATGATGATGCATTTCGCTGGTGCTACATGACTAACTGAATGATTGCATGAAGAAGCAGATGTACCGGTCTTCCTAATAAAGTGGCAAGTGAGCGTATCTTAAATATTTAAAACATAACTCCAGTTCATTGAAATGTAACAGTTAAACTCACACTGCTTGGATTGTACATAAAACCCGAGTGTAATAAGTCTCCATTTGGTTGTTGCTCAGTTTCATTTAACTTCTAATCAAGACTTACAACTCATCCACTACAGGACATACACTTTGTTTAATAGCTGTCTACATTCTTTCACAGCTTTCGTTCAGTAAAAAGCATACACTTGTATGAATGCAATAAAATCCAATTAAATGCTGCTATGGTTGATAGTGGCCCCAAGTTCACACATCCAATGTCAATAGCGCTTTATCTTCTCTTTACGAATCCAACCTTGTCAAGGCTATGGAGAACACTTTGCACACACACAGAACTCATTTGCATACTGTTTGATTTATCGTGTTTGCCCGAAATGTAATTTACGCAATTATTTTCTGTAAAACACCCGCAGGACGTCCACTAAGTACACATCCAATTTATCAGACTGCACTAGCTAATTTGCTTGGGATTTGAGGAAATCAAAGACTCGTGTCGTGTCCTTGACTTATTTTATTTTCAGCGATTTGCAAGACGATACAGAGTTAAATAAATTTGGGGCATGTCCTCATATTCATAAAGATGAGCATTTCTGCTACATAGAAACTACATTTTGAAGACCTTAGTTTAAGTGCAGGTTAAAGTCTATAATGACCTGCTGCTTTCCTGGGGTTGTGTCAGGTCTGGTTCTGGTGTACAGTACTTAAACGCAGTGCTGGACATCACAGAAACCTAATGTCATGAGGAGGCCTGAAAAAAGTCAATTTAGACAGAACTTTTTCTAATTCTGATCTTGTCATCCATCAATCAATCCATCTCATTCACACACTACGGGCAATTTGAGAACAGGGAGAACATGCAAACTCCATGCACACAGGGACAGAAATCGAACCCGGACTCTGCAGGTGCAAGGCGACAGTGCTAATCACCACAACACTGTGTGCTTTGAAAAAAAAAAAAAGGTGCTTTTTATTTATTTTATTAATTTGGGAAAGTTTTTGCCTTTCATATTTGAAACGTCCTTTGCTGTGTGTACAGTATATGATCTGTTAATGCTAATAACAGGTTGTAACAGTGTCTGAGGCATTAATATATTGCATTATCCTGGAAATGTCTAAGAATTGTGTCAGGGATAACCCCTAGAGGGCGCCAAAGCGCCCTGTGACTTTGTGTCATAGTTTTGTTTCGTTTTACTTCATTTCCCAGTTTGCACCTCGGTCAGGTGACGTTGACACTCACCTGAACCGAGTTGATCATTACTTTCTTTATAAATAGAGTGTTTTGAGTTTAGTTATTTGTCTTGCATCTGTTGATTTCACCTCGTAAATGTCCACCCAGTTTAGTTCGTGTGTTTCATGTCTTTATTCGTGTTTTGGTTTGTTTTATTATAAAGTTTAATTGTTTACTTCATTTCCCTGTTTTCTTTAATAAATACATCGTTTCCTTGAAACACCTGGACCTTTGCTTCTATGCCTCGCACCCTCTACTGGGAGCAGCTAAACTGGGAGGGCTGCCGGCTGGCGATACGGCGCACTCCGTTCGGGAATGGCGCAGCTCGGGGCGATGGGAGTCCCCGCACCCGCAGGAGGGTAAAGACCAGGAGGTCTGGTCCATGTCTGACGGGGACCAGGACGCAGAGGCGCCCCACACCAAGCGTCAAGGGAGAACGGAGAGCGAGTGGTATGAGCAGCAGGGAGCAGCCTCCCAGCACGACTGGAGCAGCTTTGGGCGGTGAGTGAAAAAGAATGAAGAGCGCATTCGTGACCTGCAGGAGCAGGTGGCCATGCTCCATGGGCTGCTCACACAGCTAAGCTTCAGAGAAGGCTCAGACCTGCCCGCTCCTCTGACCTGTGACAGCGACGACGACAGTGAGCTGTTCTACATGCCGTCCAATGACAACAACGGCGAGCTCTTCTATCTGCTGTATAGCCTCGACAACGAAGGCGAGCGCTGCAGCGACGACGAAGGCAGCGAGCTCCTCTTTCTGCCGCGCAGCTACGGTGACGACAGCGAGCTCCCTCCGCCGCCGGCATGCAGCGTTGAGAACAGCGAGCTTCCTCCGCCGCTGGCATGCAGCGTTGAGGACAGCAAGCTTGCTCCGCCGCAGGCATGCAGCATTGAGGACAGTGAGCTTCCTCCGCCGCCGGCATGTGCCGCTGAGGACGATGAGCTGCCTCTTCCTCCATCGCCGCTGTCATGCGCCGCTGAGGACGACGAGCTGCCTCTTCCTCCGTCGCCGCTGTCATGCGCCACTGAGGACGACAAGCTTCCTCTTCCTCCGCCGTCACTCGCCGCCGAGGATAGCAAGCCTCTTCTTCCTCCGCTGCCGCCCTCACGTGCCGCAGAGAATAGCGAGCCTCCTCTTCCTCCGCCGCCACTGTCACGCGCCGCCCTATTGCAACGGGGACATCAGGCCAAGGCCATCGGGCCCGCCGGACATAAGAATCAGCCTCTGGGTGAGAGGGGCAAACATTGTACCCTGGGCAGGATGCCCGGGACCTCCTGTGGCGTCCCGGAGTTGCGCCCTTTGAGGGGGGGGTTATGTCAGGGATAACCCCTAGAGGGCGCCAAAGCGCCCTGTGACTTTGTGTCATAGTTTTGTTTCGTTTTACTTCATTTCCCAGCTTGCACCTTGGTCAGGTGACGTGGGCGCTCACCTGAACCAAGTTGATCATTACTTCCTTTATAAATAGAGTGTTTTGAGTTTAGTTATTTGTCTTGCATCTGTTGATTTCACCTCGTAAATGTCCACCCAGTTCAGTTCGTGTGTTTCATGTCTTTATTCGTGTTTTGGTTTGTTTTATTATAAAGTTTAATTGTTTATTTCATTTACCTGTTTTCTTTAATAAATACATCTTTTCCTTGAAACACCTGGACCTTTGCTTCTATGCCTCGCACCCCATTTCCTGACAGATTGTAGTTTAATATTTGCATATTGGCTTTACAAACTAAAACCCAATCAAACAAAAAAAACATAATAAACTCCTTTCTGGACAGCGTAATTCCACATTTCTGTACAGACTTTTGTTGTCCCAGTACAACAAAAAAGACATTCTCGCCTCCCTCTGACCCCAAATCTCCAGCATCAAGCCGTGCTAAGACAGACCAGACCGTCCCACAGCCTGAAAAAAGCAACCAAACAGTCAAAACATGTCTTCCTAATACGGAATTTTCAATACCAACTACCTCCTGGGACCTGAATCGGTGCAACACCCTCCGCCCCCTCCTTCAGCGCAGAGAACCGAGCACAGGAAGGGGGCGTGAGTCAAGGAAGAGAGCTGGAAATAGTCGAGTGTTCAGTATATATACAGACCTAATGCTAGCTTACTGTTTAAAGAGCTGTCTCTTAGGATCTCTACGCAGTTACTCACCTCCATTCATGACCGAGAGCGGAGAACGCATTAAAAGACAATTGCTAGAAGAAGCTCTTAGATGGGGATCAAACTACAACAATTACATGAATTTACTGTCAGTTTTGCTTAAACGCTGGCGAGCGGCATAGCTTCATCAGTGACGGCATGCATGTGACGGCTTCGAGCTTGGGATCTTGATTCCGTCCTGTAGTTTAAACAGAATTTAGTGAAATAAAATTTAGTTGGCTTTGTCATAGGAATCCGGTGAGAGGTCACATGATTTCGATTTAGACGTGAGGCATTTTCATTATCTTGTTGAGCGCCGCAACTTTCGTTGCAAGATTTCTCTTCACACTATAAAGCAAGCCAACAACGTTTCTCATACCGTACTGTAGCGAACTCTAATGGATAACTTCCCTACATGTTCAGTAAACGAAAGGTTAAATAATTAAATGCTAATCAAGTTTGTACAGTAGGAACTGAACTTTGCATGTGAACTCGAAGAAGCTTACAGAAGTTTGGAATAGAGATTGCATTACTGCGGCTATCGTAACGCCATTAACCTTTTAACACCATTAAAATATCCCGTATACATTCAGTCATTACAGGCTGCAGTGATTTAAACTAATCAATGCAGGAAAATTACAAAAAGTGATGGATGAAATACCCTAATGCATACGGACAGTTTAATTCAGCAGCGGTAAACGAATAAACTGCCATAGATGCTGCAAAAATAAACACGTCACCAGTAGAGAGCTGTCGAAAACAGAAAAACAATCTTCAGGAAAGTCACTTTCAGAGCATCTCTCTCTCTCTCTGGTCAAACATGGATGTCTGTGAGCTCATGTAAGCAAAAGAGTGCAGATAGTGCTTTCCTAGTGTTATGCTGCTCTGTGACAATCCATGAGCAGCCATTCAAAAGACTGCAACCAGCTGCCATCACGTGCTTTGGAGGAAGCGCACATTATCTCTCACCCTCCCTGATCAGTTGCTGTCATCTAGTAGAGAATTTTAGAATAAAAAAATTTATAAAAATAGTGAGAAATCCTACAGCCCCAAAAGAGCTTCTTGGAATAATATAAATATAAAACAAGCCAACTTTACATGATTCATAAAACTGTGTATAAAACATTAACTCTCCCAATAGAAAGCTTAATGATCCGAGCATAGGGCTGATGCATGTTTCCTGTCTGAAAGAGTTATGCAAACTGAAAATTCAGCAAAAATTTGCTTCTGTCAGGACTGAGTTTCGACTGTGGTTTGGCTTGTGGCTAAGAAAACGGTTCCAGTTCTCAAAAGTTACACTTTCTCTACATAGTTCTCCAAAGTCAAAAAATCTGTTTGTATAATTGTATTATCAAGTAGGCAAATTCTGTGGGAAACCCCCACACCTGGCAACCCTGACTATAAAGCTATAAATAAGACTCATGATAGTAACCGAAACCTGGTTGAGACATAATGTGCTATAATATATATATATATATATATATATATATATATATATATATATATATATATATTTAAATATATACATATATTAAGGTACTTTATCGGCAAAGGCATTTAGACATCAAACTACTGTGTGTAAGTGATACACATTTTTGTAACCAGAAAAACTGGTATTCTTGCAGGTGTGTAGTAGTAGTAGTAGTAGTAGTAGTAGTAGTAGTAGTAATAATATTGATTAAATGGCACAAGTCGGACCCTTTATCTTAAAAAACAGTGTTATTTCAGCACAAATTTGATTTGATATATTTCGTTTAAGTCTGATTCATCAATAATGAATGAATTGATGTTAAGAACGTGATCAGTTAAACATGTATTAACCAATCAAAATTTTATTTTGCAGCATATTTTTCCATAGCTCACATATCTATTACGTTGTACACCACAAGAGGGTGCACTTGCAGTCCAGGGAAGTGCACAATGTTGAGCCGTGTAGTTTGAAGGCCTCAATAAAGGCCAGAAAGTTGAGAGCAGTACTGACTGCCTGGTTATATTCATGTTATAAAATTGTGCTGCTAAAACCTGTTTAAATCAAACTGTAAATGTTATAAAATAGTATAGCATTTTGTATATAATAAGTCATTAAAATTATTAAAGAATTAAATAATTAGTGATTAATCAGTTAATTAGTGTTCACTAAATGTGCAAAATTTGCGACCCTGATTTCCTCACACATGAGTTAGGATTTATAGATTTGACATTTCTAAGGTAACCTGGAACACACTGTGAGTTTAAACTCCATCCAATATACATCTTGGAAAATCCGTTATAAGCACCAGTGTTGCGTCACCATGAGATGTTTCTACAAATAAGCAATAAACACCATTTCTTCTTCCACAAAGAAAGTTTTTTTCTGTGTAACATGTTGCTTCGAAATCTTACATGTTCCAACGGGTTGAGACCTGGTGAGACTGTGAAAGCCATAAAATGTGATTTTCATCCTTTTTGAAACATACGGTCTCATCTTGTGTCCTGCAAATGGAGGCGTCCTGATGTATTGATTTGCAGTGACACTTGGGCAAGAAGACCCAACCCATGTGAGGTAAACAGAGAAATATCCAGACAGCCTGACGTCATTATGCCTACACGTCCACACTACATAGAGCATAGGACATAATGAGGATCCTCAGGCTGTATCACCTCCTTGTTGTCTGGCCCTTGTTCAAAATAGCATTGCATTTATAATTGTGATATTTTAATAAGGATTTTGAATGCATTGGACAACTGCATCCTTCATCTCTAAATCTATAAATTTATGAATGTAGAGCTAATAATATAAGCCTATGACTTTCAGCTCCACCTGGTGGACACATGGGTCACGTGGGACCTGTAAAATAGTTAATATCCCATTAGTCTCGCTTAGCGATGCGGTGCTGTGATGTTTGGCTTCTGATGAGTGACTGAGAGTTTAACCTAGTGAAAGCACGGGCCTCTCGGCCAGGTGCCAAAGCTGCAACACGACGAAACTGTGTTAGCCAACACCAGACACGCGCTTGTAATTAACACTGACCTTCCTCTCCTCTCACCTTCACCCTTGCTTCTCTGTCTTGTGTCGAATGTTGCCTCGTCTTCTGCCTTGCTATCTCTGTCACACACATATGCACGCGCGCCTATCTCACTTACGCACACATCTCCCTGCCTGCCTCTTTCTCTCTCTCATACCGTCACACACACGTCTCCTTCTTCTCTCTCTCTCTCTCTCCCTGCCTCTCTCTATACCGGAAGGCTAAATTTAGCACAAGGCAGGAAGTGTGAGGTTGTGCCGCAGGAAGAGGTGCGCTTGATTTGCTAACCGGATCACAGTCGGGGGAGAAGAAAAAAAAAGCATCTCCTGAAGGAAAATTATGTAAAGTGTGAGGAAATACGTCAGCTACATCAGACATGTTGGAATACATGTAATGCAAACACGGAGTTTCGGAAGAGGAACCGTGATCAGTTATGCCACAGATCTGGTCTGTATTTCCTGTCAGAGATATGTGTGGTCGGGTGATATCACTACGTAACATCAAGACTGTGGTCAACTGCATGCACTTTTCTGAAAGAGCAACCCTACCGTCGTCATCACTCACTGAAACACGACAATAAAATCTATTGGCTCGATAATCAATAATATATATCTGCAGACACAAAGGTCAGGAACATTGCCAATAAGTAAATAAATAAAAAAAACAGCTTTTTAATTATAAAGCAACACCTCCAAAGAGCCATTAATCCTGCTTTGTTTTACCTTCTGCATTCTTTCTCCTTCAGTAAATTGTCTTATTCAAAATATTATTCAAAACTGATCTGACTGCTGATTTATTATATAAACTTCGGAAAAGTAGTCCTCAGGATGTTGCTATATCGCCACAACAAAGGATAATGCTACAGGCACAGCGGATTAGTGTTGGATCACTGTCGCCTCGCGTCTCCTTCCAGCGTTAAGGGTTCGATTCCTGCTTCAGGTCTGCATGCATAATGCTTAGTGGGTTTCCTCTCACAATCCAAAGACATGCAAACTTCAGAGGTAGCTCAGTGGTTAAGGCAATGGATTACAGTTTGTGACGTCCCGGGGTCAAACCCCATGACTACCAAGCTGCCACTGTTAGGCCCTTGAGCAAGGCCCTTAACCCTCAACTGCAAGATGTACGTATAATGAGATAAAAAAAAAATTAAAAAGTCTATGGATTAGGATATCTGCCAAGTGAATAAATGTAAACTGATGTTCCCAAATTGACAGTTTTAATATTTAATAATTATTATTTAGTAAGTGGGTGTGTGCATGCTTGTGCCCTGAGACAGACTGGCACTCGAGTCCTCTGGGATAGGCTCCAGACCTCCCGTGGCCGCTTTATAGCAGTATACAAAATGAATGAGTGTTAAATGTAAACGTTTAAATAATACTATGACCATACAATGCTGTCTTCTCATTTTTTTTGTGTGTGTGTGCTCCAAAAAATCTGAATATACAGCCTATTTCTAATCTGTGTGTGTGTGTGTGTGTGTGCGCGTGTGTGCGCGTGTGTGCGCGTGGGTGCGTGTGGGTGCATGTGTGTGTGTGTGTGTGTGTGTGTGTGTGTGGCTTAACCCTTGAAACTCTAGCGGCACTGATCCGTGCTGGCAACATAGTTGGTCAATGACCATTTTTTTAAACTGTTAATTTTAAAATTAAATGTAGAACTAAAAAAAATGCTCATATTATTATTTTCATAGAAACAACCAAAAAACGACTAGAAAAAAATGTGATAAAATGTATCTGTGTGATTTCTTTGCCTCTGTGACCCATATACGTTTTTTGCGCGTTCATGTGTGTGTATAGTTGAATTTACTCACCCAATCCATCGCAGGGCACACACACATATACACACGCATTCATACACTATGGCAATTTGGGACCGGCAATTAACCTGACCTACATGTCTTTAGACTGTGGGAGGAAACCGGAGTACCCGGAGGAAACCCACTAAGCACGGGGAGAACATGCAAACTCCATGCACACAGAGACGGGAATCAAACCTGGACCCTGGAGGTGCAAGACGACAGTGCTAACCACTACACCACCGTGCTTTTGCATGCCTAAATGCTCTAAGAGTTCGGGGCTACAACCTATTTCTTTATTAAAAAAATGAACCCTGACACTGGAAATCCTGATAAAAACCTGGAGAAACGTCAATCAGCATGGTGTGTTTACTCTGTCAACAGTTCCTCGACCTCAGTTACATCACTCCAGTCTATTATCGATCTCAGCTAGAATTTTTCTCTTTTATCCATCTTAATATCATTAGACATTATTTTTGAGTAAATATTTAAACAGTAGCCTGGTTACTGTATAAATCAGTGCCACTTTCACATCTGATGCTTTAAACACCTCTCTCGTGCTAATTTCTATGCCAGTCCTGATGTGTGTATCTGGATGCCTTGAAAACCTGGGGGAAAAAAAGCAAGCACAAAACAGGAATAGAGTGTTTTCTCGACTATACTATAATCAGACCTGCTATCCTGTGCTGGTCAACATGGCCGAAGGTCGGTGTGCGCTTGAGTAAGGTTACTGATTAATTTCAACAGCAGTCTGATGATTTATATGTGAAGAAAGCTAGCACGTTTGTACTCTTGCCATGCGAAGCAAGCAAACCTGGTTTCTCGTCAAAAGTACTAACTGTGGACAGAGCGCCACTCTTACTAACAAAACCCTCTGGCGGCAATTTACTGCAGTCCTTGAGCGCAGTGATGACAAACACCGTCACGTAATATATGTAATAAGTGTCCGGCCTGTGCGAGTCGGCAGTAATACTGTTTTAATTAAAGATCTTTAAAGTCTGGGGGGAAATGAGATGCATATCAGGAGCAGTAAAATATATTAACAGTCTTTAGTCACAGCCACCAGCGCTGAGATCAGGTCAGTCCTTTACTGACCTTAAAAAACTAAAGAGAAAGTCTAAAAGACTGGCAAGAGTGAAAGAAACAGAAGACGCACTATGGATGACATTTCACGCAGCGTAAAAAAAAAAAAAGAAAAGGTTTTGCATTACATACTGTACTGAAATCTCGTCTTCACTCTGTAATAAAACTCTGACAGCTTTATTTATAAATCTCTCTAATGTGCCTTCCTCCAACTCAGAGAAGAGACTGGCGAAAAGTACGTAGGTTTTGTGGGAAAAACAAACCGAGAGCTAGACATGCAATGTGTTATCTGCAAACCTAGAACAGTTCACACTTAGTAACCTTGGCAGCTTTAGAGTAAGCTTTTTTTCTTTTTGCGCACGGGGCATTCTGCAGCTCGAAATCATCAGGGAGGAAACAAAGCACAATGCTAACTCATCGCAGTGCTTCGCGTTGTCTGCTCGTGTTTCCCTTGACTGAGGTATGCGGATTCGCCGTGATCGAATTAGGCGATAACCAGAGGCTAAAATGGAGCTCCTCAGGCGCCTTAGTGGAAAAGCACAGCTGAAACAAAATCGCATGTATGAATAAGCCTAAGAGTGTTTGGGCTTTATAGTGTGTACATGATAGGAACACAGTGAAAGAGTGTTTATCTCCTCTTTAATGATGTTGAAATAATAATAAGCCTCTGAAGACTTAAAAGTTTTGGAAGAAGACTAGTGTAAGGTGTATGTCACCTTCTCTAGTTCGGCCTCGGAGGAAGTGGGAGACAGGGGGCTGATGGGGCTGAGGGACGGGGAGCTGCCTGCGCTTGACACATACTCAGGATCAGGAACATACAGAACCTGCATGAGAACACAACAACACCACCACAAGACATTGCATCACACACATTAAGCAGTTGATTATGCACATATGAGCAGTTACTAAAAAAATCATATTTTGACGTGATCAGGGATGTGGGGATGCATCGATATGGATACTAGACTTGTTACAGATGTCATGTTCATATTCTTGTAAACGAAAAAGTAGGGTGTGCGTTTAGTCATCCCACCCATGTCTCGGTTCAAGCACGCTCCTATCAAGGTGTCAACTACCAACCAACCTCATGCAACACTGGGGACGGTGTAACACACTTGGAGAAAAGCGCTATCCACCCTATCCGCTTGCCTGAGCTCAAACAGGCCCATTAGAGAGAGTGTGCGTGTGATGTCACCCCTTTCCCCCGGCCAGTCTGCTCTCTAGACTCGGCTGTAACATCAAATGGGAATCTAAGTGCTTTTTCACATTAGGCACGAACGATTTATACCATCGTACCACGGACATACAACGCAGGATGTTTTACTGCATTGCGACTCGGTCCAAGGTTACTAATGGAGCAAGTTAATGCACTTTATTTAAAATCAGCTAGCTAACATTAGAAAGAACAGTAGAATAAACATCATGAACACGTGTGTATCCGTTACCCCATTTAACTAAAGCGCAATAAATGATAAAACGGCCCGTGATCTTCAATCGATTAATACGTCATTCAGGTGTCAATCGGGTATCGCTATCAGGAACCATCTGAGAAAATGGTACCGATGCATCCCTAGACCATAGGGATCATTTTCCATCATTTTTTTTTTTAAAAAGGGGAAAAAAAGGAATAGAAGAAAAAGTCAAGGTCAAAGCAACCCTTTTGATCAATGGTTCTCAAAGTGTAAATATATTATTTACATTTAGTGGAAGATTGTAAGTGTAAGAGCTGGTCATGAGAACCACATCTACAATAGGTATTGTATATTCAGTATAAATATGTCTAGATCTACTGTACGTCCACAGTGATAACGCGCTGAGAGAGATCTGATTGGCTGAGCTCTCTCAGCGAGGTGGGTTGGGAGGCACTTAACGCCAATCACGGGCGTCTGTGAGCTCACGCAAGCGGAAGAGGAGGATAGCGCTGTGCTCTGAGCGTTTGAAAAAGATTGTTCGGAGGAAGGACTGGTAGTGATAGTCTTTACTGTGGGAGCTCCCTACCGAGGAGTGGGACTTGGATACAACAAAATTAGGGAGAAACAAAACACATACAAACTGGTGATCCATCAGATTTAAATTAGCAGATTAAATGACATTTATAATTATTTCTACATGCCTTGCTGCATAGGCTGACTGTTCACACACTCGGGGAATACGAGCAATGGCCTTGCTGCCAAAAGCAGACGGTTGCAACGTGGACAATGTAAGCGCCTAGAAACAGGCTGAGGCTTGTCTCTCATCTCAGTGAGAGAAACTCGTTACATTGAGTGTAGGAAAGTAGGATAAGAACAAAAATATCAAAAAGGTGTAAGGTGAATGCTGTAGGGAGAGGCGCTGTAGATGGCGGGGATGGGATGGAACGTAGGGAGCACACCTGTCCGGGGACGACGGCTCTGGAGAACAGCTTGTTGAGCTGAACCAGCTCGTTGGGGGTGGTGTCGAACTTCAGCGCGATGCTGTTCAGAGTGTCGCGCGATTCCACCTAGATCAGACACAACACAAAGGGGGAAAAAAGTGTGAATAACCAAACAAACAAAAACAAGAGACAAGCAGAGACAAACGAAACATCAAACAGAATAACAATTCGGTGTGTGCTCATTCTCTCACATTCAGTCATGAGATGTATCTGAGATTATTTTGGTCCAGCAGCAACCAGACCTGACAGAACCGGTTTTAAAACAGGTGAGGCAATTTACTGCGAAACAGTCACCATGCTTCATGCACTAGCGTCATAAAATATTAGTGCATGCAAGTCATGCAACAGTCACATGATGCTATTGACTCACGCACCTTCACTTGACACTTTAATGCACAAGGTTACAGGAGTCGTTAATACCAGAGAAAGATTCATGGATGCGCCTTGCCAAGGCAGCGACACCAAATACTGGGCTAGTTCACCAATAATAATAATAAAAACGTCATGTTGCTTTTGGTGTGCGCGACTTTATTTGCTTCCTATTTACACGAACACTGGATTTTGTTTCAGCCCACACACAGAACAATGATTGCTGCGAAATTTGACAAAAAGCGTACAGGATCGGAAATTGCTGACGGCTTCTTTAAGAGTAATAACGGTGCAGTATGAGGTGGTAGATGTAAAATGCTGTAGAAATATATCCGCTGCAATTATTTTGTGCAATATCTAACTGAAGAGACGACAACGGTTCCAACCGCCCAGCGCAAAAGTATTGTTTTGGTATGGAGAATCATATTACTACACCCCTATTAGGGACATTTAAGCATCATGACTACCAAAGACAGCGTTAAAGGACCATTATCCAGGGTAAAAATTTCCCACGAGACTCCTTAATGACTGATATCTCAAGAGACTCTAACGTAATAAATTGAGCAAAAAAGCACCTCATGGATGTCAAATGAATTCAGTATTCCTTTTTCTTTTTTTTTTCTTTTACCCTCCTGATTTTCTCTCTAATTCCGATTCACGTGACACCAGCCGACCGCATCTTTTCGAACTGCTCGCTCACGCACCGTTGGGGGCGGCGTAACACACTCGGAGGACAGCGCTATCCGCTCCTTCCGCTTTAGGTGAGCTCACAGACGCCCCTGATTGGCCGCAGAGCCGTGATTAATGTGGGAGCACTAAGTAGCTCTCATCCCTCCCCTCTGAGAGAGCTCGGCCAATCAGCTCTCTCTAGACCTCCGGCTGCGAGAGGTTACAGCATCATCCGGGAATCGAACTCGTGATCTCCGGATGACAAGTCGAGCACTTTACCACTGCGCCACCCCCCGCTTTAAAAAAAAATTATATAAAAAACAAGACATTAAATTATATACAATAAAGGTATTAATTAATATATATATATATATTAATTAATATAACTAATATGAAGGTATTATCGCGTGGCACGTCCAAGGCTAGGGGTTCGACTCTCACCACCGGTCTGTACATGTTCACCCAGAGGACACCCACAAAGCACCGGGGCACGCCGGTTTCCTTCCACAGTCATTTATGAACTGTCTGTAGTGTACCTAGAAGTTGACAGGGGTTAGGTCCTTAGCAACACACCTCTGCCACAGCAAATGACCAACAATAGGTCACTGCGGCCAAAAATCGGTTGGCGATGTCGAACTGAATGGATCGATGGATGGAGCAGTGGTTAACCCTGAAAAGGGAAGTGGAAATCCACAGACAGGGAGCTGAGGTAGAATTTGGCCTAAATTGCACACTGACTGATTGATGGCTCCACTTGGACTTGCAATTGATCTCTGATGACTAACGACTTGGCGGGCGCACTAAATAGAAGAGCAGTGAATTTTCAGCCTGGATGGAAATAGGAATATAAACTAATAAATAACAAATATTAAACAGCAAACCAATTGGTACAGCCAAGAAGATTAAACCGATGTATTAAATAGGAACTCACTAATCACACAAGGATTCAGTTCATGCTTTGTATGATAAATGAGATGGATGCATTCTCAGGATACTAACATTGTGACAATGACTGAAAACCTAAAAGGTTTCCAATTCATGACTAAAGATTAGACACTTAACATGAACTTGAATACACTGACTCTGTGAAAGGTTCAGGAAATTGTTTTTAAGGACTGCCAGGTTTTTGTCAGAAAAAAGGCAGCGATTAAACACCCAGATTCTCCATCTGTTCCTCAGGACACACACCTGTTCCTATCATTAATGTGCAGCTCTGGTGCTTCTTCAGAGACTCGTTCCGGTTTTGTCTTTTTTATTCAGGTTTAAGATGTACTATTTATATCATGCTAGGAGAAATGAAGCGAAAGCAGACGACTCGCTCTGTGACGGATCTCTGGACTGACTGAAGACGAAGATGCTTTAAGCAAACCCGTTTTCTTTCGTGTGAGGGAAGAACATTCTGAATGGAGCCTGGGTAGACTGGAAAACTTCAGGCCAAGCTTTTAAGTCAAGGCTACAAACAACAGCTTGTAATAAACAAGGTCATGTTATTGGCTAGATCCTAATTATTCTATATAGTGTAATTGTGCATAAAGTCTACACGAACATCTTACTTGGTGATATATGTGTACATGCACATTGTCTGGTCATTTTACATCTTCCCTGTTTGTGTATAATTAAGCCGTGTCAGGGAGTGAATCTGGTGTATTTTAGCATCAAGGCTAGCACTGTGGCCTCGCACCAGAGTCCAGGGTCGAAGGTTAGTTCCTGAAGCTGTGCATGGACCTTCATGTTCTCGTGTAAATTTGTCTCATTAAATGATTGACATGTTACTTGGAGCTTATTTACGTTCAAGGTTTTTCTTTTCAGCTATTATTTCCAGGACTGCACATGATGTTCCGATGTTGTTTCCCAGGCCAGAAAAACATAAGAAAAAAAAGACATGGATTTTTTTTTGCAAGTTGGCGGCACGGTGTTGTAGTGATTTGCACCTCCTGGGTCCGGGTTCGATTCCCGTCTCTATGTGCATGGAGTTTGCAAGTTCTCCACGTGCTTGGCGGGTTTCCTCCGGGTACTCTGGTTTCCTCCCACAGTCCAAAGACATGCAGATAAGGTTAGTTGGCATTCCCTAGTTGGCTGTAGTGTGTGAGGGTATGTGTGTGCCCTGCAATGGATTGGCACCCTGTCCAGGGTGTACCCAGTCTTGTGGTCTCCTGGGATAGGCTCCAGGCCCCCCGTGACCCTGAATAAAGGATTAAGTGGTACAGATGATGAGTAATGTGGATGTGGTTTACCATCTCTCATGTTATTTGGGTTAAAACACGCCATCTTTGTGCAACCATTCATCAGTTTTTTCATACTTACAATTTTTTTTAGCAAAGATGCTTGAAAAAAAAAATGCTTATTGCTCTGGAGGACAGCCAGACCCCTCACCTTAGCTGTTTTTTTATCAGCGATTTTTGACCATTGTCAGTGAGCACCCTGCACATGTACAGAGACAAAAAGATTCCTACAGTATCTCCCCATGATTAGTGGCTTTCCTCTGGGTCAAGCTAATCGGTATTAGTTTGGTTGTGTGCCTTGCAAGGCATTGGCACCCCATTCAGAGTGTACCCCGCCTCGTGCCCCGCACCCCCTCGGATAAGCTCCAGGCCTCCCATGACCCAGCAGCAGTATGGCGAGGGAGTAACGGCAGAGATATTCAGTGGAATTCCCCTTTAACTATAAGAGTCTCCAGTGGAGTCGATCAATAACCAACACAGTCCATTCATCATCCGTCATATTGGCAGTGCAATCTGCACCAACAGTCACTCTCCTACTGTTGTTTGTCTCTGACATGCTTATTGACCCGGTTTACTGTACTGCACTGCATCTTTACCAGCCCCCTGGATGACATCAATATACTGCCATCACCACCACAATCACCCCCGACTTGCTGAAGGGCATTCGGAGGAAAACCTATTTAGGTAACACCTCCGGGCTTTAAAAGGAAAAACCAATTCGATCCATTTTGGTAAATATAGCAGAAAAAGTCGGAGGTGAGTTGACCTTTAAAGTCACGCCGCTGTGAGGGACGACAACAACAAACGCAACAACGCCATGTCTCATTCGTAAACATTAAGATAAACGCGCGGCTGTTTTTTTTTAAAAAAAATTATGAATTGTCTTAATGAAGGAAAAATGATGCATTGAAAAAAGACTGTCAGTGCCTCTAGTGAGTGTACGGTATGTACCCAACACATTTAGCATGCTTTCCTAATCCGCCAATTAAGCTACTACAGAGCCTAGCATGAAACATGCAAATCCAATGTAAATATATTTCTAATCTACAGCGTTGTATACAAATCGTCTTGTTTCTGCATTGGATCTAAAAATAAAATAGCAAACATTATACCCTCAGAAGCGACAACAGGAGCAGTGACTACATGCTCCTCAGAGACATGAGCTTCCTGCTCAATAGTGTGAACGTAAGGTTAGACCTGTATTAAATTACATCATACTACTGTATATGTTACATAATAATAATGTCTTAATGGGAGCGGTGTGAACAGGGAGGCACAGCAAAGATGCTTCACACCAGGGCAAAAGAAAGCACTACAGACACGCACTACAGGATTTCTCTCACACAGAAGATGTAATATACTATACTATAACCAAGAAGAAAAAAAATATTTTTATCAGTGGAAGCTCAAGATGTTCCTGCTTCTATTCCAATTTCCTTCTAGATCCAGATGCCGGCTGATCACGTTCATCCATTAGGTCAAGTATGAATTAATATGTAATTTAGTACTTAGCACTAATTCGGCCATTAAGCTGTCCTTAAAAATGCTCTTCAAGTGAAAATGCATGAATTAATTTTTATTTGCCTCATTAAATGATGGATATGTTACTTAGAGCTTATTTACGTTTAGGATTTTTCTTTCTAACTATTATTTTCAAAACTGCACATGATGATTTGACGTCGTTTCCCCGGCCAAAATATATAACACCAAAAAAAATAAACCCTGGCTTCAAATTTCATGTTAAAGTCATTAACGATTTCTTAAACGATTTCTTAAAATTTTTACGGTCATTAAAAGACAATATCAATATTCAAATCTTAGTTGTTAAATATTGTAAATTTGCCTGCTTTTGTGCTTATATTAGACTTACAGACTTTCAAAGGATATGTTGACGTTACAAACCACCTCATTCAATTCGGATTTTTGGCAGATCGGATTTGCATGTTGTGACGATTCACATTCATAAATACAAGCGAATTTTATCTGACTCTAATGAAGATCTGTTTGTCCTCTGAAATATGTGCGAATCAATACACCTTCACTCAAAACATACTAGTTTTGTTTTCAAACTTTAGCAAAAATATGATTAAGGAATGAAACGCAATAAAATATGCTTATTTCTCTGGAGGACTGCACGCATTTAATCAGCAGTATTCGTTGAGGTCCAGAAGAAGGAAGAAAGTGAAAACCCTTACTTGTTTTTAACGGCTATTGCTAGCACTGTTTCGTGCTAGTGTCAATAAGCTAACATCAAAAAAGATTCACATGAATTCCTTCTGAGTGGTCTGAAAGGGGATACAAAAGGGATTCAGATCTGTTTCACAATAGGATAAAAAAAAAAATCCTGACTGATGAACAGTTTGATGAAGTGACAGATTCTTTTGTTCTCTTGATAACTAAGGGTGTGTTCATACTTCTTGGAATGTCTGGTTTGATTAATGTGAACTATGTAGTGGTTGCTGCCAATCAAACCTTGGTGAGCACTAAGAAAGTGAGCACTAAGCAACCACCTTGAAAAGGTAGGCCTTGGTCCGCTTCCAAATGTACTCCGGCGCAGTCCGATTGAAATGTGAACGCACCACGAACGAAACATACTGTACATAAACATATCAAAAACAGCTCAAATAAATAACCCACATGATTTGACAACTAAATGAGCAGAGGGCAAAGATGGAGCAATAAAAAGGTAAAATACCTCATTAATATTTGGTCTGACAGGAACATTTCCAGGATATGGTAAAAAAAACAACAACAAAAAAAAACACCATTTATACAGTAGTATATATAAAGAAACCCAAAGAGCACATTCATCCCTGCGCCAAGCACTGTTTTGGAGTTCAACGAGTTTCCGTTGCAACGTTCACGTCATTAAATCTGTCCACACAGGCCGTGACCTTATCCTCATGCCTTCTGTTGCTTCTTTTGTGTCTAATATTGAAAAAGCCGATGGGAACATCGCGCGAATCAAGTTTTAGCAAGGACTTGCTAAAATAAATAGCGCACCAAAGCTAATGCATCATTTTATGCTTTGGTCCGTACCAGGAGGCATTCTACAAGTCTGAACACATCCTAAATGAGACAAAGTGCCTCAGTGTTTTGGAGGGAAAAACAAAACAAAAAAAACAAACATAATTTGGCATATCCTGGCAGATAGTAGTCTATATTCCTAATGCCTCTGCACTGGCGGCTTTCTTTCATCCTCACAGCCGGGCACCGAACATTGATTCTCTAGGTGTGCGAGCGCCTCTTCCATGGCCTGTTTATTTTTAGCTCCTAGCCACTTTCTGTGCAAATAAATACCAAACCCACCCCGCTATCCCCTCAGCAGCCGCTGACGTCTCTTTCCTGTTAGATAATGGAGTTATAGCATTCCAGTCACTGGGATGGGAACGGCAGTGCTTACAGTATGTCAGTAAATAAACACCCTGAAGATGAGGTTAGTGCATGCTCTAACTCCATGGCTCATTGACTGTTTGTGTACCAAATTAACCCATAATGTAGCTCTACATGGGAATAGAGCATCATTCCATAATTCCTATTAAGTCGAGAAGACGCTAGGCAGTTAGCGCTTGCAGTAAAAATGTCAGCAGGATACAAAACAAGAGCATTTTATTCTGTAAAAATACTCACTGACATCAGCAGCAGGAGCACTGAGAATGAACTATGTAGGAATGTATAAGATTTTTTTTTATGTTGCTATTACTTAACAAAATTATGCGATAATACAACTAGAAGAGAACGGTGGCTGCTGCTCATTAACTCACTCTGATTTAACATGAATACTACACTAGGACAAGCCTGTCTTTTGCAGGAATGAGTTACTTGCAGCAAACCACAATGTTCTCTATACAACTGTGGAAATTAATGTTTACTGTCCATTCACTTATTATATTTTTTATACAATGGTTAGCGAAGACCAAGCAATCCGATTGGACGATTGGACGTGATTACACTAACCAGATCGCCAGCATGGGTGAAAGTAGGGACTGAGGAGACAGTACTGAGGAGAGATCGTCTTGCCTGCCAAAACCCACGTTCAAAACCAGTCATGCAAACGCATCTGATAATGTTACGTCATCTTAAACAACACTTTCTCTCCTTAGTAATGGCACCAACGTTACTCCGAACTGTCTCTGAACCATCTGTTCTTGTTTTTTTTCTCCACGGCTAACATGAGCCACAAAGCTAACAAGCTTTGAAAATAAGGCTTAATCCCAAATCCCTCTCTAACCCCTGATCAAGGGTACTACTTGATACAACAAGCATAAGCGAATCGTACGCCCCGTTGCGCTAGAGCTCGGCCAATCAGCTCTCTCTAGGCCTCCGGCTGCGAGAGGTTACTGCATCATCCGGGAATCGAACTTGCGATCTCCAGATGATAGGGCGAGACACTTTACCACTGCGTCACTCGGGAGGCCCTATTTTACAGGACTGTCCACCATATCCATGCTTTATTATTACCGGTAATAATTTAAATCTACTTTATCCGTTAATAACACTACCCATCAGTTGCCAGCTCCGCCAGTCGGGGTTGGTTTGTTCCGCCAGGTTCAAAAGGATTTGTGTTGGAGAAGAAAAATAACTGGCGAAATAAAGAAACAGGTGATCTGTTGAAAATAAATGGTGTTTGTAGAATTGTTGTATAAAAGCAATTTCACACTTGAGGTCGTTCTGTTGTACTGCGCCCTCGTGCCTGTGACTGCATCATCGCCGTGCTGATATTCAGTACAACAGCATTTCCTTCCACGTGATATAGATTAATAATATTCTGACTGGTTACAGACTAGTTCAATAGGCTGCGATGACATTAAGGGTGGAAACTCTTAACACAAAGCACATGAGATCCAAATTCTAGACAAAAAACAAAAAGCTTCAGTAACACAGTGACATTTGTTAACACCAGTTATGTTTACATACAGTGCCGTGCTTGGTATAATGCTTGGTCTCCTGTTTAGGGGAATAATAGTCATCCTCAGGCACATGCAGCTCACAGATTGAACTTCACAAAAACAAGAAGAGTCAAGAAAAATCGATGTTTCTGGGCAGCTACTGTATTTCCAGAGTGTAGCTTTTAACACTAAAGATGGGTATTAATATATAACGTGTGCAGAAATTTCACACAAGTATAAAGTGCTGAGCAACTCGACTGTTCTGTTCACACGTGGGTGATATTGTGTTGTGACTTAATTAATTTAAAACCGGCAACACGATTTAAAAAAAGCTGACTGGACACATGCGCTTGTTGTTGCTATGGTAACGCTGACACTTACGAAGTGGGTAGTCGAATCTCGGCATTAGGTGTTGTTTTATCTATTTATTTATTTATTTTTTGAGTGCACGTGACTCTGTGTTCTGGATTAGCAACAATCTATCCTGCTAACTACGATGATTGATGTTTATTTATCTCCTCAAAATAGCAAACTGTGTAGTCAATGTTATAGATTAAACATGCCAATATGGCTGTATGTTGATCGAGCTAAAGCAAACACTTGTATGTACTGCATTACACATTTAAATAAAAGAGGCACTACTTTGTTTACTGCTTATGCTGTGAGCTGCCATGTTGATTTAACGTCAGAAATTGAGTAGGCTGTTCCAGACGTGCAACTAACTAAATAACAAAAGTCATAATTTTTTAGTCCAGTCCCTGTTCTTGAGCAGTTTCAGAGGAATGTTTTTCGTTTGTTAAGCCACACAGTGACCTATGCATTATTCAAGCATAATAACATCTAACATAAGGCATGAACCAGTGACAAACAGATGTAGATGAAGACAGATGATCAGTCCGGTGGTTAGAATACTGGTGATGCTGAATGCTGAGTGGTTGGAACAGACGAGAGGGGAAATGAGGTTGCTGCTGAGGTTGTTACATAAACGACCAACCAATTATGTGCTCGCCTAAATGACGCCCAGGCCAATATGATAGCCTTTAGCTCGTTCACACATCCTGTTTAAGTTGAAGGAGTCGTCGCCACCAGTGTGTACTCACTTAAAGAGGTCTTGTATCATATTCATCTAGAAAAGATTCACTATTCCATAAAGGATTCACTCAGGAATTTTATGATATCTGGCAACCATTTATAAACCACTTTGAAAATACAAATGCAGCATTCTTTTTCTGTTTTTTTTTTTCTTTGATGTTTCTTTGATGTTTCTTTGTTTATTTATTTATATATTTTCTATTATTTCGTTTTCTGATGACTGGCTGTTGTTTTCTTATAGGGTGTTGGGGATGGAAATGGATAGAAAAAAATAGTATACCATGCATGTACTGTATGTATGTATATGTATCTTGTTTAAATTTCCGATTAAAAGAGACTTTGATTTATCTTTAGGCACTTTGCAGCCTCATCTTATACAAGATTTGTTCCCGTTTCTTTCATTTAATCTACATCATATAATTCTATCTAACATAAAGAAATAAGACGTGGCTTAAGACTTGCACAGTACTGTATATGAACTGGGTTTGTCTAGATATAGACACATACAGATTCCTAATTTATTGTAAATCTGTGTGAGGTATCTGTATTGCAGAATTGTCATGTAACTCAACTACTAGGAAACATATTCAATTTGGATTTAAAACCAGATTTAAAGTAAACGCTAGTCTGACTGGAACAGCATCCTTTACTACACCTACTGTACATGTGATACATGTGAGTAGAACAGCATCCTGCACTAACACCTACTGTACATGTGCTAGCAGATATGAGTAAACACAACAGCTAGGAGCTGAAGACAACCATAACATGTTACTGTTTTCTCAAGAAATAAAAGACAATTTGAATGTCGGACAGAATCGAGTGCTTAAACCGAAATGCACGTCTACAGTCTGGATTCTTTGCATTGATCATAAAAAAAAAATTTTTTTAAACTAAACAAAACTGCCAAAGTGAACAAGCACGGTAAAGTTTCATACCCGGAAATCCTTTCATAGCCTGTGAAAGTTTGACTTTGGTTAAGAATAAACGTGAGATACAATCTCCCGCAGTAATGTGTTCTTGAGCAACGGTTTCTAAAAGGCAACAGCGGAAAGAAAAGGTGGAAGGACAATCCCTAATCATGGCACGGCATGAGGAAGAGTGTCATCATAACGGAAACAATATTTCGCTGGATGGTGTAATCAAGCAGAATGTAAAATCAGAGGAGAAGTGCCCAGACCTCAATCTCCAGGCCTGAGCTTGCGGTTTCAGCATGACAGTTGCCATAGTGACAGTGTCATTACTATAGCCCTCGTGGAATGTGCTGCCTAACTGTGCCGCTGATCGTTTACTGGCCTAATTTTAGCTCTGTGGTCACACCGGGACGTGACATTCTGTCCTTCAGACAACACTGGGGAAAAAGAGGGAAAGAGAACAGGGTGACTTTCCTGCCTTCTGTCTGGTATGCGATCGCAAAATAATACCAGACAAAACAAAACAAAAACAAAGGGCGCGTGAGACTAGGGACAAGACGCAGGATAGGGCTTCTCTGCATTATTCTGAGAACAACGTCTAGTGTAGGTTGCAACTCCAGATGATGTTTGTGTGTAACACGTTCCTGACCACAACAAAAAAAAAACGGAAAGACCCAACAATGTGTAAAGAAGAAGTGCCGTGAGAGTACAGCCTTGAGCTTGGCATGTGATCAGACACTTTATTGTGTCATCTCATGATTTTTAACTGCTGTTTATTACTAAGCTTGGCACTGGATTAATTATCAGACAACCAAGCTCCAGAGCAGCTTTCAATCAATAACCACACTACCAAGCAGGAGTAGCCATGACTAACTGTACTCTGACAGGCAAATCGGTACAAGTAGGAGAGCTTATTCCATTCTATGGGTAGCTCAGAGGTGAAGGCACTGGACTACTGATTAGAAGCTCACAGGTTTAAACCCCTTCACCACCAAGTTGGGCCCTTGTGCAAGGACTTTAACCCTCAACTGCTCAGAAGTATAATGAGATAAAAAGTCTGCCAAAATGTAAATGTAAACAGAAAGCACTTGGGGAAATTAATGTGTAAAGTGAGAACGCTAAGAGTAATTATTGGAAAAAGGTGGCTATGGAAATGGTTGGTCTATGGAAATTTGCAAAACCCATCAAGCACCGTGATAAAACTGGCTCTCATGAAGACCTTCGCAGGAAAGCAAGACCACAACTTACCTCTGCAGCGGAGAAGTTCATTTAGACTTACCAGCCTCAGAAATCACCAATTAACAAACAGCACCTCAGGTTAGAGCCGTTATGAAGTCTTTACAGCGCAGATGCATCTCAATATCAACAGTTTAAATAAGATTATTGTATATTTTGGATGCCTTCAGGATTGTTTTACAGTGTAGAAAGAAATAAGAATCAGGAAAGACCATGGAATTAGAAAGTGTGTCCAAACTTTTGACTGGTAGTGTATGCTGTGTTGTAGGTTGTAAGGCTTTCATCGCAACTCTTTTTTGTTGTGCTACTTTGTCATCAGATTTATGGAAATGAGCACATGTTTGAGACATGCTTATGTTTCAAAGGTTAACATAATAGAAAAAGCTTACATGAGGCATGAATTCGTACTTTATTAGAAAAGACTGCAAAGCATTGTGGATAAAATCTGTGGAATTGCTTAAAGCAGAATTTTTTTGTTTGGGGTCGTTATGTCTATAAATAACAAGAGAGCAGGATGTACTGTGCACTGAAATCAGTCTCACTTGTCTATAGAATATAGCGAATATGGAGAATACCATATGATAATGATTTTTCTAAAGTATCCTATAATGCGTTTTTCCTGCATGTACTCTTTCTTTTCCAGGGTCCAAACACCATTTTCAACGATCGAGCCAATACATGGTCCTGGCTGAACTGGCCCGCTTTCTCCGTGTCTGAGCAGATCTAATGCAGTGGTCAATGTTTTCTCTCCTTATTTCCACATTTCTTTGTTTCTAGATAAGGCCTCAAGGACTGCCTATCTTTTCACCACCTGGAGATTAAAAACTTATCAACAGCGGCGGTTATGACGAGATAAGGTCTGGCCTAGAATTGCTCAAATTGCAGGAGATTAGAAAATGTCAATGCTCAAGATCTCCACTTTAAAACCTCTGCAATGGCCCTGGGCAGATCGACATAAACAGCGCAATCGGCACATTTTGTCGTCTTCCACCCCCGTCTCCTCCATCCAACTCTCAATTTGTGACAGTTGAAGTAGAGGGCAATGGGTAGGGGGGCAAATGACAGTGAAAAACTCAGCCTCTTGTACACATGCAAACACATACAGTATGAGGCTAAAGAAACCCATGTTTGCATCCCTGCCCTCCTCTTTCCTCCTTTACCTGTAACAAATCCCACCATTTCTACACTCTAACCGGCCCTGTCACTCATTCTTCAGCGACAAAGACGAATGTGGCGGAGGAGAAGGTGGAGGAAGGGAGGGGTGTGAGGACTGGAGTGATGCCTGGGAGTGCTGGGCATCACAGGAAAAGCTCTGGAGACCAGGATGGCAGGCAGCAGTTATAACCCGTGACAACCCCACAGTGTCGCACAGATGGCCGACTCGGGTTCTGCTTGGTGCCAGTTATCAACAGGGTCAGGTGCCAATCCGCTGGGCTCGGTTACAACACCGGTGGACAGCACTGTCCGTAAGCGTCAGGCGTGCTGGCAGCTGGTCTCTGACCCTGGCAAAGCTTGGGTAAGAAAGCAGTGTGTGTCTGCAGCTGGAAATCTGAGGGTCATTTCAAGTACATATGAGGCAGACAGGCTTACATGGTCGCCCTCTTCTCGCTTCTTGTCTCTTTCTGGCTCGCTCTCTCTCTCTCCATTTTCCCCCTTCTTTATCAGTCCCTCTTCTCTTCATCACCCCTCCTTCCTGTCTCCCATTCTCCCCCCCTCTCTCCCTCTCTTTCACTCGTTGTGTGTTTATGTCTCACGCTCTTTCACTCACTCATGTCACACAGACGCCAAACCAACACCAAATCCTAATGTGCATGGAAGGTCATTTGTGAGCACAGCTGGTATGCATGGTAACGACTGACGAGAGTAAAGCCGTTTTCGCAATAATTTATACTGAGAGGAGAAACTATAAACAGCTATAAAATATATATCCCAAACACAAACACACAATCTTGAAGGATCCCACAGCTGTTTCTCTTCCCCTATCATATGCATGTTGTTTACATCTAGCTCCATCTTCCTGCACACAGTGAGCCGACGCGGGACATCTGATGCTACCGACTTTGCGATCGGGATGTGTCCGAAGAGAAATGCAGCATGTGCACACGTGCTGGAGACTTTGCTGCAAACACGTTATACCCAAACGCTGACAACAACATCAGGGTGCAAAGTGCGCAAATCAGGACAAGACGCGAACACATGCACGTACACACAGACAACACAGCAAAAAGGAATAAAGCTTTCACTTACGGAATACTCGATGGTCCCCTTGGGTCGCTGGAAGGACATACGCCGTCCATCCTTCTTGTCAGGCGTCTTCTTCTGGCCGGTATCTGAAAGCAAGCGAGGCAAGGTACGCATTATGTTCATCCTCCTCTTACAGCTTGTCACAAGCTGTCGCTTTTTCCAGCCTCGCGGCTAGACAGCTCATTCGTCAGTGGTGTTTCGAGCCGTTCCTGCCAGCCAGCTAGTGCTGCGAGCCGATCCCCTCTCGCCTCTTCTTCTCTCCGCTCTCGCTCTTACTCCCTCCCTTCCTCCCTGCTTCCCTCCCTCCTGCTCGCCCTCCCTCTCTCCTTCTCTCGCTCTCTCTCACAGCACGGCACAATGACAGCAGGAGAAGGCGTCTTCACCTTGCTCTGCCTCCTGCCGTTTCTGCTTCATGCATTCAATGACCTCTTGTAATTCTGGGCATGAATTTGTGTCTAAGTGTGTGTGTGTGTGTGTGTGTGTGTGTGTGTTCGCTTGAGTGTGCATGTGCGCTTTAGCTGCAAAGTATGCATCTTCTTTCTAACTGGGGATGTGTGTGCGTTCTCGGGACTTGGTGTCTAGAACATGTGTGTAAGAGGTACCCAGAATGATCAGGTTGCCCTGCATGAACTGTCTACGTCTAACGGGTTCCTCACTTGAGTTTGTGTGAGGGGGGAAAAAAAAGATGCTCAAGTGAGGCACCATGAGTCATACACCAGCTCTGCTATTTCTGGGGTTCTGGTGCGTCGAGGAGACAGCGAAACTAGGGAGAATGCTGTGCTTTGATCAGTGGTGTGCAAGCAAAGATGGGTTGATACAGGGTTAGGCTAGAGGTAGCACTGGCTTTAAAAAGACATGGAAATTGAAAGAATGTTTGGTAGCGCAAAGTAGCGCAAATCATTTTCACAAATGAGCTAAAGGCCAGAGAAACATTTAGTGATATGATACTTGCGACATAACAGCTAGCTTTGGTAAGCTTGTAAGGGTATAAATGTGACAGGTTAATAGAGCTAAGCGCTTTTTTTATTTTAAAAACTCTTTTCAATTTGTTTTAGTGACAAATGCAAACATCTCTTGTAGATCAATTCTCATTTAACCCACTGTGAGCTGCAATTCAAAGGCTGCTCTGAGCAAATTCCAGATTTGGTTTGGGAATTTCACACATGGTTCTTGACCAATAGATAAACATGTTAACAACTGATAATCGATTAATCATTAATAATGCACATTTATATAATACAAGCACATTTCTTTTCCCAGGTTAAGCTAAATGTAAATGATTATAGCGATTATTATAGTGACTATTATACTATTGTAATGTCATGTTTGTCGCTCTTGTTTGCACATTTGCACGTGCAGTTTATGGTGTCTCTTGTATAAAAACGTAGACAGTTCCCAGCTAGCTGTCACGTTTCTGGGTGCGAGGCATAACTGCAAGAGGCTCCAGGTGGTTCAGGGAAACGATGTTTTATTTATTAACATAAAAAACATGGAAATAGACAGAAACAGATATACTTTGAATAAATGAAACCGAAACACGAATAAAGACGAGACATCCACTTTAAACTTACTGTAACAAATGCAAGACAAGAACCTAGAACTTAAACACACCTTTTATAATTAACTTAATGATCAACTCGGATCAGGTGCGCGCCCACGTGACCTGACCGAGTTGAGAACTGGGAAATGAAGTAACCAAAAGAACATCAAAAGAACTACACAAACTTGTCTAGAGGGCGCTTTGGCGCCCTCTAGGGGTTATCCCTGACATAACCCCCCTTCAAAGGGCGCAACTCCGAGGCGCCACAGGAGGTCCAGGGCATCCCCCCCAGGGTCCAACGTCCGCCCCTCTCATCCAGAGGCTGGCACCTATGTCCTGTGGGCCAGGTGGCTTTATGCCCCCGTTGAAGCAGGGCAGCGGAGATGGAGGAAGCTCGCCGTCCTCGTTGACGTAGGGCGGCGAAGGTAGTGGATGCTCGCCGTCCTCATTGACACAGGGCGGCGGAGGGAGAGGAAGCTCGACGTCCTCGGCGGCGCATGACGGCGGCGGCGGAGGAAGAGGAAGCTCGTTATCCTCATTGGCGTGTGACGGCTGCGGCGGAGGAAGAAGAGGCAGCTCGCTGACCTCAGCGGCGCATCGACCTCAGGCGCATGAAGGCGGCGGCGGAGGAAGAAGAGGCAGCTCGCTGACCTCAACGGCGCATGAAGGCGGCGGCGGAGGAAGAAGAGGCAGCTCGCTGACCTCAACGGCGCATGAAGGCGGCGGCGGAGGAAGAGGAGGCTCGCTGTCCTCGGCGGCGCATGAAGGCGACTGCGGAGGAAGAGGAAGCTCGCTGTCCTCGGCGGAGCATGAAGGCGGAGGCGGAGGAAGAGGAAGCTCGCTGTCCTCGGCGGCGCATGAAGGCGGAGGCGGAGGAAGAGGAAGCTCGCTGTCCTCGGCGGCGCATGAAGGCGACGGCAGAGGAAGGAGCTCATGATCCTCAGCGACGCATGAAGGCGGCGGCGGAGGAAGAGGATGGAGCTCGCTGACCTCGGCAGCGCATGAAGGCGGCGGCGGAGGAAGAGGATGGAGCTCGCTGTCCTCGGCGGCGCATGAAGGCGGCGGCGGAGGAAGAGGATGGAGCTCGCTGTCCTCGGCGGCGCATGAAGGCGGCGGCGGAGGAAGAGGAAGCTCGCTGTCCTCGGCGGCGCATGAAGGCGACGGCAGAGGAAGAGGAAGGAGCTCATGATCCTCAGCGACGCATGAAGGCGGCGGTGGAGGAAGAGGAAGCTCGCTGTCCTCAGCGGCGCATGAAGGCGACGGCGGAGGAAGAGGAGGAAGCTCGCTATCCTCAGCGGCGCATGAAGGCGACGGCGGAGGAAGAGGAAGCTCGCTGTCCTCAGCGGCGCATATACATGACGGGCGGAGGAAGAGGAAGCTCGCTGTCCTCGGCGGCGCATGAAGGCGACGGCAGAGGAAGGAGCTCATGATCCTCAGCGACGCATGAAGGCGGCGGCGGAGGAAGAGGATGGAGCTCATGATCCTCAGCGACGCATGAAGGCGGCGGTGGAGGAAGAGGAAGCTCGCTGTCCTCAGCGGCGCATGAAGGCGACGGCGGAGGAAGAGGAGGAAGCTCGCTATCCTCAGCGGCGCATGAAGGCGACGGCGGAGGAAGAGGAAGCTCGGGTTGTCCCCAGCGGGCGATGAAGGCTAATGGGCGGAGAAGAGGAGGAAGCTCACATCCTCGGGCGTATGCAGACGGGCGGCGGAGGAGGAGTCATTGGTTCTTCGGCGCGGCGATGAGGCGACGGCAGAGAAGAGGATGAGCCGGATCCCTCGGCAGCGCATGTGGGCGCTGCCATGAGAAGAGGAAGTCATTGTCTCGGCGGGCGCATGAAGGCGCGGCGGGCGGAGGAAGAGAAGTTCGTCTCCTCCGGGCGGGCGCATGAAGCATGGCGCGAGAAGAGGAAGCTCCTCGCTGTCCTCGGCGGCGATGAAGCGGCGCGGAGGAAGAGGTGAAGTCGCTGTCCTCGGCGCGGGCGATGAAGGCGAATGGGCGGAGGAAGAGGAAGCTCATTGTCCCCGGCGGCGATGACAACGGGCGGCAGTCATTGTCGACGAAGCAGCTACTCGGCAGAATATAGAGCTCGCTGTCGTCGCCGCCGATGTGCGGCGGAAAAAGGAGCTCGTCTTCATCGTCGCCGCTGCTGAGCTCGCTTTCGTCGTCGACACTATATAGCAAATAGTATAGCTCGCCGCTGTCATCCTTGAAAGCTTTGTAGTAGAGCTCCCCGTCTTCGTCGTCGCTGTACGGCGGGAAAGGAGCTGGCAGGTCTGGACCTTCCTCGAGGCGCAGCTGCATCAGCATATCCTGGAGGTCAGCTACCTGCTCCTGCAGGTTACGGATGCGCCCTTCATTCTCTTCGGCGCTCCGCCCAACGCTGCTCCAGTCCAGCTGGGAGGCTGCTCCCGGCTGTGCATACCGCCCACACGCCGTTCCTTGTAGCCGCACGCTTTGGGGTGTCCTTTCACCCTGGTCACCGCCGCGTTTGGACCGCCTGGTCTCTGCACTCCGGCCGGTGCGGGGACTCATGTCACCCCGAGCTGCTCCACCTCTGAACGGCGTGCGCCGTATCGCCAGCCGGCAGCCATCCCAGTCTTGCTGCCGTCTCAGCTCCTCCTGCTCCTTCCTGTCCGGTTTTCTACTACGCCGCTTGGTTCTCCTCCTGCTCTCCGCGTCGGATTCCCAAGCTTCAAACATCGTTGCCCCCCCCAAAAGAATCTCCCGGGGGAAGGGCTCCTCTGCTATGCCTCTTTTACGGTCTTGCATTCTGTCACGGTTCTGGGTGCGAGGCATAAACGCAAGGGGATCCCGGTGGTTCAGGGAAACGATGTTTTATTGAATTATAAACATAAACATGGAAATAAACAGAAACAGGTATACTTTGAATAAATGAAACCAAAACACGAATAAAGACGAGACATCCACTTTAAACTTACTGTAACAAATGCAAGACAAACCTAGAACTTAAACACACCTTTTATAATTAACTTAATGATCAACTCGGATCAGGTGCGCGCCCACGTGACCTGACCGAGTTGAGAACTGGGAAATGAAGTAACCAAAAGAACATCAAAAGAACTACACAAACTTGTCTAGAGGGCGCTTTGGCGCCCTCTAGGGGTTATCCCTGACACTAGCCAGCTAATTAGGTCTCTAGGTTAGCTAGTAAGTTTTTAATTTATATTGTCATGTCAATCTGTCTTGCCTCAGATTGCCAGCTAATTAGGCTTCTGAGTTAGCTAGATAGTTTTCTATTAATTTATGTTGTAAATTTATGTTGCATATAGCACCTTGGTCCTGGAGGAACATTGTTTTGTTTCACTGTGTACTAACTGTATATGGTTGAAGTGACAACATAGCCTACTTGACTCGAATTGAGGAAGATTCTAGAAATGAGTTATGTGAAAATTTTATAAAGTCCAAATAGTGTAAACAGAATAACAATAAAGATAACATAAAGATATCTATCTGTCATTATTCAAAAATGAGGCTAAAAATAAACTCAAGTGCTTTCGCTTGTAGAGTACAAATGAATAGATATGTGAACTACAGAGAAGTATTGTGCAATACAAACATTAGTTAACAACTTCTAAATGGGATAAGTTCTTAAGGGAAATTAATCAATTCATAATTAATCCTTAACACCCCTTGTTCAAATGCTGTTAATGCTGGCACTGAGCAGTATTTCTACTATATAAAGCAATTATACCATGTGGTAAAAACTATATATTTTGATCTTTTAAGAATGTTAATCTGTTCAAAATAAACTAAAACTCACTTCACAACTAGGTAGACAAGCTCTATAGCTGAAACCTGAAACTAAAAAACAAAGAATCTATACATGTATCCATTTTATGCTCTTTAAAGCCTGCATGGAATGCTAACACCCCTGCACCCTGTATCTCCTTTCATTAGCTGTTGTTTCTGGTCATTCCCGTCCCTACTAATTATCCACAATAAATGGAATAACAAGCCAAAAACTTTTGATAACACTTTTTTTCCATCAGTTCTCTCTTGTTGGAATAAATATCTTCTTTCTGCACATTTATGCCTCATGCTGAGGTAACATTAAGTGAGACGAGTTTATTTGCTTCCATTCCTGACCAGTAAGAATAACTGCCAGTCTTTTTTCGCCAGCTCAAGATCCTTATCATAGCAATGTGTACTAAGACGTTTAGCAGTATAGTTTAGGTCCTCTTCTCCTGTTTAAAAATTGCAGGTGTAGCATGTGCTTCTAAGATTGCTGCTCAAACAGAAAGCACAGCAAAAATGCAAATATTGTTCCCATGATACACCGTGCATCCAGCTCAATTATCTTCTTTTATTGGAAGAATTTAAACTTTTTCTTCTCTTATGTTTCCAGCAGATTAAACCCTTCACGGTGGGCAGAACCACTTTGCGCATCATAAATGTTATATTGTGACTAAATGCTTTGCGCATGTAAAGGCACATCATATCGGACCAGAGGAAAGAGGAATCATAAGGATGTTTCGGGACAGTTTTTTTGAAGACAGCTGTAGTGAGGGATCACGTTATCACATCACACTAACTATGATGTAGCAAAAGATTTCTTTAGACATGTTTATTTGTTTTTAGCATTATTATTAATGTTATTAGTATTTAACCAATGGTTTATTATCATTTTATTTCTCTTACAATTATTTATTTATTTATTTATTTATTTTTGGAATGATCCATAGATGACTGGCTTAACAAACAAAAAAGGTACAGGGACTGGACTGAGAGTGAAAAGACTTGGTACTGTAGGTGGTAGGTAGGAACAAAAGTCAAAATTATGTTTCTGGAAAGTAAAGAACCCTGTACTCTTTTAGTAGAATGTCAGCACATGTTATTGGCTATAATACACATGTGAAACATTTGTGATGCTTCTTTGCTTACCATGGTTGTTTGTTTTTTTTTGTTTGTCTTGCGCACTGATATGAAGACTGTTATGCATAAATTTCTGAAAATGCCTAAGTCATTTAGAGTCACATTCTTCGTCAAGGTCAATGTCAAGATTATCATCTTGCTTGATTTCAAAGACTTTGCTGAAGCCTTGTACCTGATTTGCATACTTGATCACCTATAAAGTGGCCCAGTGTTGAAGCTTATTTGTATTTCGAAGCTTTATACCATATATTCATACATAGAAACAGGAAGCAAACGAAAGCTTTTTTAACCTCTGACTTAAGAAAAAAGAAAAATTTATCTGCAAACCTGTGAACCAAAAACATATATTTGTGTTACATGCTATAAAACACACATCTTTTTCACACAGCAGCCTTGGAAGCAAAACAAAGACTCTAATATATGTGTCTGGCACCGGGACACAAGCTCCACTCCACCAACTCCCTCGAGAGTGAGTCAGTTAGGCTGCAGCTCCGGAACATTCCTCCATCAGCTGATTCTACCTTAGCGGCGCTGTTTCCCTGACACACTTTTAATAGATGCTCATTTACCCCTCATTTCACACCATGTATTACCTCAGGAACTGAACAACACAATGCCCTGGAAATGAGAAAATAACTTTTTATACAATTTTGTTATTATTATTATGATTATTATCTGCTTTTGAATGCAATCACATATATGTTTCTGTTTGGTTGGTAGATACAGCGTCTCGCTGTGTCGCATGCTGTACATTTTACTACAGAATTTGACTAGAGCAAGTCAGGACGCTGCATATCGTTCGCGGCTGAAAACAACATGTTAACTCCCATCACAGATCTGCGAAACCATGTGATATGCGATAGTAGTGCTTGTTCTTAGTACTTCCTTAAAGGCAAGGAAAGTCATTACTGCGACACAGTGTAAACCTGCTCCTTCAGTAACATGACTCCACTTCTGAAAGCCTTCTGTTTGCTCAAACAAAGTAGCTTCTCATGGAGAGAGAGAGAGAGAGAGAGAAAGAGAGAGAGAGAGTCTTCCTGGCCAGGGATTAGGACTGAGCTTCACCTTTAGCCCAGAGAATCACAGTCAGAGCGAGACAGGTTTAAGACTAAAGCTCACCGTTGAGCTTGAAAATGCTTGAACCTCATTTCTTAAACGGTTGAATGACCAGAGGTTAGCTTAGACTGAATACAAAGTAGAGAAATCACTTTGGAGCACAAGTGTGCCTGGACTATTGTTGTTGTTGTTCTTTTTAATGATTGACTAACAAAAAAGCTCAGCATGCTCCCCTGTGTTTCCCTCTCATTCAAACACCACTTTTTAAAAAAAAACTTGATATGAAATATGAACAGTGACGTGATGCTGATCTACTGTATCTCTTTATCTAAGATGTGTATGCACAGTTCTATCTCTCTACTCTGGGTTTGGAGAAAGCAGCAGTGTGTGTGTGTGTGTATGTGTGTGTGTGTGTGTGTGTGTGTGTGTGTGTGTGTGTGTGTGTGTGTGTGTGTGTGTGTGTGTGAACGAAACGAACGCCTCACTGTCACAGAAGACAACCAGGCAATTTGACTCACTGCCAGCTGCAACTGCCCAGCTGAACTTATTTTTAGTTCACCCACTTATTAGCAGCTGAGAACGGTGGTGGATGTATCATAATAAGCAGGTGGGTCATGGACATGGACACACACACACACACAAACACACAAAAACTGAGAAAGAGGAAGAAGATCTACTTCACTGCTGCTGCAACACAATATTTTGTACAGATCACAAATCATTTGATTGAGGATTCCACAGTGCCGTGGTATGAAGTAGGTTAATCTCCATCAGGGATCCAGGGTTCAATAATTACCCAGTTTAAAAAGGTAGGCTGAGAAATCTCAGGACTGGAAGAAGAAGGAAAGCCCTGACTTTCAATGTAAATGTGTTTGCTTTATGTTTTCCATGTTCCACATACACACAAGGCACAACGGTGCTCACCGTAACGAATACAAAGACTAATCATATGCATTAGAGGTAACATGTGGAGCAAATTCTCAACACTCACACGTGACCCACTTGAACCAGTCGCAGCTGTAACTTGTAACTAAAATATACACAGAGGGACCAATAGCAGCAGGTCACAATGACAAACATGTATTATACCATATGCAACTCATTACCATGTTATAACATATAAAAGATCCTTAGGTTGCATCCAATTGATGCACAGTGCCTGAGAAAGAGTTCAGGAGGTTATAAAGTTTATAAATATAAATATATATAAATATATAAATCCGACAGTTATAAAGTTTGCAGTTAAAATGACCTCAGGTGCTGATATCAAGCTCACTACTCTATGTTTTACCTGACCATTTCCTAAAGTTTTTTTTTTTTTTTTTCCTATTTTGCAGAGAGTTTATTACTTTTTTAAAATTTACTTATAAGATGATGGTGTAGTACATTTTGTTTACAATATTAAACCTTTTTTTTCAGAGCAATTTATGACGTTTTTATTTTTATACATAAAATTACGCTCATTGCCCTGCAGGGACGAGAATAACCAGAGAGCACCCGATACGATATCATCATGATACCCAAGTGTCAATTCGATTTGTATTGTGATTTTGTTCATATCGCAATTTTATAAAATCATTCAATTTTATATCATCAAAAAAAGGACGGGAGGCTTTTTAGCACAATGTCAGCACACGTTATAAGATACAGTATGTTACACTTCTGAGACATTTACAATGCACCAACAACCATGCCAAAGTCATTTAGAGTCAGATTTTGACATGAATTGCCACACAAAAGAACCGTGATACATGATTGAATCTATATTTCCCCCATCCCTATTTTTTTTGCAGTGTTTATTTGGAAATAAGAAAGAAGTCTCCTCAGTCATGATTGCAGTTCATTTATTTTTTCTTCAAGTATTTCGAAAGTCCAATTGAAGCCAGAATCATGAATCGAACTGATTATGATCAAAACATAGAAAATACCTCCACACACGCATGATTTCTAAAGAAAGATAGAGGGATCAAATTTTATACGAAGGCGAGCAGAACGGTAGGTGGTTTTAATTTTGCAACAAGTGTGTTTCAGTTTGCATCTTACGTGACTGCTGTGACTTTAATTACAAAAAGACATCCATTCAAATCTATTTCTAATTTCACTTACGGGTACATTTCGCTCGCAAACTGTAGTATGTGTTTAATAAAGACAAGCCGAGTGAAAACTACTTGCTTAATATTATTCTGAATCCCTCTGATAATTTGAGGACTTTAATAAATGCTGTGTCGAGAGAAGAGCAAATGTAAAGATCATGACCTTTAACCCTGTAGTATCTGAGTGAAGTGGGGGGCAGGTTTTACACATCATTCACAAAACAGCTGTGTTTCCTCACACGACTACGAGTGCTCTGACAGCTCCGACTGTATAAATATCCTGAACGACCTTTGTGCGAGGCATTGCAAAGCTGCTAACTCGTGTGTTAACTATGTGTTAGAATTAGGAGGAGGGAATAATGAAATCGCATTCTAATGAATAATTCCATAAAAGATCAAAAATTGTGTATGAAACAACAAGATGTGTCTTTATATCAAAGGTCTGTGACAAAAACTGAAACTTTTCCCGTTAAAAAAAACACCAACTATTCTGCCAAGAGTAATTTGAGAAGTTGCTCGTGTTCACACTTCCACATTCTATTATGGAATTTTGCAATTTCACACATGACGTCAGCATCCTTCATTGATTGGTAAGGGGTAGACATTCTTGATTAACTACCTAACATGCTGAAACCTGATGACTGCTTTAGGCCACATTTGGTGAAGCGTGCAAGGCAGGCGAAGATAAAAACCTCTAGCTCGGGGTCAGCAAGTCCACCTCGCGCAGCGCTGCACTCAGCCTCTCATGGCCCGGCGGCTCATTTAATCACAGCCTCAATTCATTCACCCTCATTTAATTTTCTGCTCAGAGAGGTGGCACAATTAGTGAGATGCCCGTACTGGGCGCCATGGCTTCAGGGCACTGCGGGACGTAAACAGAGTAGCTGGTAGCTGCAGTAGTTAGTGTGTGTATGTGGATGTGTAGATGTGTGTTTGTATTAGTGCTGGGACAGCAGTTTGGACAGTGCGTAAGGGGGTATGGGTTTGATAAGTGTTCGCCGCTCTCTCTCATTAACACCCGCCTAAGCTCAATTCATCAAACCCCGATCGTGTCAGTGGCTCGGCGTGTCACCTCGTGCCTGAGCTTCTCATTAACACGCGCTCTAGGGTGACTAATTCCACTGCGCGCCTTCCATCCATTTGGTGCTCAAACGTGGCATTTACTTTGCAAATCAAATCAACCAACAGCTACCATATAGCCTTCATCAAGTTTGCAAAGCAATGATAATTTTCTGGTTGGTATGACTTCATAGCAGTGCAGTGCATAACATCGCGCACTGTTAGGATCTTCAGTTAATTATCACAAATAGACCAGGTGATCTTCAACTGTCCAGTTTCTGTTCCCACTGTAGATTCAGAGCTCTGGTCTTCTCTGCTTGGAACCGAACCTGATGTGGTCTTCTGCTTTCAAGATTCCACCGTGTCTGAGATGCTTTTCTGCTCATCTTGGTTGTAAAGAGTGGTTATTTGTAGTCTGGCTGTCTGGCTGTTCTTCTCTGGCATCGCTCATCAACGAGGAGTTTCCGACAGCAGAACTGATGATCATTGGATTTTTTTTTCCTTTACACCTTTTTATATAAATTTATGAGTCTGTTTTAAGTGATATCAGGAGATCAGTGGTTTCTCAAGTACTCAAATCAGCCTGTCTGGCATCCACAACTAGGGCGGCTTCACACTACGCACGATTGATTTGTGCTGTTACCAGGAATGATTGCTCCCCAATCCTCATTTGCCAATGTTCATGTCATTTTTTTTGGTCGTTGTTCTCAGATATGCTTACGTATTTACACTCTCCAGTACAGTAGGTATGGACCTATTTGGTTTCTGAGCCTCGATTAAACACAAGAGGAGAAGAGAACCAAGGAGTTACTTTTCACACTACGCATAATATTGATATTTTGGGGGAAAAAAACTGTCAAGAGCAATGATCTTCCTAGTTTATCAGCTGGGGAATGAAATTTGCTCGTGCTACGCGCACATGGAGATTTCGGAGGAGACAGAATGCACTGATTACGCGGTGTCTACTTCTGTGCTCAGGTATAATTGGCTTCAATATCTGATTCGATCCATGCCTGATTCCCTTTTCTGTGCCCGAGACCACCTCTTCAAGAGGACATGGGCATGGTTCCTAAGAGTGGAATGATTGTGTTCTCACTGATCAAAACAAAACAGAGGGCTCTAGTGTTCTCAGAAACGACCCTGGTGGTCTAATGTGAAAACCCCCAGAAAGCTGAATGAAACAAAAAGCAGGTCGACGAACACACTTTGGATGGTTCTGCAGGATGCGCAGTAAAACTAAGCAGCTAATTTCCTTATTAAAATTAAAAACATATTGTACCTGAGACTATATTTTAAGGGGCATCACACAAATTATTGACTTTGTTTCATTAATTACGGTTTACTGCTTTTTAATAGTTTTTTGACTGTGGAAAAGTTTTTTTGAAAACATATTTTCTCTACAGCAGTTATTTGCTTGTGCCTAAGACGTTTGCATGATACATGTCATGAAAAACCGCATAACCACATAACGAAGTCCAAACCTAACCTACGAATGCTGGGTCGTAGCCTGTGCATGTCCGTGTGGCGACCTCTGTGACCTGTCGATCAGCTAGCTTTTGTAGCGACATCAACCTATCCAGTTACACCCACTCAAAATCAATTCAGAGAAAAAGGTTCTGCGATAAGCTTAAGAGTGCATGGACTCTGAAACACAATATCTTACTGTCCCACAATGCCCTCAAATCTCCAGCCTACTCAAGTATCTTAAATTTTTACCTTTTTAAACAGATTAGAACTCTTTTTTTGTACTCTTTTTTTTTAACGTATTGATAAAAGGAACCCATTTCAGAAATTACAACAGATCTTTTGGATTCTGCAAATCGGCTCTAGTCTGAGGTGTTGTTAGTTAATTGGTGATTTCTGAGGCTGGTAACTCTGCAGCAGAGGTAGGTTTTGGTCTTGCTTTCCTGGGAAGGTCTTCATGAGAGACAGTTTTATCATGGTGCTTGATGGGTTTTGCAAATGCCCATCACAATACTGTGCTTGCTAAGAACGGTTTGAGAACAGCTTTGTATCTTAACATAACAACGGTTTAGACATAAGAGAAAATAAAGATGCTAAGGAGAACTGACTAACATTTACAGACAAAACTTTAACTTTTGCCACATGATAAACTTTCTTAGTAGATGGTAATCATAAAACTGGTTCATTGTTCAATTGTACAAGCTAACCAGGTTATAATATTTGTTGTTTATGTTCTGAAGCACTGTATTGTTTACTACCTGATGATTTACTGGCTTATGACCCGTCCGCTCCTGCATTTGCAGAACATATAATAATAATAATAATAATAATAATAATAATAGCATGTGTTTTTACGTGTTATGATTTTTATTTCGCCTTTGGAGTAAGCATCCAGGTAGACTGAGCTTGTCCTAGATTTGTCCAGAACTCAACCGTTCCCTCTCTTTCTCATTATGGTGCCTAAGAACAAAAATACCCCTTGCCTGATTCCTTACAGCGGTGTGATTTGGATGCAAAACAGCAAAGAGCAGACTCTTTAAATTTATCTGCGTGACTGAGAAGCACATGAGACCGTGCCATGACTAGTCAGTGGACTCTTCCTCCTCTGCACTGACCTCGCGGCACATTATTCATCTCCCAGCATGTGGATGCTGCTGACAGCTTCAGTACAAAATCTATATCTCCCTTCAATCCGGCAGGGGCGGGGAAATGGAGCAGGTCAAGGGGAGGGAAAATAAAAAATATATATATTAAAAAAAAACCCAGCCGTTGCTATTTGGTGCTACATGCACAGACTGGGTAAATGCTTCTTTTTAGTTTGGCTTGAAGTCAAAGTCGGACTAGCAATCAGACAGAAGGGCGGACGTTTGACATGCGGCGTGTCAGCCCCTCCCTGCCGGTTTGGCATTTAGACTGCATGAGTGAGAAGCAAATAACGGCGTGCCAGCCACAGCCAGCAGTAATCAATGGCAGGCTGAGGTGAGGTCATGGTGGCAGGCCACGTGAGTCGGATCCTCTGTTTCTGCTGCTCTAGCTGGCTTTTGAAGGCTAATGAGGATAACACTGAATGGAAGCTAACAGGCACAGTTAGCATTTACATAATACTTAATGAATCACTCAGTGCTGCTAATAACAAAAAGGAAGCTGTTGAGGCTAGTTTTCATTTCCACATTAGCGCCAACACTCACGCAGTGTCTCAGTCAGGATTTTTTACCTTCTCACTTATTTTTTCAGGCCATATTACGGATGCACAATGAAGATGTAAAATATATTCAAGATGCACTCATAACAATTTTCACTATTATGCATCATTCATAATCCTATATTCATCAACTAAGCAGTATACAATACCGTGTTAAAAGTTTGAGATTACGTGCAAATTTCTTTGTTTTTGTTTGGTGATTTATTTTATGCATTCTTCAACAATACTGGGGATTTCAAAACTATGAAATAGCACATATGGATTTAAGTAATTATGTAACAACAACAACAACAACAGTCAGTAGTTATTTTAAGACACGGAGGTCAGCCTTTCTGGAATAGTCATTGCAAGAACAGTATTGTCAAGTCAAGTGCATTTGGAAAACCCATCAAACACCATGATGATGAAACTGGCTCTCATGAAGACCTTCCCAGGAAAGCAAGACCAAAATCGACCTCTGCTGCAGAGGAGAAGTTCATTTAGAGTTACAAGTCTCAGAAATCACCAATTAACAAACAGCACCTCAGATTTGAGCCGTTATGAAGTCTTTACAGAGCATAATTTGCAGACAAGTCTCAATATCAACTGTTAATAAGAGGTTAATAAAAATCTGGAACGACCATAAAGTTAGACAGTGATCTCAAACTTTTGCTTTACTTCAAAATGATCCGTTACGATCATACAGTACAATATTGCCATGCACTGGATTTGTTTAGGTTTTTAGCAAGATTTACTTATTTAGATTTTTATTTTATTTATTTTAAGTGCTTGTTAACATTTTCCGACTTTGTACTGGCCACAACAGAGCCGCTCAGATTCTACTGTTAAACAGTAACTGAGAAAGCCTTTTACAAGAATAAATAAATAAAAAGGTTGGTCATGTGAAGGCTTGTCAGTGTGACTTTGCAGACTGATCAATCAACGTGCTGACATGTTCACTTGTTAGATCTTTAGCATTGACTGTTACAGTGCGCATTTCTGAGGGGGTAAACATAACAAATGGACTCATCACAGATAGCTGGCTAGTGTGTTGATAACAAAAGACAAATATTGATGAGTCCATGGGTTCCCCTGGCCACCCCGATGTTGAAAATGAAATCATTCCAAGATCCGACTTCCCAATTCCAGGATTAATATCGGAATTGTACACAGCGGTACTCAGATCTAATTACTGTAAAGACTTATCTGCGATTAAGATTTATTTTATGGTGTGTTAAAATAGATTTCAACACTTATCTGATATCAAAAGGTTAAATTATGCACTGTGCATGAAGACACAAACAGTACATTCTAATGATGTCCAAAAAAAAAAAAGTTTCCCTCATAAATGTGACAGAACAGGTTACTGCGCTATGGTCCTGATATCTGGTTAGACCAGCTTCCGAGGCTAAGTTCTTACTTGCTCTTCAGATATCCACTCTGTATACTTAAGTAGATTCAGTATAATTCCATGAGCAAGAAATTTTCCAGTTTGCCCAATGTGTATTAATATAATGCTCTTGCAAAAGACATCGAGTAAGAGCCTTCAGTTTTAAGGAACTAACATTCCTGTTATTACATTTGAAAGTGTTACCAGCCTTGCACAACTCTAACCGCACAATTTCCTAATGATAAGAACTTCAGAAACGCATGCTTGCCATGTCTGCAGCTACTGAATGCTTGTGTCATGCAGATAATGCATTAGCAAGCTGGGAGGTGGAGCCATAAGTCATAAATCGTTCAACGGATCAAATTAAAAGCACGATTAAAGATTCAACGTACACGGCACTGTGAACACCAAAGACTGTCTGACTCACAGGTCACCGGTCTCTTATGGAAAGATGCTTGTTCTTATGTGGGGGTAAATGTCGCTACGAGCTGTAATGTCTTTCAGTGCCATTTTACACGAAGCGCAAAGGCTGCACACCTCGTTCATTTCGGATCTAATCGCAGGCCGCGTCTGAGCTGCCCCTGAACCTGCCGTGCTTTAAATACATGATGTAGCAAATCTGGTATACTATTAACATAACTATTAAATGTACTGTTTAGTAAAACGTTTTATAGACTAAAAGCAAATAATGACACTAGAAAATAGATTCATTAAGGCAATGGATATTTCTGGTCTCATGTGTTTCCGAAATCCCTCTTTCACAACATGGCCATATGTGACCTTTGCTAAGTAATACGTGAGAGCATATAAGATTTTCTTGTCTCGCTGATATTTTCTCATTCAGCATGATGCCTGCAAGTGCTTCATAATAATTATTTATGTATACTGTATAAATAGTTTTTAAAAAACACCAAAATAGCCTTTCTTGGTTACCAAAACCATGCACATTTATCAAGAAATATTTTTTTTGTATTTATTCCAATTTTGTACAACCGTGGTAGGACCTCCGGTCAACATTCACATGCACATTAACAGCAGGCAATTTTGGGAACACCAATTGGTCCAATCTGCATGTCTTTGGACTGTAGGAGAAAACTGGAGAACCCAGAGGAAACCCATGCAAGGCGACATGGGGAGAACATGCAAACTCCATGCAGACCCGAGGCGGGGATCGAACCCGGAACCAGAAGGTGCAAGGTGACAGTGCTAACCACTAAGCTAACCACGTGCAGCCAAAACCATGCACACACCACTGAAAACAATGCACTCATGAATGAGACTGTTGTTCGGACAGTTTTAGCATGAGGCTCTAAATCCATTCGCCATGCTCAGTATATTTCAGTCAAAGCTTCATTACTGCATTACTGAATATGCATACGTTCCCTGTAATAAATGTAACCTTTGTTTGTATTTTCTATGTGATAAATCTATGTGCATCACTACATAAAGGCAGGTGAATTTTTGCTACATGTTTTTTTTCCCCCATTTGTCACCAGCATCAATTCTAAATCCTTTTAGCGATACGGAATATAGAAGTATGTAGCTTGACTGTACAATTATACAAATTACATACCTTTCATGTCTTACTGCAGGAGCACCAGATTTGGCATGCATGTTGTCACTAGGCATGAATTTTCTGCAAAGCTTTCTGTGTCAGCAATCGCACCATGAAGGTGATCTCACCCCGATAACCCTGCACCAGTCCTATTAAAATGAGCCTTTATAAACTCGCTGATACGGAATGATGATAACTTGGGAGTCATTACACTTCTTGCCTGCATGCAAATTCCCCCCCAACCCCCTGTAATTATATGCATAGCAAATTAGGTGACTCTGAAACAGGAAGTCTTGTGACAGGTTGATGAGCTTTAATGTTAAGCAGACCACAGTTTTGAGTAGGAACACTGACCAATTTCTGGACACAGACATCATCTTCACCATTGGGTTTGAGAATACGTGATGTGTACTGTATGTACACCATCAGCAATACAAAGCCACTTTATTTACCCTTTGCTATACTGTACAGCCATTCAGACATGACATGTGGTCACGTGACTAATTTGCCTATTTCAACAAACTGTAAAACCAAGACATGAGCTCGGAGGTTAAGCTTGTGTGCTACTTAGCTGAAGGGTTGTGATCTCAAATCAAAGCGAGGCTGCATGAGAGTCCTTGAGACTCAATTCAGCTCATTAGCTACTTACAGAAACGTTCGCAAAGTTGAATTTACGTAGCTAAAACACTTTAAGCTTATTTTTATGTACCTCAGGCGGACTCAGCTTTCTTTCATACTGAGATTAGAATAAAATAACCACCTCCTTGGAAAGAAAATAAGCAATACCAGATTCCTTAGGCATACCAGGAAGTTCTCTATGATTGATTGTGACATGTTTGACAGGGACGTTTACTGGCATGAAAAATATTAATGATCAATATTGACTTTGTAGGCATTTTAAAAGCATGTCCTACCAAATGACAGGCAGGAAAGGAGGAGCACCTCTAAACAAGCCATAACAGTAGAAATGAAGTAAGAAAACATGTTCTGAAAGGGTTTAAGGAGGAGTTTAAAAGCTGAAACATGAGCTCAATTTAATAGGTAAAGTTTGCTCTGGTCATTAATTTATAAATCCAATGGCATGGACATGCAGGCTGGAAGTGTTGCATGCAGTAGCAGTCACGATCTGAGTTCCTGCCTAATTCTCAGACCCAAACCCGAGAAACGTCTATCATATAAAAGCTAACAACCAAGGATACCAAATGCTTGCTCCCAGACACATAAAGACAACCCCATCTTTTCTAACTTCTGCACAAGAGTAGTATTATACACTTGGAGGAAAGTTCTATGTGCCTTCTTCCATACGTCATGAACAATGGAGAAAAAGCATACAGTCTTCTGTGGCAGTGGCACAAAGATGGTTTAACCATGTAAATGTCACAGTCGCAGTCCAACTTTTTTTAACTTAGGCTCAAAATCACTGTTTAAACCCAGCTTAAGTTGTAGTCAAGGAATGCGTGTAATAATACAAACAAAGTCTCAAAATATACCAAGACTGCATGCCCATATTACGGTGTACTCGGGTACGGTTCCAATCAGGTATGGACCGCGGTTTACATTGTGAGTTTACCAAGGCCTCTTGTCTCCTTGGAAATCTGAGTCTGAGAGCAGCACACTTTGATTTTATCCTCTGAACTCCACAGCTGTGTGTGATAAAGTAAGAAGACAGGTGAGAGGGTCGTCCTGACACCGGCTTCAAAAGATCAATAACAGTAGTCATAGTGTGATGTAATGCAGCACAATTAACCACACTGAAAACAAAATGTACCTGGCTGGTAATATACATGAGGATATATAGTAAGAATTTGTATAGAGTTTTCATTAATTTAGGTTTTTGCTCATTCAGCCATCTTATATACTGTTTATCTCATACAGGGTGATGGTGTTTATGCGTTCGTTGTGAAACTTAAAAAGTGAGTCTGTTAATATGCGCACAGTGCATATTAAGTTACTGTGTAAAACAAGGCAAGGGAAGGGGCTAATTCCACACACACACGGCGCGCACCAACGGAAACACTTATCTGTCAGGATTTATTTGTACTTTTTTTTTAAAAGGTAAAGTGCAGATTAATTTGTTTTATTTTCATTTTATATATCGTATTAATTATTTTTATGTATTTATTTTTTGGGGCTGTGGAACGAATAATTTGAGTTTTCATTATTTCTTATGGGAAATTATGATTTGGTTTACGACTGTTTTGGAACATGAGCCCACTTCTGGAACGAATTATGCTTGTAATCCAAGGTTCCACTGTAATCTAATGCATTAGGTCCACCATTTAAGTTATTGTTATATTTTCAAAAAGATAATCCGATATTCAGACAATTTATGTAATTCCTGAGCCAGACAGCAGTGATTCCGTTAGTGTGTGTGTGTGTGTGTGTGTGTGTGAAAGTCATCCTACAAGCCCCGCCCTCACTCCCGATAACCTGCACCCCCCCCCCCTGTTATTTCTGCTATTAGTAGTTAACAGATTATGGGCTGAGTAATGATGGTAGAATAATTATAAAGGTCTTGACTAAAACAACATGCCTGAGGAATCACAAAGGAGTTCACACGTCCTCCAACACAGCTGTTGACACAAAGCTGTTGAAAGCACAGCATTGTCCAGATGTCTTGGTATGCTGAAGCATTAAGATTTTGCCCTGCACTTGGGATAAGGGGCCTGATTGAAACACTTGAATTTAATAGTTAACAGGTTTAGCCAAATACTGTACTTTTGTCCATATAGTGTAGATTTGGTAATACTACTACTACTACTACTACTACTACTACTATTACTACTACTACTACTACTACTACTAATAATAATAATAATAATGTGTTTTCTCCTGGCTATGTTACATTTCATCACATGTGAAGTCACAGCTAAGTGAACGTGTATGAGAATGTCAAAGTTTAAAGCTAAAGTGTTTCCAGTGACAATGTCACTCCGTAGTAACACGTTTATAAATATAAATATTAGCCGTAAAACTGAGTTTTCTTTTTTTTTTTCTTAACTGAGTTAACTCATGTCTAGCACGGCCACGTTGGCTTGTGTGTGTAACTTCACTCTCAGGGAAGAGGAATGCTAACTCGCTACGTGTGTTTCAAAACAAACTCCCCCGCCCCCCTCCACGGTTTCCCGCTTGTTCCGGGTCAAAACAAGACTCAAAAACGAAGAAGAAAAAGAAACTCTTAAGTAAAATTAGACACGCCATGAGGGGTGTGTGTCAGACCTGTGCTGCGGGTCTGTGAGCTCATGGAGCTGATCGGAAGTTCCGAGTAGTCCGTGAAGTGAACCTCGCGCGCCGGAGCGGCCCAGATCCGGCTGGAAATCGCGTCTCTGACAGCTCGCGCGCCCGAACCCGTCCACGAGAGAATGGAGTCCATGCTCGAGCCGTTCGCGCGCACACCAACCAACGGACGCTAATAGAGCGTTATAACGGCTGTGAGAGCGTGCACCGCGCACGCATTAGTGCAGAAACATACCAGCACACACTCACAGAAACAGGAACTGAAACGGACATCAACAACTGCGAAACTTTTACTCCACCCACGTGCGCGCGCGCGCGTCTTGGTTCTGCCCCAGTCACCCCCAGATCTACTGCATTAAACACTACATCATGTGCACGCACAGCGAAGGGGTCATATGTATGGTTTCCTAACCTCTTAAAATTAATCTTTCTAGGTTTGTAAAGCATTTGGCCAATTAAATGTGATGAAATGTCATATCCAGAAAAAAAACAATATTATTATTATTATTAAAGTAAATTTCTTATCTACACTATATGAGCACATGTATTTGGCCAAACCTGTTTATTATTGAATCAAACAGTGCAGTGGGCTATAAAGACATGGTTTGATGAGTTCAGTAGGGAAGAATTGACCTCAGCCCCATCGAGCACCTTTGGGATGAACTGGAATGGGAATTGTGAGCCAGACCTTCTCATCCCACATCAGTGACTGACCTCATAAATGGTCTACAGAATGAATGGGCATGAATTCCCATAGAAACACTCCAAAACTTGTGGACAGCCTTCCAAGAAGAGTGGAAGCTGTTATACATGTAGATGCAAAAGGGAGACCAACTCCATATTGTATATGTATATGTCTACAGTAGGTAGAAAGACACTGCAGGTTTGGCCAAATACTTTTGTCCATATAGTGTATTAAATGGTCGTCTTGATGATGTCCTATAGTGATGTACTATTATTATGCAATTATTTAAGATATACACATTTTAGGTAAATATTAAGAGTATTCAATTTGTGCTTGCAATGGCCTCAGGTAAAAGTACATACTGTACAAATAGATGATAATTTCCACACAAAAAAAACATGAAGAAATACAAATTTCTAAACACAGTGTATAATAAAATGAAATTTAGTTTTATCATAATAATAATAATTTTTCATTTTATAATAATAATTTTTCTAATATGAACCTGTCTTTAATCATAATCTATTCATGTGTTTACAAAATTAAATCAAATAAATTATTTATGTTTTTTTAGAAAAACACTAAAAGTTGTAAGAACATGAAGGACATAGTTTTAGAAGCATTAACTCACTTTTATTACATGTAAATATAGCCAAAAGAGGGTTTGCATAGGCGGGACAAGTTCAGGTACCTAGTGATTGGTTGTTGATAAAAAGGTGATAAGTGATTGGTTAAACAAACAAAGACATTCACTGATTGACTTTTGGGAACAATGGTAATTTGTGATTAGTTTTTGGAAACAATGATGATCCGTGCTAAACGAGTTGATAATTCATTTATTTTTACCTTGTTACTATCAGGGCAACATAAGCTGAAAATAAACCTCTAATATCCCATCACAGGCCCCATGGTGGCTTAGAGCCTCGCACCTCCAGCATCCGGGTCTGATTCCTCCCTCAGTTTCTGTGTGTGCGCAGCGGGTTTGCATGTTTTCCCTGTGCTTGGGTTTTCTTCCACAGTCCAATGACATGTCGATAAGGCTAATTGGCGTTCCCAAATTGCCTGAAGTGTGACTGAGTGTGTGAATCTTGGCCGGAGGTCCTATCACGGTCGTAAAAATGGGAATAAATACGATGATAATCACCACTGGCCTCCACGGTCCCTGGTTGGACTACAGAGGTTCTTAGACGGATGGATGGAATATCCCATTATACTGTATATACAGTACAGACACAAGTTTCATACCTGCACATTTGTTTAGGAGAAATTAAGTCATTTAAGACTTCAAAAAACAAAAACAGAGGGGTTAAATAGCATGGCAAAAAGAGAACATTATTTTAATTTACTGTTATTATCATACTATGGTGAAATACTAGTTAGGCATTGTGGTTTGGCATGCAGCCATTTTGCTACGGTGCAAATGCGTGCTTGCTGAATATGAAGAGCGAATCAATCAGTTTCTTTTCTCATTTTTTTTTGTTGCATGCATGAAACACTCTAGTTATATTAAAACGTCTATTGGCTGTACTGTCTTTTCTGTGCTTTCCGTTCAAGGCTGCTGTCTCCCAAGTCACTGCTGTGCAGGTGTGAATCTGTTACATCAGTTCGATTGTAACTGCGGTGCAAGCAAAAATGGATGACCCAGTTGTGATTTGCACGAAAAAAGAGCAGCATTACATGATCCTGCTTGACATGACACTGTCGACACTTTGCAAAAACTTCATTTTGAGGCGTTAAAGCACCCTCCCTATAGTCCTGATCTCGCGCCATCAGACTTTCACCCGTTTGTTCCCCTGAATGCTGAAAGCAGCCCAAACAGGACGAAGATTCACTGAAGACAACGCTGCATTCGTGGCTCGCAGCTCAGCCTAGAACATTTTTCAATGACGGAATACACACGCGTGCTGGCAGATGGACGAAGTGTATTGAAAACCAAGAAGAAAAATAATGAAAAAGAATGCATTTGCCTTTTCTAAAAGTTAACTAAAATCAATTTTAGGATCATTTTTGACTCGCTCTTGTAAAATTCTGCATTAATGTACACATTAATGATACCACAGTGCTGTTTTTATTTCTCTAATCTGATTAGTGAAAAGGTGCTCATGCATTCATCTGTTCTGTACATACTGTATGAACTCAAATACATGAGTTTGAGACTCACCACAGATTTACGGTACATTAAGGTACTATTATTCTCATAAACAGAATCGTTTCTATACTGTAGTAACAAAAAACATCATCCATACGGACTTGTATGTGAATACTTGAATTAAATGTGATATTAACCTAATAAACGGTAATATAGTGAAGTTATCTTAAAACTTAAAAAATAATTGAAAAAAGGTGTTCATTGAATGTTGATGGAAACACATGGAGTGTCTCCAGTGTCAGCACATTGTAACGACCAGGGTGTCATCCATACACATTTAGAACAATGAAAGAGGGTAAAGTTGATCCCGGTGGAGCAAAAGCCGTAAGTCTAGGACAGACCAGTTTCCTGTTTTTGTGGTGTTTATTAAGTTTATAAATGAGAGGTTGAACATTTCGCTAAGCTAAAATTCCCCCCGGCTTCCCAGTCTTCCTTTACATTTTTATACACCAGGTCAACAATGACATAAGTGTCTCCATTAGAGATGGGGGTAGAATTGATGAAGTTACGTATTACAATTCCTTTGTGTCAGAACCTGTGTATTCTGATTCGCTCACTCTCACTCACCCATCATCTATACCGCTTAATCCTGTATTCAGGGTCACGGGGGGGCCTGGAGTCTATCCCAGGAGACTTCGAACACTAGGCGGGTTACACCCTGGACAGGGTGCCAATCCATCGCAGGGCACACACACACATACACACTCACTCACAAACTACGGCCAATCTGGAACCGTCAATTGACATGTTTTTGCACTGTGGGAGGAAACTGAAGTACACGGAGGAAACCCACCAAGCACGGGGAGAACACGCAAACTCCATGCACACAGAGACCTGGCCGGGAACCGAACGTGGCTGGGAATCGAACCCGGACCCTTGCAAGGCAAGGCGACAGTGCCGCGTCCGTGTATTCTCCCATTTTTTAAAATTATCTTTGAATTTATGTATAGTGCAACCACAGGGGTGGTTACTACAGTCTGGATAAATGCAGAGGGTTGCGACAGGAAGGGCATCCAACCTAATCATGCAAATCATTAACATGACTTACAGTGTGCCAGTGGTAATTGGGCTACTGTAGGTCGAAAAAGGAGAGGATGCAGAGGATAGGGTTAGATGGAGGCAGATGATTCGCTGTCGCAGCGCCTGAAAGGGAACAGCTGAAAGACAAAGCAGTAGATTTGTACCTATGTATGCTTGCATTTGTGGTGGTAAAAGGTTGCTATTACTCTATAATCCTACAGGTAGTGTGCTTTAAACTATTCACACATTGACAGGCAGCAAAAATGATATCAATATGATATTACTGTATAGAATCATGATATTCGCAATACTCGCACTCGCAATATTCGCACCTACTGTAGTCCCATCTCCAGTATTCGTCTTGTTGATGAAGGAACGACTGATTCGTTCTCAACATTGTAGAATCTAGAAAGCAGTTTTGTGCAGAAGAGGCGAAAGAACAATTTCCCGAATAATCCGATAAATAAAACCCGACTTGTAATGATCTTACTGCAAGGCTGTGCTTAACATCCCATAGTGTCATGTAGCTTGCGTCCGGAACGAGCTTCCGTCGCTTAACACATTTTCTTCCACTCGGAAAGAAGTTCCCCATTAGCACGTGTGCCAGTGGAGTGGAAATGTAGCGCAACTGAGACGTGTGCTGTCTGGCCTGTGACAGGAAAACTTAACATGGTTGGGAAATTCCATCTCTTCAGTAAATCTGTAGTTGCTCGTTTAAAAAAAAAAAAAAAAAAAGTTTCCTATGACAAGCCAATGGAGGGAATAATGGCAGGAGGTAGAAAATTTACATTCCGGTGTCAGTCGTAACATCCAGTCATTGCTTCTTGCTTCCTACTGTAGTTATAGAATATAGAAACAAAACAATTCTACTTATACTCTCTCTCTCTCTCTCTCTCTCTCTCTCTCTATTCAGGAGTGCAATAACATTTCAGCCCACGTACAGTTTAGGGACTGGGTAATCTCATCTACACTTATCTGATAATATCTCAGTAACTGCTGATTGCTCTTTTAAAAAAAAAATTAATTATAATTGCATGCTGAATTAAAACAAGTGCAGTAATCCAAAGAACAGGCGGCTCCCCCTCTGCTGGAGGGTGCGGGTACTACAGCTACACCTGATCCACTTATGCAAACTCTGAGACCAAGTCTGGTCAAAAGGCGTTTGTAGGGGGGGAGGGGGGGAGGGGGGGGAGTGTTTGATTAGTATTGTGCAGGACTTGCTACTGTATGAAAAGCTCTTCATACTAGAAATAAGTCCAAACAACTGGATTTCATCAGGCTTTAAACTGATCCGGAGCTTAATTATTATTGCGTAACTATTGACAGAAACATACAAGAAGAAGAAGAGCAGAAAGCTCAGACGTGGAAGCGAAGCACTGTTAGTCGTTTAGAAGCTCTCTAGTATCCATTTTCATTGCAACCCTGCAATTCATGCTTGCACACACACACACACACACACACACACACACACACACACACACACACACACACACACACACACACACACACACACACACAGGCTTCACTGGGGAGAAACTGTGAGCAATAAATAGGTTTTAAAAGACCACAGAGGTTGTGCGCAGGGCTTGTTGTGCAATAACATAATGTCAGCACACACACACAAAAAAAACCTAGTATGATCATCAAGTTATATGTTACATACCGGGCTCAGGGACCTATTCTATTGAAAGGAAAAGAGAGGGAAAAAAAGAGGTAAAAATAGAGACGTGAACATGTTCACCTCTCATGCAGGACACATAGGCATGCTTAGCGCGCCTGGGCTGTACTCACGTCCCAGTATAAACTGAGCATCAAGCACGAATGTAGAGTAACTATAAATGGATAACATTTACATTACACAATTAGGCAGACGCAACTTACAGTTTTATCACAGTATACAGTACATCCAATGAGTTAAGGGCCTTGCTCAAGGGCCCAACTTGGTGGTCATGTGGTTTGATCCTGGGCCCTTCTGAACTGTAGTCCAATGCCACTACTATCCTTCTCTTGTCAATCAGAGTGACACTAGCCAATCATATGCATCTCTGAGCTCCTGTATGTGGAAGAGGGTGGATAGCATGTCTCGTAGGATGCAGGTGTAAGTATTAACCCTATCTGGTTTCTAAATGAAGTATGACAGGAGCAAGCTGGGTGGTGGATTCGAATTGGCCAACACCAACTTAGGAAAGAAATGAAGATTCAAGATTCAAAGAACTTTATTAATCCGAGAGAGAAATTACTTATTCTTGGTTACAGTTGCTCACGGTTGTTATCCAGTAGAAAGAAATAAAATACAATAATATAAAATACAATAAAATAAAATAAAATAAAACAGTAAGTACGATATTGCACACTAAACTTTTGAATACATTATTGCACAGTAAATATGACCCAAGAGCACTGCACAAATGAATACAGGAACCTAATATGTGTATGTAATATTGAATTATTATATGTGATATTGTATTGCTCTTATTGTTACTGACAGTGACTATCCACATAGTGTACATGTTACAGAGAAGAGCTGTATACACTGTATAAATGAAGCAAAGTGCAACACTTTTACAGTACTGTAAAATTATTTTTCCTATAATCCCAAATTATTGACGAATAAATGTAAAAACATAAAAAGGCGGCAAACGTCCCGCTTTTAATCTGCCTCATTCAGACCGGGTTACACGTTGCCAAACGTTAAAAAAGTCATCAATTAGCGATCCTCAGCAGACCCGACCGTAATTAAGACAGAGTTTAATTTCAGCAGGCGTGTGAAAGCTCTTTTCCTCTCAGCTCTTTTCCGCAGACGCGAAATGAAACGAGCCTTATTAAGCAGAGAGATCAAAGCGGGGGATCGTCCTCCTTCTCAGGCGGCCGTGCGGAGATTTCTCCAATACAGCACAAATCAATCCTGATCATCTTCTCCCACTCACTTTTGAGAATAATAATAAGAAGAGGAAGAAGAATAACAGTTTGAAATGAAGTTCTGCTCAGTACCATGGATGGATGGATGGATGTCGACATCATGGTTGCATTAGTTCCTGTTTATGAGCTGCGTGAGCGATCACGCTTTAAGGATTGTATTGTCTAAACAGGTGTCTTGAGATGAAACCGTGGAAAATGATGCTCAAAGTGCCGTTCCAGGGCTGCCATGCAGACATAAGAATTTAATCACTGGAACTCGAGCATTAGTGCCATCATTAAGGAAAGTGGAAGCAATCAACTAGAGATATCAAGTACTGAGCGAACATGTCTTTAATGGAAGGTTTAAATGGAAATGGAATTAAATTGTTATGCCCTAAAGGGAGCGCGAGTTTTGTTAGAAAAGACTAAGGGGGAAGTCTCAACTACGCAATGTTTTAGTTTTTTTTCTTTTCGTTTTCTGATCTGAAAAGAGTAATGCAAGATTACAAATACAGTACGCATCGCACGTTTCTCTGAGCGTTTTGCAGTTTGCAGGGCCAATTAGTCAGACAGAAACGGGGCCAAAACACACTTGGCCCTGTGCAGATGCAACTAATAGCAGAAGCACTCGTGCAGTTCGGTTCTAATGAATAAGCACTAAATACAAGAGGATTCACACACACACACACACACACACACAAAGCCTGTTTACTGGGCTCGAACCTAATGCATCAGCAAGGAAATGGATTAAAAAAATGTTTTTTTCAATTGTTTTATTCAATTACCACAGTGGAACACTTATTTAGTTGAGGAATTGTAAATCTTACAAACCCTCTATCTTATGCGAAGCCTTTGAATCCATAGATTGGTGTTTTTCAGATTTCCGGAGTTAAGCTATCCAAAGAAGAACATGCAAATAAGTTACAGAATTTTAATAAAACAGAGGTTTGTGTGAGTTACATATTGTTTTATTAATTGGACAAAATCATACTAGAGACCTAGGAGAGATAGAGTAGAATATTAGGACAAACATTGCAAGGCCATTTCATGACATGAAGAAACGTCAACGTGCAATAGTAAAAATCATAATGTATGATAGTGTGTGTTGGTGCAAGCTTTATTAAGTTATTAATTGAAACAAAAATTGAAGTGATTATTGGGATAATTACAGCTTGGTAATACATTATTTATTTTTTTAGAATTCTTTTGGATGTTTTTACGTCAATGCATGCCATTTTCTTGTCTTTGCTACAATATACTGTATACAGTTTGGAGTAGTATTGCATGATATACAAGTGTAAAAAAAATGATTCAGCAGTACTAGAACAGTTAAAAAATGACACAATTTAAACATCTTGAAATAACTGATATCACACTAGACCACAGAGAGAACTGGAATGCATGGTAATGGTGGAAAAGGAAGTTTCCCATAAATACAATATATCATAACTGAACTCGCTATAACGGTATCCTACTAAACTCTACGTTACATTCACATGCTTTTCTCATTACGAAACGGTTGGAAACAGATTACATTCTCCCCTCTCGAAGCTACTACAGCAACACTAGTACTGTATAAGTCTAGGGATTAATAGCGCACTAACACGATGATGTTATTTGTCACTATGTTACGCTAATATGTAAGAGCCATCACACAGTCAAACTGCAGTTACAAATAAGATTGTGGCCCAGGCCCTCAATCTGTATCGTCAGCATTAACTGCCAAAGTGTTTGCAATATACTGTATGCGGCTCTAATATATGTATTACAGCTCCGTTTTGAAAATAATCTACACCATAACAAAATAGTATGATATACAGTATCTAATCAATATCATCTAATCTCACCGTCTATACCGATTAATCCTGGATTCAGGGTCGCTATATACTTTAGGGCACGAAACGGGGGTACGACCTGGACGGGGTGCCAATCCATTCGCAGGACACACACACATACAATTCAATTCAATTTCAATTCAATTTTATTTCTATAGCGCTTTTAACAATGGTCATTGTCTCAAAGCAGCTTCACAGAAATGAAAAGAAGACTTATGGAAATGTATATATGTGTAAGAAAAATGTGACTAGATAATGAGATTGTCCCTGATGAGCAAGCCAAGGGTGACGGCGACAGTGGCAAGGAAAAACTCCCTGAGATGGCAACAGGAAGAAACCTTGAGAGGAACCAGACTCAACAGGGAACCCATCCTCATCTGGGTGATAACAGATAACAGAAATTGTATAACATCATGTGTGTTATGCAGATGAAAGTTCCATAAACAGAAGTTAATTTAAATTAACACAAAGTCCAGTTCAGCACAGGGATGAGCCAACAGGTGGTACATACACACACTCACACACTCATGCACACACTATGGGTAATTTGGGAACACCGGTTAGCCTAATCTGCAGGTCTTTGGACTGTGGGAGTACCCTGAGGAAACCCACCAAGAACACTCGCGATCTCCGCATGATAGGGCGAGCACTTTACCACTGTGCCACTTGGAGGCTCGGACAGGTTCTACATAAGAGCTTTCTTGGTTCAACATGTCGGGCATTAATCAGACCTGGGCGTGGTACTGTATGTGAGATTTAACTCAGCTTTCCAAGCAATGTAACTAATCACAGTTCCTTTATAATTTAGTAAAGGATTCAATTACTTAGCGCCAATTGACAATAGGGCCAGGCAAGTTTGGACAGTTTTTGTGTCCTTAATAAATGAAATCATACATTTAAAAACTGTATGTATTTTGTATTTACTATTTTGTATTCGCATAATCCGCAGAAACCTGATCCTGGCTACAACTAACTTTCACTGTGGACATATTTGTGCTCACATCACCAAACCTGAATAGAACTCTCTATGAGATTGTACCTGATAGTAGAATTATTGATTTTCGGAAGCACTCGAATGAAGAACGAGAAGCGTTGGTGTTACTGCGGTGCTCATGCTGTCAGTGATTCAGGTGTAAACTGAGCAGTCATATAATCGCCCAGCTCAGGCTGCATCATCGGGAAAGTACCGCTTTCACTCCCTGAGTGTTGACAGCGACGTCGAACGCGTGATTATGTTGTCGTGACGCATGAATATTCACGAGGTGAAATCAAGGAAGGCTTCTGATACTAACGCTCGAAGAGGCACGTGAAAGCATCTAGCACGAAATAACATGTTTGTTTGGCTTGTTTCTGGGTTAATTAAATACCACGCAGGTTGGAAGCCTTCTGGATTCCAGTCGAAAAGTCTTGCTGTATACTGTAGGGTGGACCTTCATCGAGTTCTCCATTCAGAAGGAAAAACGGCCCTTTTACCAACATGCCATTATTTTCTTCTGCACAATTACCCATAACCCCTTGCTAAAAGGAGGTTGAGGAAGCACTCTCATGGATGGCCAACTGCATGGGCTATTATTCATGGAGCAGGAGGCATGGAAGATTGAGCAGTTTGGAAATTCTACCTTTATCTGTAAAACCCGTCTTATCACATTTCACCGCACAACTTCTTATGTAATCTGCGTTATCGCCCTCCGAGCGCGTCTCGTCATTAAATGGCACTATACACGGCCTTTCTGTTTTTGCAAGAGCGTATGGTTTGGACAGGATGTTCTGTAGGGTTTCGTACGGATGATGATGAAGGAAAACAAAAAGCCAGGTTCATGAGGAACAAATGAATAGGGAGCCGGAGCAGGGAAAGAAAGCACATCCTCCCTGCACAATGGAAAATAATCGTGTCAGAGACACACAGCTATTTTTAGTAGATAAGCAGCCTTTGTCATGCCAAATTGCGTTCACTTCTGCATCCGAATCTGTTCTTGCGTCTTTCTCTCTCTCTCTCTCTCGATCTTTTTCTCTCTTTTTCTATCTCGATTTATTTTAATGCCGTAGCTACAGTATGCCTGCTCTCTGAGCACATGCTGGGAGATCAGCGTCACTGCTGCATTGAGGTTCAGAGCCATGATTAGAGCCACAGCGCTCCAGCCACATGTCCTATGTCCTGAAGATTTAAGGGAGTATGGTAAGGAACCCTATGCATTTTTAAATAAGCATAATTTTCATCTAAATAAAAGTAAATAACTGGAGTGCTGTTGTGATGAATATCAGCACGGCTGTTTTATACAACAGTTCCACAAAACGCCATCTACTATATATCAACAGATTCTAATTCGTGTTTATTTTACCTAGTTATTTCGCTCCATCAAGACATCCTAACTAACCTTGACTGTCGGAGCTGCTAGCGAACAAAAAGTAGAGTAATTAACAGGGGGAAAAGTTGTTTTAAATTGTTACTGGTACTATGTTCACTGTAAACCCTAATGCTCAAACTAATTAAACATATTGAGTACTGTTAACGTAAATTATTACAATGAGGTCAAATTAATAGACCTTGATGAGTATTTAGAACTTTTTAGTATTTATGACACTTTTCACTTTAGCTAAACTCATCACTCACTCACTCATCATCTGTACCGCTTAATCCTGTATTCAGGGTCACGGGGGCCTGGAGCCTATCCCAGGAGACTTAGGGCACATGGCAGGGTACACCCTGGACAGGGTGCCAATCCATCGCAGGGCACACACACATACACACACTCACACACTCATTTACACACTAAGGGCAATTTGGGAACGCCAATTAGCCTAACCTACATGTCTTTGGACTGTGGGAGGAAACCGGAGTACCCGGAGGAAACTCACCAAGGGAGAACATGCAAACTCCATGCACACAGAGACGGGAAAGGTTAGCTAAATGAATTTGATATTTTAAGTAACTGTACGAACTCAAGTTTAACAGTAACTGTCACCTTAAAGTTCCACCAACTTAAAACCTTCCAGCCTAGTGATTTTGTGTCTGACGTCATCAGGGCAGTAGGGCACTGGTGGCTCAGTGGTAGGTGTTTCGCCTGCCATGCGAAAGGCCCGGGTTTGATTCCCAACAACTGGATGAAGTGTCTGTCCCAAGCCCGGATAAAATGGGAGGGTTGCGTCAGGAAGGGCATCTGGTGTAAAACCTATGCCAAGCTAGTGTGCGGACGGATTGTCTGCTGTGGCGACCCAATGCCAGGAGCAGCCGAAAGACCAACAACAATTTATTTGATTTGCAACAACAACAAAAAATATATCTAATTGCTATTAAATAGTATGAGTTAGGCTACTCAATAATGCAAGTAAAGAACGATTAATATGAATGAGTACAACAAACTCAAAAGTTTACTTAAAATTGGAAACATCATTACTTAAAAAATTTGAACCTAAATTTTTTTGAGTTTTTCCAACTTATTTGGGTTTACAGTGTTGGCAAAAGGTGAAGAGAATAAACCATGTACTGTAGGTGGTGGGCAGTTTCTCTTTATATTTCCACGTATTCCGCTTTAGAATGTCATGACTTAGGGGTTCCGTGGTTAAATCCAAAATAGCGTCAAACGGAAAGCTTGTGCGTTATGATGTACTTGTGTCTCTTGTTCCATACATCAAGTAGTGCTCTTGATCAGGAGTTTAAGAGTGATTTTGGTATTCAGCCTTGGGCTAAAAGCTAGTTTGCTTTGTAGGCATAAATAAAAGAACACAAATGGTTCAGAGGTGATTTGGAACAATTTAGAAGCAGTTATAAACTCTGCACTCTGTGCTACGTTGGGTTTCCGCTGAGACTGGGTAGCTCAGGCTTTAAGGCATTGGAATATCTTCTGGAAGGTCCTTGATTCAAACCCTACAACCACACAACCTACAGCCACTGTAGAGCCACTGTAGAACCCTCAACTGAAAAATGTAAGGTTCTGTATAAGGACATCTGCCAGATTCCCTAAATGTAAATGTGGATTCCAGGTTTCCTCCCACAGTTGAAATACCTGTAATGGGTTGGCAGTGGCGCCCCATGCTGCATTGTGCCCTAGGGTAGGCTCCAGTATACACAGTATACACAGCATAAGCAGTATGGATAAGGATGGAAACATTTTAGCTGAATATACCTGGTGAGTTTAAAATAAGTAGTTTATGTCTTTCTAGAGAGCAAGAGGTCTAGCTAAAGGTTGAACTTACAATTTGTATTGCTTGCAATTTAATGATATGTATATTTAAATATCTATACTATATTTTTTACATACAAAAATCTTCATTAAAATCCCACGGAACAACAACAACAAAAAAAGATAACAGCTCACTAAAAACCAACTTGCAGCTTGTGGTTTCATGACAGCAAATGTCAAAGTTCTCCAACACCATCAAGTTACACAAGATCCATTTCTTAGAATGCGTCTGCTCGCATTGACGCGCAAAATGTTTCTGCCCTTCCTGAGAAGGCTATTAGCAAGTTGATGAATATTAATGAACAACGTGGGTCTGCTTTGTGGTTATTAATAACTAGTAGGTGGACATGTTCAGGGAAAACGAGCTGCGTGTTGAAGAGGCAGAAAACACTCTACAGCAGTTCCAATCTTTAGCCGTACCTTTCGGTACCTTATGCCTTTAGTGAGCTTGCAAATGACAGTATAACCAAAAACCATGTTGCATACAGAACATCTTGCTCTTATTAACGATTTTGCGACAGAATCAGAAATTTACTATGCACATACAAGCTTTGGTAAGTGTAGCGCTTCCTCAGACCTCTGAGACGACCCACGGCATTTTTATTCCAGGTGAGATGAAAATATATCTGCATAATCTGTTTGAAATTCATAGGTTTTTGTAAAATTTAGTCAATACTAAGGCATACAGTATGCCATGCAGGAGAACTTTTAAAATGAATAGAATAGTTCAAGTTGTAGTAAATTTGAAGTTGTGTTGATTGATTCACAATGCACATGTAAACTGCCCACATGTTTTGATCAAGATGGTGGATTGGTCTGTCTTCGCATGATGCTATAAGTATAATCTTTACAGATCTGAGCACCCTCACTCACTCGCTCATCATCTATACCACTTAATCCTGTATTCAGGCTCACGGGGGCCTGGAGCCTATCCCAGGAGACTTAGGGCACATGGCAGGGTACACCCTGGACAGGGTGCCAATCCATTGCAGGGCACACATATACATACATTCACTCATTCACACACTACGGGCAATTTGGGAACGCCAATTAGCCTAACCTACATGTCTTTGGACTGTGGAAGGAAACCGGAGTACTCCATGCACACAGCGACGTGAATCGAGCCTGGCCAGGGATCGAACCCGGACCCTGGCGGTGCAAGGCGACAGTGCTGACCACTACCACCGTGCCGCCATCTGAGCACCCTAAAGTTGTCAAATAATACTTATTTGATTTGAAACAGAGTGGTAGGTGTTCTGCCTGCTAAGTGAAAGGGCTGGGTTCGATTCCCAGCCACTGGATGAAGTGCCCGTCCCAAGCCCAGATAAAAATGGGAGGGTTGTGTTCAGAACGGCATCTGGCGTAAAAAACTTGTGACAAACTGCTGTGGCGACCCAATGCCAGGAGCAGGCGAAAGACCAACAACGATTTATTTGATTTGCAGCAACAACAAAAAAAATTATAGTACGAGTTAGGCTACTCAGTAATGCAATTAAAGAACGATTAATATGAATGAGTACAACAAACAAAAAAACTGACAATTCTTGATGTTTCTTAAATACTTGATGTTTAGTTGATTACCTGATGTAACTGGTTACCTCAAATTTATTCGGGTTTACAGTGAAGAAAACAAAGTTGCTAGGCTTTTAGAAACACATGGACGCTACCTGTATTGCTTGCTAGCGTTAACTGATAACTATTTGTGTAACAGCTAAAAAAGTAACAACGATGAAAAAACACTGCAGGTGTTACGAGCGCTGCGATAAGGACACCCAAAACATGACCTTCTAAACCACCAAATAATTCAACATGTACTGCACAGGAACCCAAGGACAAAACAACCTTTTATCAGACACCCAGCAGCAATAAAAACAAAGAAAATACTGTATGAGCTCGCTGATGCTGTTTTCCTGAGAAGAAATACACATCCATCTTTCCTTCTGAACGAACAGTGCAATAACACAATCCTACCTCGGCTTTAATAAATCCAACAGGATGTCCTTTTATTTCAGAAACTGTTGATCTATGGGGGATCTCACCTACAACTGTCTCTAAAGTTTAATAAATTCGAAAAAAAGATCCAGAGATTTCCTTCTTTCAGTGGTCCACTACTAGCAAGCGAGCCAAGAAAAGTCTCACAACAATCACAGCTCACTAATTACAACAAGTCCCCGTTGCGACTGTACTATCGGGGAAACTCTACTCAGATGCCGAATAACCCTTTTGGATTTGATGCTTAATAATTTAGTGCAGGTGTAGTGAGGGGCAGATCAACTAAAAGAAACTACTAATGATTTACCCAAATCTGATTGACCATGTACTTTATCGATCTTGATTCATGCCTTGGTTCAGTTATATGGCAGGAGCCCTCTAGTGTTCAGTAACCACATAGCAACCGCAGAGGGGAACAAATCTGATTGGCTGAATTGGTAAAGTGCTCGCCCTATCATCTGGAGATCGTCAGTTCGATTCCCGGGTGATGCTGTAACCTCTCGCAGCAGGAAGGTCTAGAGAGAGCTGATTGGCCGAGCTCTCTCTGAGGGGAGGGACGAGAGATACTTAGTGCTCCCACATTAATCTCTTTCCTTCGCTTCCTCTGGTCCATGTTGAGTGTGGTACATACCATGTCACCAAACAACACAGTGACTACCTGGAGCCCTATATATAGGCCCACTGACTGATTACAAGATTGTAGACACCTGTGATGCTAATTAGTGGACACACCTTGAATTAACATGTCCCTTTGGTCACATTATGTTCAGTATTTTCTAGGTGTACCATCATTTTTGTCCAGGCCTGTTCCATGAGTTTATTTTTTTTTTTTATAATTCTGTTGAAGCATGGTTGAAAAGCAATGTCTGACTTTCATTGGTTAACATTCATAGAATTCTTATTTATTATTACTTTTGTCAGATTAAAGTTATTTCTGTGACCATTGTGAGTTTTTCTTTCATTGACCGAAGGGTACCAACAATTTTGTCCACGTGTGTAAGTAATCTATATGAATAAAAGAAAGGTTTTGTCTGTACATTGGTCAGAACTTGCTCTTTCAATGGTATCTTTATGTTTTGTTCACTGAAAGACCTGAAACCAGTCTCAACATACAGAAATTCCTGTCTGTATTCCTGTCCTTATTTCTGTTTGTCTGTCCAGACGATTTAGTTTCAACGTCATGCAAAACTGGCTTGACAGAAATTACTGAAATTTTCGCAGTCCTTCAATATTTGCCTGAAGGTGAATCTGCACCATAAATTAAATCAAAATGTAGATTAGAAGGGATGCTATGAGCAGTTTTGTCCCCTTTTCAGCCAAATACAGCGCTTTTGCCCTCAAAGTGGGCGTAGCTATATGTGTCATTCAACAGAGCCAATTAACTTGATAGTTTACTGTAAAAACACAGAGTAGTAACACACGGAAACGACCGCAATGCCCCTACATATTACATACTGCATATACGTAATGCCCCCAATCTTCACCAAACAAACGCACAACACAGCATGGCTTACTCCAACAACAAAAAGTGTCTAACTTTTGAGAAATTAATCTTCAAGATGTATGGACACATCATTGTATGTTTATTCCTCTTGCGGGAAATTTAAAACCAGTTTGTCTTAGAAGGTCCGACACCGTGGTCCTAATTAAAGCAGTAATGTGAAGGACCACCATGAGATAATTCCAAGCTGGGAATTTTCACATCAAAATGTTAAGTAAATGTTCATATGAACATTATTATTATTATTATTATTATTTCCGGGTTCACCCAGTTATGTTCCGGATTTAATAATCTACTTTAAACAAGGGGTGTTTTGGCTGACGACGAAAGAGGTACAACTAACACAGTAAACAAGGTGTAAGGTAATCAACCTTACAACATTTTATTTCTTTGTATTATTAAGTTCAGAAAAACAGTCCCACATGTACTGTACATGGGCTTCAACCTGAAATAATAATATCACTTTAACCTTAGCTTTAACCTTCCAACTAATTATTTCTACAAACTCTCTGTAACACTCAACAATGGGTACTACCACTAGTACAAAAAAGTTGTTTTACTTTAAGAAATATTGTATACAAATGCATAGGAACAACAGAATCTAAGACTTAAAACAGGGGAGTCAAATCTTATCGAAAATATTCCAGTGTGCTCGTGTATATGTGTGTGCAGGCTTTCATTCCAGCCACACCTGATTCCACCTGTTTAATTAGTCGTTCTTGGCTTTCAATAGGTGCGGCTTCTGCTTGGTTGGAATGAAAGCCTGCATCCACAATGATGAGACTTGACAACCCTGACTTAGAAATAAAGAAATGCTTGAAATGCCTGGGGGGCCTCATGATGTCAGGTGTGTGAACAAGTGCGAAGTAAAATTAGAGATCACGTGTCGGATTCAAATCATCTTTCTGAAGACAAGTCACTATTTAACACTTATTCATCCTCAATTTCTTAAACGTTGTTCTACTTCTAAAATAGGACAGAATATGAGCAGTGCTATTTTGCACTATATCATCATCCTGATTTCCAGCCGCGGGAGAAAATTCATCAGACACCGATCCTCTTAAACAGAAAACTCTGCCTCGCTGCTTCCTGGGAGGTCGTCTCTCAGCCGGGTTCATTCATCGCCGTCTAATCGGTAACGGCCGCCCCAGGCTCGGTGCAACTCAGAGGCCATTAGAGCTGTCAGTCTGCTGACGCCTGCAGGGTTGCACTGACCACCTTGACCTCCGAATACAGCACAGGACAGTGAGTCCATCACTGCATTGACCACTTGTGTGCTTCCTGACAGAGAGTAGAATAAAACAGTACAGTAGAATAAAAGCTGCCTCTGTTCATCGTTGAGATTTTTATCACATTGTTCAGTCACCTTGACTTACTACCACTAGACATTTCAAATAAGCCAGTATCACACAGCATGTGAACGCAACACCTCGGCTATGCTCAAGGACGTGTAGGAGGCTGTGCGTACAGGTGGAGGAAGAAATAAAAACATCCCATGCTTCGCCATCTCTCATCTCCTGAAGTGTGTGTCAGGGATTAATTGCTTTCTTTTTTCTGCCAGACACGGTCATACATTCGGTCATTATGTTAAGCTGCTGCGCGTGAATCCTAATGGCTGAACGGCTGTCTCCTTTCATTCGGCTTCTGATTGAGATAAAGGAAAATTGACAACAGCTTCAGGACTCACGGCGGCAGGTGGATGAGGTGCGCGGGTGACATTTGCAAGCATTTAATCAAGAAAATGGGGCTGGATTAGGAGCGGCGGTGAAGCGTGAAGAAAAGCGAAATGCCTTCAGATCAGCTTGGCTGATTGGGTGGAGACGCAAGAGCAAACACAAGAGCGGGTAAAAAAAACAAAACAAAACAAGATATTTGCATTTGACACGTTGCTGTATTTATTAAAAGGTCTTCTGTTTATAATGCAAACAATCAGCTGACTGAAACTGGATTCAACTTCCATCTCAGGTCAGGTGTGAACGCCCTTCTAGTATGTTGCTCCTGAGTGGAAAATAACTTCATCTGGAGGACAAAATAATTTTCCAACCATCAAGATGTCAATGCAATTTTGTTGTAATAAATATACAACCTGATTCAATTTGCAAAAACAAAAGTTTACACCGCAAGTCGGTGCATCAAAGCATAAAGAAAGCAAAGCATCTACCAGCTGAAACACCTTCCAGAAATTCCTCCTATTGAAGATAATCATTTTTATAAGTAGTCCCATTAAAAAAAAGTATTTTTCTCAATACCTGATTGATACCTGATGTGCTTTGAAAACGAATATCATCATTCATTATTCATGATTGATGTTTGAAGTATCAAAAAGGAAAATAAATCCTTGTCTAGGAGGAATCGAACCGAAAAAAATCTGGCAACCTTGGAAAAATGAAATGCATACAATCGGGTAATTTTAATAATTTGCATTGGAAGTGATGCTGGATTTGGTTGGCACTGGTCACCTCGCACCTCCAGGATTGGGGAGTTTGAACCTCACATCCAGACTCTTTGGGTACACAGTCCCCAAAGAGTCCATAGACATGCTATGTAGGCTGATTGGTGCATCTATATTGCCCGTAATGTATGAACGAGTGTATGTGTGTGTGTGTGTGCATGTTTACTGTGTTGGCTTCCCATCCAGGGTGTTCCCACCTTGTGCCCTGACCTCCCTGGAAGAGGCTCCTATCCCCCCAGTGACCCTACACAGAATAAGTGTTATGATGAATTGGACTTGGAAAACTTGCATCGAATATGTGTAACCCATTTATCTGAATGGCCCTTGTGTGTTGTAAAAATTGACAAGGAATTAATAAATATTCCCCTAAACCAGGAGAAATGTACAGGCTGACTGTAAGGAGGAACAGTGCTATACAAGTAGAACAATACATCAATGCTTTCTATAGCTTAATGGGTTCAGAGATGGACAAGCAATGTTCTCTTATATTTGATCCATGCACAATTCTTAGATCTAAAATAAAAAGCACAAAGACGATGGGTTTGCATATGTGATCCATCTATGATGCATCCTGTCTGGGTTGACCTTACATCTTGATTGTCATCAACTTTTCATCCGGCTCATTGGAGTCTAGAGTAAAAAGCCTGAGAAATATAACCGTCCCTGGATCGTGGACTGAAAGGGATTAATCTAGCATGGGGTTAGGGCTAGAAAGTATGAGATCATGCTGTGTTTTGCAGGAAAAAATGGTCTAGAGGTCTTTTTAATGGTCTCGTTGTGCGTAGCAGAGACTAAGCCTTACTAAATTGGAAAGCTGATGGATGCTAAACTGGGAAGCTGATGGTGTCCACTCATTCTCATTCCTTCAGACTTGGATGATATGCAGTTTACAACACATCCCACAACACATTGTGGATGGCTTCCATGTTACTGTGAGTCTTATTGATGTAAAAGAACATCCAGCACTGCTGCAAGACTGGAAACCAATTCAGAGATTGTCTTATATCGCCAGTGTTACTGTAACCATGTGCACCAAATGGTTTCATGAAAGGGATTACTACAGAATCACCAAGCTTTTTTCTAAGCCATGGGAAAGTATTTTGGGAATTCTATAGTCTTTCAGTGGCATTTTTTTTATGCCTACTACCTTTAAAAAGATGTGATGGTCACACATACTGCCTTGCCTTTAAGTCTCAGAAAGGTTGGTTAGGGACCACAAATATATCCCCCATGGGCTGTTTCCCTCCTGAAAAAGCCCACTGATGGAAAATAAAGAAGCTGAGAACGAGGGGTTAAGATGTGATGGTCGTAAGATGTATGATGTGATAATCCCTTGTGACCCCGAAAAAAGGGGGTTGTTAGGTTTGGTCTCACTGCTAGATGTGTAAAGTGTTTTTCATTGTCCTGGGGATGGATGAAAAGGCAGCATGGAAAATGGGAGGAAATTCATGTCTGAGGCCTAAACCTTTGTTTAGCAAAGGGTTTTCTACTACTGTCTGGGTTCTGATAGCTTGGGTCACCCCTCCTGAAGTGTTGTTCCTCCTGTACTGGGCCATCCTCTCTTGGAGAAACCAAACAACCTTGATACAAGAGGATGGCTCAGCACAGGGTGAACATCATTTCATTTGAGTACAACAATGTGGACATTTTGGACAGAGAGGATAAATGATTTGAGAGAAGGATGAAAAAAGCCATTTATACAAAAGTGGAAAACTCTTCTTTCAAGAGCGGTGGAGACATGACCCGTCTCCTATTTTCCATGCTGTCACTTCACCCACCCCCAGGAGGCTCGAGAACACTTCAACCGTTTACCAGGGAGGCCAAATGTAACGGCCGCCTTCCAGAGTCACAAGGGAATATGTGTGACCATCTCATCTAAACCCATCATTCTCAATTCTGTGCTCTCCATTTATGAGCCTTTTCAGGGGAGAAATGGTTTGGGATCACTTGCAGATTTTTTGTTTTAGTGAATTATTTTCTATATTCTACAACAATACTGGGGATTAAAAAAAAAAAAACTATGAAATTGCACATATGGAATTAGGTAATTATGTAACAACAACAACAACAACAACAACAGTCAGTTGTTATTTTAAGATATGAAGGTCAGCCTTTCTGGATTTTCACTTGTATGAACAGTATTGTCAAGTCCATTTGCAAAACCCATCAAACACAATGATGAAACTGTCTCTCATGAAGAGCATCCCAGGAAAGCAAGACCAAAACGTACCTCTGTTGTAGAGGAGAAGTTCATTTAGAGTCACCAGCCTCAGAAATCGTCAATTAACAAACAGCAGCTCAGATTAGAACCGTTATGAAGGCTTCACAGCTCATGAGTAGCTGATACATCTCAATATCAACCATTCAAAGAAGATTATTGCATATTTTGGGCGCCTTCAGCATTGCTTTACATTGTATCAGGAATGACCATGGGGTTAGGAAGTGATCCCAAACCTTTGAGCGGTGGTGTATATTTGGGGTCCCAAACCAAACCTTCCACAGACTGAAGAAGCTACATTTGGAGTAGCGAAATATTTGAAACTAACAAGAAAAATTCCTATTGGGGACTTTATCGTCATGGACTTTATCGTCAGCTTCATGACAACTTCTCCTACATGACTGAGTATCTTCATTGATACCTAGCGTGTTTTGCAGGCAACATTAAATGTAATCTGCAATAACATTATCTGTATCACCTACCCTCTGTAGAGTCTCATGGAGCCTAGAACATATCCCAGGGTACATATGGCATGAGCCATAGTGGCAACCCATCGCAAGGCATGATCACACACACTCAGTCACACAATCACATACTGTACTTTGGGCGGTTTAGAAATGGCAATTAGCCTACACCACATGTCTTTGGATGGTGGGAGGATATCAGAATACCCAGAAGAAAGCCACAAAGCAGTAGGGGGGAATATGCAATATTCAAACGCGTGACCCTGGAGGTTAGTGGCAACAGTGCTAACCACTAAGCCATCATGCAACCTAAACGTAACTACTGAGACAAAATATAAAGTATGACATACCATTCTTTAATTAACCACAAAATATTATTGTACTTCAGGATGATTGATTATGGGAAAATAATGAACTTCAGAGCAACAACAGTAACTTTGCTGCTTTGTATGTGATGCATCACACAATCCTATCATTGTAAGCTTGTCTGTTACAGCACGCCTTGTGTTTTATTTTATAGTTTGACACCAAGATTCCGTTCTAAATGTTCCATCTGACTAACGGACCCCCAACCCCAGACTGAATGAACAGTTCGTTTAGCTAGTCCACCTGACGTGTGATGATAATTTCACAGTGAATACGCGCGCTGCCTCAATCCCGGTTGCTGTGAATATGCATGGTCAGAATGGCTTGAAAAAGCAGGCGGAAGCAAATGAAATCCGGGCAGTTCTGCACCAGATTTTCGTTTAGTCTTGATACACATGCAGTTTCTTATTTCCATAATGTCACGGTCCAAATAAAGAGAAACATCACCGGTTATAGAGAAGAGTCGTGCAAGGGTTCCTCCAGTGTGGGGATGAATCGATATCCCGGCAGAAAGGCGCCTCTGAAACTGCTTACTCTTACACTTCCGATTCCCGCAATCAATCGCTGCCTCACACATGGAGCGGCCGAGAGGAGCAACACCAAGATTACTGTGGCACTGGCATTTATTATAGAATGTATATGTTGGAGGAGGCTCTAAACTATGTGCATGTGTGTGCGTGTGTGTGCATGTATGTGTGTGTGTGCGTGGGTGTGTGGGTGGAGTGGGGTTTGGATCAGAACAAACCATCTGCATTAATTATACATCCCAGACGATAAATCCAGTCCTACGTATCCGTCCACAGCACAGGACAGCAGTAAATCGAAGTGGGGACGCAGAGCCAAGTCGGGAATGTAAACTGTTTGCACTCTCCCCATGGACTAAACCACAAATCTCTGCTGCACAGGAAGGTGTTTGAATGCTGAATGTACAGTAGGCACACACACAATCCTATAAAACTGCCCATGAGACTACTATAAAAAAAAAAAAAAAATACACATTTACCGGTTATATATTTTTTCTTCTTTTTTCTTTCTTCTATTTTTTTTTTGTAGCCAAATACATCTCTTTCCAAACGGCCACTCCATTACATACAGTAAGAGAATTGTACTGTACACAGGACAATTTCCAGCATCCACAATTCTACTACATGGTCTTAGCAACATATTTTAAAAAGTCATAGCTACACCAATAACTAATTTCATATCATATATTATAATATAATACATATCTAAAAAAAAAAAAAAAACTCATGATGCAGCTAAAAGCACCATAAAATCAGAGATGAGTAATAATGAGTTATATTTCCTCTGTTACATTTACATGAGTAACTTTTTGAAAATAATGTACTTCTACAAGTAGTTTTACCGCACCATACTTTTGTCATGCACACTCGTAACACAACCGGCACTAGGACCCGGAAGTAGTACGGTCGGGTTTCCAGGAAGCATAAAAGGAGACAAAATAGCGCTTCACATTGCTCAGTCATTGAGTTCGCCCATGCCTTTGCTGACGCCACGCTGACTATTCTGTGAGTACTCACCGATTCAGGTTGCTTCTTTGATTGAGTGTGTGTTGCTAGAACGCGGGTTTATTTGTGTAGATCCTTGCTCTTTGCGTAAGAGAGTTCTTAAACTAATCGCGTGGTTATCCTGCCTATTCGTGCTGCTTCCGCATTTGGGTTTACCATCCACGCTACACTGGCTAACTGCTAAGGCTTTTCTGTTTATCCTTCGGTTGCCCGTGACAGAATCACTGAGCCAAAAGCAGTAAACCCAGCGGAGTTTGCTCGCCTCTGTGATGTGGTTGACCAACATGCCGAACTGATCAATAAGCTCTGTGGTGAAGTCGCGTCTCTCCGAAAGGACCTCCAAGACGTCGCGGCCTTTCGCCACGAGGTGGCGGAGTTACGGCAGGAGAACGCAACCCTCCGCGGGGTGGCTGCTCAGTCGGCTGTTGCCACGCCCATCGCAGCGGCTGCTGCGCCGCACCCCTCCTCTTCTGATGTTTTCATAGCTCTACCGGATAAGTGGGATGGCACAGATGGGAAATGCAGTGTTTTTCTAACCGCATTGGATCTTGTGTTTGAGTTCAATTCCACCAGATACTCCACAGACCGACTGCGCGTTGCGCTTCTCGTCTCGTTGCTAGATTTCCGTTGCACCGCAGATTTCCGTACTCTCGCCGTGCAGACCACCTGGGGAGACGCCGCCCTCCGGACGGCCTACTACTAGGGACTGGCTTCACGCATAAAAGATGAACTCGGCGGACGGGAGCTTCCGACCACACTGGAGGGACTGATTCAGCTCACTCTCCGGATTGACCAGCGCCTGCTCTCCCGTCCGAGGCCAGCCCCCCGGACCCTGCCGCTCATCACGCCATCTTTTTCACACGCCACATCCCGACCACCAGCCTTCACCACCACCGCTATGGCACCCACCGGATCTCCACCTCCCGCCGTGGTTGACACCGGAGCCGGGGAACTCATGCAATTAGGACGCGCCTCCTTGAACACTGCTGAGCGAGACCGACGGTTCAGGGAGGACATTGTGCCTATTGTGGATCAGGAGCGCACCATAGAGACATCTGCCCTCTTCTCCCGGGAAACGCCCAGGCCCGGTGAAGCATGGAAGCAGTTCACCGAGCTCCCTCCATCTCTCCGCCACCACACCCAGCGTCTCTCGTGTCATGGTTCAGGTACACCTCCAATTGCCACAAACGAGTCAAAAGTTCTGCGTTCATCGACTCCGGTGCCACGGGAAACTTTATTGACTCTTCATATGCCAAAAGATTGTGGTTGGAGACTGAAGCGTTATCCCAGCCAGCTCGGATTACATCTGTCGATGGTCGGCCCCTCTCGTCCAGCCCCATCATCGCCCAGACTCGACCCATAACCCTCATCATCGACCAACACCAGGAAACAGACCGATTTCACCTCACCTCCATCTCCTCTCCACCCATCATCCTCGGACACCCCTGGCTTCTGCAGCATGACCCTCTCATATCATGGCCTCAGAACCGGATCCTCCAATGGGGGCCGACCTGTCTCAAACTCTGCCTGCGGGCACCGGCTGGGACGTGCTCTAGGGAGTCCGAGGCCCCTGATGTCAACACCAACGCCATCCCCGAGGCTTATCAGGACCTGGCTGAAGTCTTCTGCAAAAGACGTGCCACCCACCTTCCTCCTCATTGCCCCTATGAGCTGGCCATTGAACTTCAGCCAGGTTCTGTTCCCCCCCCCGTGGCCACCTGTACTCTCTCTCCACCACTGAGACGCGGGCGATGGAGGAGTATGTATCCTCAGCTCTCTGCCAAGGCACCATAAGACCCTTCTCCTTGCCCACCGCCACGGGATTTTTCTTTGTAAAGAAGAAATTCGGCGAACTACGTCCTTGTGTCGACTATCGGGGGCTCAACAACATCACCATAAAAAACCGACACCCATTGCCTCTTACCAACTCTGCCCTGGACGCCCTCTCTAGTGCCACCATTTTTACAAAGTTGGACCTCCGGAGCGCCTACAACTTGGTGCGTATCAGAGAGGGCGATGAGGGGAAGACGGCATTCATCACCCCCACTGGACATTACGAGAGTTTAGTCATTCCATTTGGTCTCTGTAATGCACCAGCAGCTTTTCAACATTTCATCAACGATGTTCTCCGGGACATGTTGGGCCGATTCATCTACCTGGACGATATCCTTATCTACTCTCGCTCCGTTGAAGAACATGTTCAACACGTCAGAGCGGTTCTTAAGAGACTGCTCGCTCACCAGCTGTACTGTAAGTTGGAGAAGTGCACTTTTCACGAGCGCTCCACCACGTTCCTGGGTTTTGTCATCTCGTCCCAGGGTGTGGCCATGGACCCACAGAAGCTAGAAGTTGTACGTCATTGGTCCCTACCCAATATTCTCAGACAACTTCAACGGTAACTTCTATCGTCGCTTTATCCGGGACTACAGTACGGTTGCAGCACCATTAACCGCTCTGACTCGGCCATCGTCTCATCACTTCCAACTCAACTCTACCGCCATCTCCGCCTTCCACGAGCTCTGAGGTCGATTCACCACCGCCCCGATTCTTCTCCATTAAGATGCAAACAAACCGTTCGTTGTGGAGATGGACGCTTCGGATGTGGGCGCCGGGGCTGTTCTCTCCCAACGAGGTCCAGACCAGAAGCTACACCCTTGTAGTTTCTTCTCCAAAAAATTTGACCCCACTCAGCAGCGATACGGGGTAGGGGACCGCGAGCTGCTGGCCATAAAGTGGGCATTGGAGGAATGGCGACACTGGCTCCAGGGTGACAGGGAGCCGTTTATCGTCTGGACTGACCACCAGAATCTCATCACCATCCGGAACCTCAAACAGCTAAACCCAAGGCAGGCGCGGTGGGCTCTGTTCTTTGAACATTATGATTTCCACCTATCATACTACCCGGGGTCGAAGAACACCAAGGCTGACGCCCTCACCCGACAGCATGAGGAAGACGCCCCCCGGGCAGACCCCGCGCCTGTTCTTCCCCCCTCCAAGATCATCGCGCCACTACGCTGGGAACTGGAGACGAGGGTTCGCCAAACACAAGCCGCTGAGAACAAACCGGCAGGTGTGCCGCCTGGACGACTCTATGTCCCCAAGAACACCCGGACCAAGGACATCGACGAGTTCGTTCAGGCGTGCCCACTGTGTGCCAGGGCCAAGGACACCAATCAACCAACACCCGGGGAACTCCAACTGCTTCCTGTTCCCTGCCGGCCCTGGACACACATTGCCATCGACTTCATCACAGGCCTGCTGGAATCCGAGGGAAAAAATGCCATCTTGACCATTGTGGATCGGTTCTCTAAAGCTGTGCACCTGGTGGCCCTCGCCGGACTCCCGTCAGCTAAAAGGACAGCCGAGCTGATTTTAGAGCACGTAGTCCGTCTGCATGGGTTCCCCAAGGACATCGTCTCGGACAGGGGGCCCCAGTGTGTGTGAGTGTGTGTTGCTAGTGTGTGTTGCTAGAAAGCGGGTTTATTTGTGTAGATCCTTGCTCTTTGCGTAAGAGAGTTCTTAAACTTGTACTGTGTACTTAAACAACCGTACTGTTAACACCATAATACCCTCCACACTCACCACCAAAACTGGAGCATCTGGGACTCAGCTCATCTCTGTGTCAGTGGATCTCTAATTTCCTAACTGGGAGACCACAGGCTGTAAGGATGGGTGGACACGTCTCAGCCTCTCTCACTCTCAGCACTGGAGCCCCACAGGGCTGTGTTCTGAGCCCCCTGCTGTACTCTCTGTACACACATGACTGTGCGGCCACTACCAGCTCCACCACCATCATCAAGTTTGCTGACGACACCGTCGTGGTGGGCCTGATCTCTGACAACGACGAGACGGCCTACTTGAAGGAGATTGGAAATCTGGAGAACTGGTGCCAGAGGAACAACCTTCTTCTAAATGTCAGTAAAACAAAGGTGCTGATAGTGGACTTCAGCACTAAGAGGAACTACCAGACCCCCGTCATCAACGAGAGCCCAGTGGAGAGAGTGGACTGCTTCAAGTACCTCGGTGTTCACATCACGCAGGACCTATCATGGTCCTGTCACATCAACACCGTGGTGAAAAAGGCCCGACAGCGTCTCTACCACCTCAGACGCCTGAGAGACTTCAGACTGCCCTCCAAGGTGCTCAGGAACTTTTACTCCTGCACCATAGAGAGCATCCTGACGGGAAACATCGCATCCTGGTTCGGGAACAGCACCATGCAGGACAGACGAGCCTTACAGAGGGTGGTGCGATCAGCTGAGCGCATCATCCGAACTGAGCTCCCTGACCTGCACTCTGTCTACAGCAAGCGGTGCTGGACCAAGGCCAGGAAGATCATGAAGGACCTCAGCCACCCCAGCAATGGACTGTTCTCTCTGCTGCGGTCTGGGAAGCGCTTCCGCTCCCTCAAGGCCAATACAGAGAGACTGAGAAGGAGCTTCTTCCCGCAGGCGATACGGTCTCTCAATCAAACCAACACACTGGACTAAACACCTTTGCATTTTCTTGCACACACAGAACGGACAATTATGTCAATGCACATTGCACATATATGCACATATGCACATTTTGCACACTTCAAGGACTTCTTTTCACACCCCCCTCATCTCATTAAAAAACTACCTCAAGTTTTCACAGACTATAGTCGCAATATATTACATCACATCCCACTTCTGACAAGAGCACATTTTTTTCATACTCCAGATTTTATGTATATATATATATTTTGTAACTTTGTTGGAATCTGTTTTATAGGTTCCTTTTGAAAAATTATTTAAGGTCACGGAGCGGTCGTATAAGCATTTCACTGCATATCGTACTGTGTATGACTGTGTATGTGACAAATAAAATTTGAATTTGAATTTGAATTTGAATTTGAAACTAATCACGTGGTTATCCAGCCTATTTGTGCTGCTTCCGCGTTTGGGTTTACCATCCACGCTACACGGGCTAACTGCTAAGGCTTTTCTGTTTATCCTTCGGTTGCTCGTGACAACTTTTTACTTTTACTTGAGAAGATGTGAAGAAGAAACGCTACTCTTACTCTGCTACATTCGGCTGCACGCGACTCGTTACTTTTCTAACCATTTATTCGACACATGCAGCCAGTCGATCTACTGCATGTCTGTGTTTCACCAATCAGACGCAGCAACAATAATGACACGACTCAGTTTGACCAATCAGCTGCAATAGCATTCACCACATGTAGTCAGGCGGGAAAAAACAGCGGGAAAAAAATATTTAGCCGGCATCCCTGGCATCATATATAAAGCATGTTTTGCTTGCAAAAGGGCAGCTTCATACTGCTGTGTCTTCTCTATCTGCCAAAACAAACACACACTTACAGTATAAAAAACAGCATATAAAAACGCAACTTTTAACCTGAGGAAACTGAAAATGTTGAGGTAAGTTTAGCTGTTTCATTGAATGTGGCAAAGTTGGAATACATAATTATTATATATATATACAAGTATAAAGTTAATCAGACGTTACAATTGAAACATTTACTCAGTACTTGAGTATCTTTTCACCGAATACTTTTTTAGTCTTACTGTACCTGAGTAATATAGACTACTTTTTATTTCAACTTGACTAATATTATTACAATATAAATTATATTTATTATATTACAATTATACAGCTACTCTTACTTGAGTAAATAGTTTAGCTACTCTACCCACCTCTGCATAAAATAGTCAAATAATGCCATCATAAAGGAATACAGACTCATTACTCCCTGCATCCCGTATTCAAATGACATAGAATTAAAAGATGTATAATAAGCATTTTTCTAGAAATAATGTTAAATAGTTAATTAATTGTTTCTTTCATAACATGAGATTTTTTCTTGTTTGTCTTGATGCGTAGAGTAAGTAGTAGATGCTAGAGAAGTAACACATAACATTTTAATTGCACTTTGCTAAAATGAACGAAATGACTCGAAAAAGATTTGTCCAGTTTGCTAAGCGAGATTTAAAGATCCGAGCCAAACTTCCCACCACTAGTTAAAATGATGCTCCTGGTGGAATTGCATTCAGCAGCAACCCAGCAACCATTGTTGTTTAAAAAAGTTAGAATGACGTTGATACAATAAAACTGCGATAATATTGAATGAATGACCCAAACACAACACTGCAAGTACAACCTCAAAACAACAAAGTTTAAACCTTTATTTGGTCCATTTATGCCAATTAACATCGATTCACATGATATCTGTCCACATCCACAGCGCCTTTCTGACACGTTTCTAATAGGATTAAGAAGCAACATACTGTACAGTAGGTATCTCTTTGTAGATATGTCACTCGTTCACGTAATGTTACCTCTCTATTTACATTTCTTCCAGAAATTGAAAATGATTCTACTGTAGCATGGTGTTTGTGGTGCTTGTTGTTATGTACTGTATGCGCATTTATGAGCGCCTAGTGGATAGCACGCAATGCCTCTCACGCAACCCTGCTCAGGCCATCATTAGGGGAATTCTTTATCCCATCATTATGTATTCAACATTGTTCCGATGTCCACCACAATATTTTAACAACCAAAAATTTCTGCAGGGTAGAGCTCATTATATTTCGATCAATACATTCAGGCAATCCCAGGTCAGAGATTATGGTTTATTCAATAAAAGATTTTGAAAAATTAATTAACTGATTAAAAAAATAATAATAATGTAAAATATTTTGTTTACGGGATTAAACCGTTATTCTGAGCAATTTTCACACACACACACACACACACACACACACACACACACACACACACACACACACACACACACACTGAGTGTAATTCAAATTTTACTCAGAATATCATGAGAATTGAATCGAAGAGCTAGAAATGTAAATCATATCGATTAAGGTTAAGGAAATCTCGCTTAACCACTACGCCATTGTATCACTAAGTCTGCACACGCCAGTTCAATTTGTTGCCATGTAAAAAGAACCCAAGACACTCACTCACTCATCATCTATACCGCTTTATCCTGTATAGGCCAGAAGCCTATCCCAGGAGTCTTTGGGCACAAGGCAGGGCACACTCATTAAACCCAAGACAAATTATGTTAAATCTTGTTTTTTGGATTTTTATTTTGTACACCTTTCTTGATAGATACCTTTCAACAATGAGATCAATTTCTATATCACAAAAAAACTACAATGTTTAACAGAGACTTGTATGCAGTATGACATGATGTATGCAGTGTTAGATTTTTTTTTCACATCTGCATTTATCTGTGATGTTTGTTCATAGAGTGCATACCAACTAAAAACTATATTTTTGCAAAAACCAAAAGTGATATATTTTATATATGTTATATAAACCTTGGATTGCGAGCAACTTGGTCTGCGGATGTTTTGCAAGACAAGCAAATTGTTTGAATAAATTTTGATTTAATAATGTTAAGCAAGGTCTTGAAATACGAGTAGTATGCATGCATTTTGTCTGCTGAGCGTCACGTGAGCATGGTTCTTCTCTCTCACACGCTCACGCATTGTTTAATGACAATGCAACGTCACATTTCTGCAGAATCCTCAATAGGAGGCAAAAGCAGTGTTTCCGTTAGTGTGTGTGTGTGTGTGTGTGTGTGTGTGTGTGTGTGTGTGTGTGTGTGTGTGTGCACGTGTTTAGAAAGTCATCCATCCTCCTCTCTCATCTTATATCAGCCACGATTCTTTTCAAAGGTAAAGTGCAGGTTAATTTGTTTTATTTGTACTTTATATTTTGATTAATTATTTTAAAAATGAATATTTTGGGGTTTCCATATACAGTACAAGCACGCTTCCGGGAAAGAATTAATCCAAGGTTTACTGTGTATATAATCCATTCATCCATCTAGGATCTGCCTTTGTAGTCCAACTACGGACTGGACGGTGGAGGCCAGTGGTGACCATTGTATTTATTCCCATTTGTACGACCTCCATTCAGCATTCCCGCTCATTAGCCTAGGGTGCATGTCTTTGGACTGTGAAAGGAAACCAGTGAACCCGGAGGAAACCTACCAAGCACAGGGAGAACATGCAAACTCCATGCACACAGACCTGACGTGGGATTCGAACCCGGAAACTGGAAGTGCAAGGCAACAGTGCTAAACACTAAGCCACTTTTTTTTTCTCACTTTATTGTTGTTGAAAGTCTCAGTCAAATACGTATAAAAATAGCTTGTACATAAAATCTGATAGTCCAGCATGGCCAGGCTACTGATTTGTTCACCCCTACATCAGTAAAATGGTTTTGTCTGATCACAACCTAACCTAGACGTAAACAATCATTCCTAGCCATAACATGAACATTACTGTTTACTTACAAAGCTTCAATTGTAATCCCAGTTGCATATTTAACAAAACAATTACGCTGAAGTCAATGAATTTGCACTCTGTCGTTTTAATTTACTCATGATTATGTCTGAAAGAATAATAACTCAACAGTCCTTTCTACAGAACCACTTTATTTAAATCATTGATTTAATGTGTCTCATTGTTCTATTCATGCGAACTGCATATAGAAACTGAAATAGAGTTGATTACATACATAACATCATTGCAATATTGCAATGGCTTGCAGAGACAGGGATAAACAGTCCCAAATGGGATAATGTATTACCAAATGAATGGATCAGACCACATAAAAGAATCCCCAATTTAAATACCATGTACACACCCACACACACCCACACACACACACACAACCACACATACACATCAAGATAACGAGAGAGATAGTTTGTGTTTTATCCTTTTACACACCATTATCCTGTCAGACATTTCGGAGTATCTTGGCACATACAGCACAGTGTGAGTGTGCATGGATCGCGGTGTCACCGCTGTTATAGCCCGAGTCTCACCGATGAGACAGGGAGCCGTAAATACAACGTTGAAGCCGGATAGGTGTGTGTGAAAGGTTTTCTGTGGAGATAGGGCCAAGTGATGCACAGAGACAGCATTGTGCTCAGGTTGCTTTCTTATCTTAACCCCTAGTGGCATCTCCTCTGGCAGTGGCACGCAGGCCCAGAGCAGGACACACACAGCTGGAAAAGCAAGAACTGAACGAATAGATTGGAAAACAGGCAAATCCTGGGGGATTACCGCAAAACAAGTGGAAAACTGCTGTAGACTGGCAACCTTTAAGAGCCTTGTGGTAATGATGCAGCACGCTAGTATTGAGGTTTTTCTAACTTACTATTAACTACTGTAACTAAATATTAACTGACACTCAAGCTATTCCCGTCCTTCCGCTCTCATACACTTTGCTTATGGCCACAAGGAGTCCAAATATTTTTTTAAAAGAGAGAAAAAAAAAGAGCACACTTAACAAAGTTTAGGAAGTTGTACAGTGCCCCCTTGTGGTGGGGTGTGAAAAGATAGAAATTACAATTGACACAGCAAAGAAGTAAGAACCATTAGGCATTCGTATATACTGTACCTGGAATGTTAAACACATAAAAGGAAAGAAAAAAAAAACCCAGACCCAAAGCACTGTAAGAAAATCGTGCTAATTATTTGGAATGTATTCATCATTTGATCTGCTTCCTTAATTTAAACCTGCTAACTCGAGGTACGTGCATCCTGTTGACTCATCCAGGTTAGTCTAACAATATGAATAGTGTGGGTGGAGAGGCGCCTGGGTAAGCTGGTGCTTAGCGTCCATAAATGTTCTGAAAAAAGTCCTTGGATAAACCATAATACTGGCTGAATGATTTATAACTTAATAACAACACCATAAGCATAACCATTTAAATATGATGAGCATTAAAATGGGATTTAAAAAAATCATGGAACTCATGATCCGTTGATAATAACTGTTTTTTGTGGAACTGTTGTACAGTATAAAAGCAATATCACACTCGCGGTGGTGCTGTTGCACTGAATATCAGCACAGGTGTGATAGCTTTAGCATGCAGTGATGATATTCGGCTCAACAGCACTACTGTACCTCTTGTGTGATACTATTGAATCACATGCCTGTATGTGTACTTATCTAAAGCAAACGCTTCTATATAAAGGCAGGATAAATTACTGTGTTTTATTCATTTGCTTGTTTATTAATGATGCTTGGTTGATGTCACTGAACTAGGGTGGAACATGCCAGAGGTAGGAAATTATGAGCAAACCCTAGTGGATTAAAAAAAAAACTTCCTTCAAATGCAACAAAAACTGAGGATTATACATTACTCCTCTTCAGGTTCAGCTACTCTGCTCCTTCGTGAACGATAACGCTCCTTTCAGATACTCGCTAATGCTGCTGGAAAGTGGCGGCTTTTGGTGTGTTCGCTACACAAATAAAGCAAAACTTCACTAGCCTATATGGTCCATTATAAATGCCAGCACCACAGTAATCCGGTTTTGCTCCTCTCTCGAGCTCCATGTATGAGTCAGCGATTGATCGTGGGGACCTAAGTGTCAGAGTAAGGAGATTCAGTGGCGCCTTTCTGTCAGCATATCGATTCATTCCCACACTAGGATAACCTCACACTGATATTCTGTATAACTGGTGATGTTTCTATTCATTTGGATCATGACACGGCAGAGTTACATTAAACTGTGCAGTTCACATCAACTTAAGCATCTTCGATTAGAATTCAGAGCTGTATCCCAAACCATTTTGAACTTTAAATAGCATGCCTAAACAGGGTAGATACCGCTTGTGTACAGTGGTACGACTACAGTAATATGTGTTATTATTAGAGCTGTCAATATTAACTCTTTAATCTAGAAATTTTAAAGTGCTACTATTTATTTTTACCAAGAATGAATCACCTGACCAATTTTGACCCTAATGGCTTTCCATAACTGCAGTGTTGTACGATAATTGCGTCTTTAATGCAGATAATAAGAGGAATGAGCAAACATCAATGGACGTACTGAATGGCAAGCTCCATTATAAAAAGCTTCTAGATGGAAGTTTGGATAAAACCAAAGTTGTGTGCTCGAGCAACCTTCATGGGGAACTATTTTTACAAGAATACATTGGAGGTAAGATGTGGGAGTGGTAGCTCAGGTGGCTAAGGCTCTAAGCTGTTGATTTTGGGATGTGAGGATCCAGGTACGAACCCGGCTGTCAGTGGGTAGCCACACCCTCATTCGAGAGATTTTAATTTAACATAGTTAAATGTTAATATTTAATATATCATAAAATTCCATAATCTGCTTCCTCTTACCGATTTGTGCGTTTCTTTATTCCAACATTGCCCACTTATAATACAAGCAAATTAGAGTATTTTAAAATTGTGATTACTTGTGATTAATCGCAGGCTATGACTGTGTATTCACAGCATATTCAGGAGCAAAAAGCGTCTTCGGGGGGAAACGAGCAAAATGACCTAAGAGTTTTAGAGTACAGTAGTCAGTACTGACAGTAGTCAGTTTCCTTTGCTAACATTGTCTGTTTTATTGCAATTCCACAGTGCTGTGCTTGGGAATCACCAACCGACCCATTCAGTCTCCTGGTCTGGGTTTCTTCCCCAAGATTAAAACTACTGTATAGCATTCAAGATTCACCAGTAACAAGCCAGCTGGCTAAAACATGCACCTAAGCTTAAGGCATGGAAGGTTGTGAAATCATTTTCCCTATTATTATTATTATCTGCAGAGTGAGATTATAAGCTCTCTCTTTGTACTGTAGGTATGCACTTGAACTGAGCGATACAAACCCTTTCCAGCATGACAAGCCATAAAGAAAAATGGTGTGCCAAGGCTGGTTTTCTGCACAGAGCCCTGACCTCAACCCCACTGAACTCATTGGAGATGAGCAGGAATGCCGACTGCATCCCAACCTTCCTTAGCCAACACTCACTAATGCTGTTGTTGCTGGATGAACAAAAATCCTTGCCCAAAAAAAGCCTTGTACAAAAAAAAAAACTTGTGGAAAGACTTTCCATTTTGCAATATATTTAAGCCCATGATTTTATTCAAGTTCAAGTGAGGTTCAGCAATCACATCTAGTTATGATGATGCTCTGTTTCTTTACAACTTTCACCATATAGTGTACTTTGAACGTGACAGCTCTAGAAGTTTTTTTTTTTTTTCAACAGTTTCTTGGTGTCTCTCCAGTCCTGTGTGTGCATTGCACTGCCAGAGAAAATGCCAGCCTGGTTTATAATAAGTAGCCAACCGGAACACAGTGCTGTCTCTGTGCATCAGTCTGGCCTCTCTCCACAGAAAACCTTTCACACACATTTAACCAGCTCCACCATGGCATTTACAGTTCCCTGTCTCATCAGTAACAGCCCCTCCGATCAAATCCCGCGAATAAGTAACACGGGAGCAATATTTGAGGGAACGAGATGGCTGGGCCAAACTGTGTGAACCACTACTGCTGTAAAAATGCCTGCTATACAGTATAACTGTTCATTTATTTGCTGCCTCTGTGAAACCAGGGGCTTTGGAACTCAGGACAAGGGCAATAATGAAACAGAACTTTATCATATATATGGCTTAGAGGGTATAAACTCAATTTACGGCTTACTTTATGTGCACCTTCGGAATGTATCCTTGTAACCCAATCCTGCAAAACCTCCTGTCTGACCTCAAGCGAGTGCCAGTAGGATGATATTTAGGAACCACAATCCCACTTTATAATTTACCAAGGTATTGTTGAACAACTCTCTTCCACAAGGCAATCCCCTCAGATCGTGGTGTGAACCTCCAGTCATGACCACTTGATCCTGGGTCACATAATGACTTTAGGCCAAGAAGAAGCAATCATGTTACTAGATTTTGTTCTGGCCTTTTTGTAAGTTATAGAAAAATGTGCACGGTAGGTCATGTAACTGTAAAGAAGTGTGAGCAGCCGTGTTTATTTGATGCCACTTACTGAAACCTTCCAACCTCTCAAAATTTACAGGTACGTCTTAGAAGTTCCAACTCTTTTTTTATCCCCCAAGTTACAAGTACTGTACATGTCGGATGTTTAACTGAACACACACATCAGTCAGTGAGTATTTGGCGAGCCAATCATGGTTATTCCTTAGTAAGTGAGGGCAGGCATTTCTTTATGAATATCAGAATTTCTGCATTTTTAGATACAGTCTGTCCCTCTTATCATCCAGCATGACTTTTCAGCCATGCTGAATAGTCGCTCAAAGTCAATAATCTTTTCATCCTGATCTTTTTACTCTCCGCAAAGTAAGTATCAAGCTTTTTAAATGAGTGAGGGTCGACTTAGCAAGATTTAGCTGCTCAAATTACTCAAATTATTCGCGCTACTACAATGCTGGTTGTGTTAAAGCTTTTGGCCAACGTTTCCCGACTTTGTAAAAATCTTTGCATACTCAAATTATTCGCGCTACTACAATGCTGGTTGTGTTAAAGCTTTTGGCCAACGTTTCCCGACTTTGTAAAAATCTTTGCATGTTACACATTTTTGTGATCTTTTATAGAAACATGGCAATGACATGTTGATGTGGCTGCCGACTCGGTATTACGCGTCATCACAATAGTATCGGTTTATGCGATCGGCCAGTCGAGAGACAATCGGGCTGTTAAAATGAAGTGATTATCGTCCGATTCGATTAGCACCCTAATATCTAAAAGCTGGAAGGGTAGTGCTGAACTCAACTTAAAAAACAATGTGGTCAGATAAAAATCACGATTTGGAGATTAAATGTGATAACACTTAAACGCTTGGTGAAGTGGACAATGTTATGAGAACTCAGAGATTTGAGACTAAAGGGCTGTGTGTGCATAAGAAATTCACTTGTTAGAGAGACAAATCGGACAAAAAAGGTTTAGCTAGGAGACGTAATGATTCATCTTTGGAACAGTTGAAAAAGGTCATGTGATCAGGCTAGTCCAGATTGACCCTATTCCAGAGCCATGGGATCATCAAGGCAAGAAGGGAAGCCCATAATTTGATGCACCCATCAAGACAAGAATCTGGAGGTTATGATTTCGGGCTGCTCCAGTTGGTCAGGTCTAGGCTCAGCAATATTATTGCAATATTACTCACGGTACACATTACACATTTTATAATATTAAAGTGTGAGACTTTTCTTAACCAGGCAGTTTACAGTATTTATGCTGTATTCTGCAGTATATGATCATAAACTTCAGTAAACAGGACATGGATGATGTTACAATCCAAATTTTGTGACAAACTGATACTCTGCAGGGGGATGCAAGAGCACGTCTGTGCAAACAAAACAAAAAATGAACAAACACACAAATACATGCCTGAAAATAGACTTGGTGCTTGTGTTCTGTAAGACATTGGTTCATATGACATGTTTGTGCTTCTGAATGCTGCATATCACTAATCAATCTAAATGCTGAGCAGTCTAGATATTCGGTGTGAACAGAATATTAAAAACATCCTCAAGCAGCTTTGCCAAGCACTTTTCAGAAGCTGCCTCTTTGTGAAAATGTCTGTAGGTGTATTTTCTTAATGAATAATTGCACATCGCATTAGCACCGCCCACGGTGGTTCGTCTCCGTGTGCGACTCGTGGGTGGTTACTGCATGGGTATTACTGCCAACATGTCTATGTCACTAAGATATAGTTGGGAAGAGCTAAAAAAAATATTTGTATCCCAAAAATACTCAGAAGGTTTAAAGATTAACTCCAAAGCGAGATATCTGTGCAGCACCACAAACCAACTGCAGGCCTATGTAGCCAGATCCATAACCCCAATAAGATTAATATGGGTTTTGAATCTCTGTGAAGTCTTGAAATCAGGCGTTCTGTGTGGTGGTCGGAACCATAAGCATCCTCTGTGGATTTGTTTCAAGCATCTAGACAATGTGTCTTAATAAATTGTGCTACTCTTCAGGGTGGTGTAGGCGGCTAAGGCAATACATTATTGGTTTGGGAATCTGAGCATCCGGGTTCAAGCACCGCCATCGGTGGTTGCCAGTGCCGCCCAAGCCTGGATAAAAAAGGGAGGATTGCGTCAGTAAGAGCATCCGGTATAAAACCTGTGTCAAAGTTGTGTGCGGATTGGATAGTCTGCTGTGGCGCTCCCTTGATGGGAGCAGACGAAGAAAAGGATTCTTGATCCTATAAAAGAGCACCGGGGGCAGTGGGTAAGATGCTGAACTGCTGACCAGGAGGACCCCAGTTTAAGCCCCAACACAGCTGGGTCACCAGGTAGGTCTTAGAAGTTCCAACTCTTGATTTTGAATGTGGCGTGCTTCAAAATGGACCCCTGATCAAGGTCCTTCACCCCCTAAGTGCTCAGATGCAATCGGGTGTCGAATTGGCAACCCGAACCGCTTTATAACTGCTCCAGAAATGGTGGATGTCTGTTCGTTGCCCGACGTGCTGGGTGGCACATAGACAGAACTATTAAAGAGCAGCACTATGCATTGTGTGATTGATAGTTAGGCCTAAATGATTCTTTCACATTTATTATTCTGTTAGGTTTAAAGAAGAGTGCTCAAATTGTTTACATAAAAAAAAAAAAAATCAAAAACATTAATGCTTTTCGTGTCTGTTGCACTTCGATACACTTACTGGCTGAGCCTGAACAACCGTTAGAGACAGGCAAACACATATGCACGCATGATGTCTGATGATCTCTGTTTATTATCAGAAAAGAAAAGCATATCGAAGCTTTTAGCCAGGTGCCCTGTGTCACATACATCAAAAGAACCGGTCATTAACATTAAGTAAGTCATAGAGAGACACAGAGCCAGACGGACGATAGGAAATACATTTGCATTGTCCGGTTAAACAAAAGGGTTCCAGTAGACGCAAGCTGTTTGGATGTAAACCCGACTGAACACGGACTATATGAAGTGTTACCACTTAAGGAATCAGGGAGTGCATTGAGCTGCGTTGTTTTATGGGCATAGAGGCACAGACATCATATTATAACCGTACATAATCTTATTGCCCAACCTAATTCCCAGTAAAACTGATTATTTTGTAGGGTTGCACGATTTATTTAAAATAATAATAATAATAATAATAATCACTTTACGATTTAAACTGCTATATGAGACTATTAAATATACCATTTTGTGTGCAGTGTAATTATGCATCTATGTTACCAGCAAATCTCATCAAAGGGTAAAAAAAAATCAATTTACATAATTTACATAAATTCCTGACTATGTATAAATTACCTGTAATAAATTGCAGGTTAAATCATTGGAGAGGTCCATACTGCGATTAAGATTTTTCACTGGATATTTCACACAGCAGCTCCTGAAATAGTCAAACGAACCCCTGGCATCGGCAAGCATGCCACGTTCAAAGTCACTCAGATCACACTTTTGCCTGTTCTGATGTTCGATATAAACATTACCCGAAGCTCTTGACCTCTAGCTGCATGTTGTTATGCATTGCGCACGGCTGCCGCATGATTGGCTGATTAGATAAATAAAGGGATGAGCAGGTGTACAGGTGTTCCTAATCGAGTAGGCAGTCAGTGTATATCCCTGGAGAATATGCATTTACAACTTCGCTTCATTTAACGATGGACTAAAACTATGGTCATAAGCTATGGCCGTTTATTAAATAATTATAAAAATGCCGGTTTTCCATGACCGTTTCTTTGCATTAAGGATGCCTTGTGTCTTCGTGTCAGCCTGAAACACTCACAATGGGGGCTTTTCCAAGTACAGCAGACTGGTGTGCTCCGGATATCACGCAGCACCTCGAGCTTTTTCCCACCGTCACACCTTTACTCTCTGAATGCACTGCCACATTTTATATACTGTATGATGCATTGTTACATAAGCTCCTGCTGAGTGTGTCGGTAAAAAAAAGCGGGAAAAATGCCTAGCTGGCTGTACTGGGATGTTGTACCGTGTTGTAGGCGTTTTTAGAATTACTGTAGAATTAACTGGTTTTCTGCACTCATTTGCCATAACAACTTCATTTAGGTCACAATAATAGAATAACACACGTTGCTTAAGCTGACAACACACAATTATATTTTCTTGTGTCTTTAATACACACACCCAGTAAAAAAGAGCTACTCTGATTGATAGAAGACGATCAAAAATTTCGATAAAAAACAAAAAGACAATCAAAAGAAAAAGGCGAAGACATACGAACAAGGGTAGTTGATCTGCAAAAGGCTGGAAAGGGATACCAAAGAATCGCAATGTGTTTAGGCATCCATCAGTCGACAGACAAACTGTTCATAAATGGAGACAGTTTAGTACTGTGCCTACTGCCAAGATGACTCCAAAGGGACAATGCAGAATCCTCAAATAGATACATTTGAACCCACGAGTAACATCACTGGACCTGGCAACCGTCTCTGTTCATTGGTCTACCATATACAAGTCTTTGAACAGGTAGGGTGTTCATGGCAGAACACCACATAAGAAGCTGATGCCTTCCAAAAAGAACATTGTTGCACACCTGAAGTTTGCCCAAAAGCACTTTGGCAATCCTCAATGCTACTTGGAAAATGTTTCCTGGACTAATAAAAACACAAGTGCAAAAAGGGCACAGCTTACCAGCATCAAAACAACATCCCAACATTGAAGCATGGTGGTGGGAGCATCATGGTTTGGGCTTCCTTCGCTGCCTCATGGCCTGTACCTCCTCCCATTATAAGCGGAAAATGAATTTCCCAAGTTTACCAAAATATCCTACAGGACAGTGTCAGGGCAGCTGTCCACCAGCTAAAGTTGGGTGATGCAGCAAGACAACGACGCTAAGCACCGGAGTAAATCGATCAAAGAACGGCTTCCGGAAAATAAAATGAGCCTTTTGGAGCGGCCCAGACCGTAAGACTGTAGTAAGACACGGTGTGGAATGACCTCAAGAGAGCCGTTCACACCAGACATCCAGACAAATGTGTCTGAGCTGAAGCAGTTGTGGTAGTTGATCCAGAGCTATTAACTCCAACGGTTGACCAAATTTTAAGGATCAGATTGCATGTTATGGCAAATGAACGCAAAAAACAAAACAAAAAAACAGTTAATTCGAAGGTGTTCACATACTTTTTCTTGCCAATGTACACTGAACAACGTTGTGTACAGTGCAGGCTTCATCTGCCTACACAAAGCAATCACTTCCTGCCACTTACTTATTCATAAGCCACATCCGAACACTGTCTTTATTAAAAACAAATAGAACCCTGTTATTTGACTGAATTAAAACCATCTGCGCTGTCGCTTTCAGAGAACGCGCGAGTGCTGGTCTAATTTGACGGTGCGCATCAGGGCCGCTCGTTAAAATGCAGCTGATGGATCAGTTATGCGGCTTTAATGGCGCCGCTGTCACAAAGCCAGGAGGGGGGCACAGCGTGCCGCCGCCTGCATTAGCACTCTCCTCTGATTAGGCCGAGAGCGCTAGCAGGCCAAAACGCGACATGATTGGCAGTGCTGGCGTGCAATCTTTCAAAAACAGGAGGCTTGGGACGTGAGCCGCAATGTCACACTGCGCGGCTTGGAATTGAATTTTATCACCAAAAAAAAAAAAAAAACAGTCATGAGTGCATCATTATGCTTGATTATGCAATTAATATCACCCCAATGTACTGAAACGCTACTAGAACAAGGGGATAGTTAATGAGGGAGCACCAAAGCCATGCAAATAATATTTGCAACCATATGTTCTGTCTGTTACAACATCCTTGGTTAACGTCCTCTCACGTACGTCCTTTAAGATGTCCAACCACATCCCTTACGGTCAGCAGGCAATTAACTTGGGAATTAAAAGCTGAAAAGTGGAAGATAAGCAGCTCAGCATGATTGAAATATCTTTCCAATCTCCCACATTATGGGCTGTATGGCTGAAAAAAAAAATGTACAGGTCTTAAAATGTTCTTTGTACTTGAGTGCTGCAAATGATCCATTATTCAGAATTCGGGATGCAACATCGACAAGGAACGGCATCAAGTTCTGTGTTTTAAGCTTTATTGAGTCAGACAGTTCAAACAGAATTGTGATTTGGGCAAGTTCGCCTAAGTACAGACACAACAAAACACAGAAAATATTTTTTCATATGAGTGGTAGGACGTAAGCATGTAAGTATCAATGCCAGTTTCCTCCCACAGTCCAAGGACATGAAGATTAGGCTAACTGGCCTTCCAAATTGTTGTGCATGCTGTGTGTACTTGTGTGCCATACAACGGTTACGGGTGAACCCTGCCCAAGATCCCATGACCATGTCCAGGATAAACGGTATAGAGAATGAATGAGTGATTGAGTATCACAATCAACAAAGTTAAGCTATGAGCTAGCATGAGTAGATGACTATGTTATGGGCTCTGTGAAATACATTATTATTATTATTATTATTATTATTATTATTATTATTATTATTTCAAACTATTATAAACAGCTTAAACTCTTGAACTCTATGGTTCTTCCATTCTACCATAGAAGGCATCCTGTTTTCCTACTAAAAGGACTTTTCGAGGTGTGTGGACAGTACAAGTAGTGCTATCATCCAGGAAGATCATCTAAATACTTTTGTAATACATTCGTAAAAGCTCATAATAATGGCAACATTTGTGTCATTGGAAACAGCCATGTCAATCAAGAGACATCTCGTAACCCCTGTTCCACCGAAGTGAACTCAAGTTGGCTCAATAGCTAACCTCTTAAGAACTGCTAAGAACCTCCTAAGAACTTTTTATCCTTGGGCGAGAGAGTCACATCATTACGTCACTGTATTTGTCCGTGTACATCACTACTTAAAAAATGCTAGCTGCAAGCACAACAACAACAATGGCGAACTTCAACAAGGCTTTTCGAGCAGTTCTCCTGGCTTTACAATTTCCAGAACGTATTCGAGCTGCCCATTGCATACTGAGTCCATTTTTTAAGGAGGAGGTGACAAACTTATAGTTGGTCAAGATAACCCAGCCTCCCAGTCCCTGATGTGAGCGGTTCTTTGTTCTAGCCCAGCAAAGTGTTGGTGCTGCCATGAAACTGTTATTTTCTGTCTGAGGGCCGATGCTTTGGCTGTCTGAAACACAAAGAACTGGTCCAAAATTGGAAACCAGGTCTGGATTCCCTTGGTGGAAAAGCGCTATTATTAGACCTGTTGTGTGGGATGATATCTGGTCGGATGGCTCCAGTGCCACGATCACTGCTCAGAAGCCCCGTCCTTTTTTTATGCTATTATTATTATTATTATTATTTATTATTTTTATTTTTATTATCTAAGATTATAAGATTATGAAACATCACATCCAATCCAATTTAGCTCCTATCACTGCTCTTCCTCCTATGTTCACGAGCATTCCATTCCTTTAAGCTTGATTTTCTGCTTTCCTTAGTCATACTCAGTTCTCGCTTCAATGACAGGGTAAAGCTTGATGAATCACTAATCGTCAGTACTACATCAGAAAAGAATCCCCAGAAGCCCTTCAGCGGTATGCAGGAAACTCACGGAGCTGCGACTGCCTCAGACAGGTAAGACCGACCAGACAGACGAGTCTACAAACGTACGTGAGCAGAATCTATGAGCTACTGTATTTCTCTGCTAATCTACAGTATATGAATCAGGGCCAAGTTTCAACACCAATGCAAAAATTTGCTTACTTAATTATAACTGAAAAATTGTCATCTTTGACCTTTTAATTATGTAGAAGAAATCCTTGTATAAAATCTGGGGGTTTGATGTGTATTCGCCAGAATCCTCCATGACACAACTTATCACTTGATCCATTTCCTTGCTTTCACTCCATTTTCACTTAAATCACACACATTTTTAAGATCAGCTTTTTGCCACATATGAACAGTTTGGCGGCAAAATGAGATATCTCCAGTTTTTGCTTTTTTTTTTAAATAAAGCAAAAACAAATGCAAACAGATGCAGAATATTTTACACATATTTTATTTGAATCACAAGCATGTTCAAAAGCACAAATTCCAAAATATTGCCTTAAATTGTTTTGTCTATATCAATGTGAATTTTGTGCGATTTTTTTAAAAGCTACTACAATTTTGTCCCAGTATAAAAACTGCACTACAGTTGTATTTGTAATAACTTATAATATGTCAATAATATGTTGGTTTAAAAAAAATATATATATATGTTAATGATACCTACTGTAGGTAGTTGATGACAGCACCTGTTCATATACAGGTAAGTGCCACATTACGTCCGTATGCACTGTCTAATTATGTATACATCTGTGGTCCCATGATTTAAATTCTGTTCAATTTACAGTAATTTTACTGGTATAGCGTTTTTGTCGCAAAGCAGCTTTACAGAATCAGAAAAACAAAATAAGGAAATGTGTATGTGAGAAAATGTGTACGAATCAAAATGATCAGATGCATTCCTGATGCAAGCCGATGACGACGGTGGCAAAGAAAAATCTCTGTCCTCCAATAAAACCATAAGGTTATAATGTAACTAACCAGAACTACCCATGTGGCTAACTGGAACTAGCCAGAAAGAAAGAAAGAGAGAGAGAGAGAGAGAGAGAGAGAGAGAGAGAGAGAGAGAAAGAAAGAAAGAAAATCAATTTTGATTTAAGAACGAAAGGACTATCCCTTTAGAAAGAAAGAAAGAAAGAAAGAAAGAAAATCAATTTTGATTTAAGAAAGAAAGGACTATCCCTTTAGAAAGAAAGAAAGAAAGAAAGAAAGAAAGAAAGAAAGAAAGAAAGAAAATAAATTTTGATTTAAGAAAGAAAGGACTATCCCTTTAGAAAGAAAGAAAGAAAGAAAGAAAGAAAATCAATTTTGATTCAAGAAAGAAAGGACTATCCCTTTAGAAAGAAAGAAAGAAAGAAAGAAAATCAATTTTGATTTAAGAAAGAAAGGACTATCCCTTTAGAAAGAAAGAAAGAAAGAAAGAAAATCAATTTTGATTTAAGAAAGGACTATCCCTTTAGAAAGAAAGAAAGAAAGAAAGAAAGAAAGAAAGAAAATAAATTTTGATTTAAGAAAGAAAGGACTATCCCTTTAGAAAGAAAGAAAGAAAGAAAGAAAGAAAGAAAGAAAATAAATTTTGATTTAAGAAAGAAAGGACTATCCCTTTAATTATTCATCTGGCAAACAAAAATATCAAGGGCAATTTAGACATTTTCTATGACAAATGCACTGGCAAAAAAACAGTCAATCTGCTCAAGGATAGCTTTGTAGATGCTATGCTATGATGAAGCTGTTGGACAGCTACTGTACTGTACATGCTGTAGTGAGCTGGAGATTAGTTGAATCATTTCAGACTGTTATCAGACACAGGCTGTTAAATCTAACTGATACTCCAATGCTTCCATTATTACCCTACAGATGCGCTAATGTTGGACACCGTAAATAAAGCCTGGATGGACAATTTAGCAACATACTGTATAAACAGGAACATGCGACATTGCTGAATTAGCTTGCATTCACTGTTGCTTTTTAAGGCTATTGAAAGGGATATTTCGCATGTGATGAGGCTTATGAAGTGCTACTGTAAAATGACTGTGTATCAAAGCACAGAAGCAGAGAAGGAGGCCTGAGAGGAAATTTATTCAAGTCACTCCATTTTAGATTATTCAGGCATCACAAACAGTCAGAATCACGTGGATAGGTACACACACACACACACACACACACACACACACACACACACACACACACATACACACATACACACACACATGCACACTTGCCATGCACGTACACACCATCTCAGGGGACCTCGTGACACACGCACACATACAAAACACCCAGTGGAAAGATATGAGTGCATGCTTACCTATGGTGTAGCCTCTCTTCAGCTCGCTACATCGCGGAGCGCGCCTCTGGGAATTGGTCGTGTTGTTTTCTTGCACCTCGATTGTGGTCGTTTTGGCAACAGGTGATGAGGACCTGTTTATGGACAGACTCGGGATGAAACTGGAGAAGCCCTGAGAGGCGACGTCCACCGACTGGGATTTCTTCTTTAGCCTGTTTCCGACAAAAAGCAGAGAAATGGACGATTAGAATTCTAACCCCATAAAACACTGAGGATCAGGGTAACAAATATGATCTAGTGTGACTCAAGACGTACCATAAAAATGATTGCGCTGCATGCTGCTGCACCTGATACACTCATACACCAGCTATATATGCCAGGCCGTGCCATATCTATTACATTCTGTGTGCACCGGGGAGAATTTATTCAACCCACATGGCCAACACATCACCAGGACTGCCCAAGAAAGTGAATGTGATGAGCAACAGTGGGTTGTGAATAAGAACGAGGCGGATTACTTTATTGATCCCAACAGTGGTGACTCAGCTTGAACCCCAGACTCCTCCAATTAGTAACCCATAGCTACACCCATCTGATCCACCCCCGTCCCACATAGGACAAACATATTTCACCTTCAGCAAATGCTTTTGGTACTTATCAGCAAGCAGAGTTCTGGTTGGATATTTGATTGTTCTTGCTTCCTGGCACAAATTTCATCATAGGGTTAAGGCTCCAGAAGTTAACCTGCTTTATCCATTCCACAACCTTGCTGAAGAATTCTTAGGTAGTCCATCCACTGAACCAGTTCCACTGTGTTCTTGGGGTTGAATGCATATCACCTTCAAACCTCCAAAACGTACCTCTGGTAAAAACTTTCCTCCAGAAGGATTTTCTTTGTCCATGTTGAGCTTGAAGATCTTTGATCTTTCTTTCCTACTTGACTCATATACAGTGTTCCGGCAACTTCGAGCTTATGACAGCCCTGTCTGTGTCTTGGTGGTTCCTGGGTTGTTCCTGACTATCAGAATCAATTTCCTTTCAGCTGAGGGTGGCAATTCGGGTCTTCTTCTAAACCATGGAAAAGTAACTTCAGTTCTCCGTTTCTTGTATTTGTATACAATGTTTTAACTGTTCCTGGAATCTGGAGTTGTTTAGAAATGGCTGTAAGAGACATTCCTGACTTGTGTAAATCTACCATCCAAGCTTCTTGGACTTTCCAATCATACTGCATGCTGGTCAATTCAGTGAGTGCTGTCAAACAAAACCGTTTTATTTTGGCCAAGAGAAACTTACTGCTGGAGTCAATCATCAACACTAAAAAAAAAAAAAAAAGCCTTTCATCACCACTGAGTTATTGATTTAGTTTGGTCTGTGTTCATTTTTTGATTGTACAATTTTTTTTTTTACATTTTGTTGATATAGATCATAGAAAGCCCAATATTAATGTATGTATTAATGTATACACTGTACACCGTACTTATATATACTGTACATACTCGTTAAATTGCCTGTTTTTGAGTCATAGTTAATTTTTTTTTAAAGCTGTATGATTTAAAAAAGAAAAATAGACGTCCTGGGTCATGTAACCTACATTACTAAGAAGTAAGCATAAAGGTGGTAAAATGGCATTTTAAACTCAAACATTCACAACTTCCGAGTGATTCATTTTTTTTTCAGTTCCAATATGTTTATTCTGCTTCACCGCTCTTTTAATCTGAATCAATAACCTTATCGCAGTCTTTTTCAAATCTGTATGAAAAGCAAGGCAGTAGGTGACATTTTGAACCAGGCAGCACTATCGTTTGCCCGCAGTAGAATGGTCTTTTTCATCACTGTTTATGAGAACGGAGACAGTTGTACGCTTACTCTGAAAGATATCACCTAATGCAAACATTACAATCCATCTATTTGCCTGGTAAATCAACAAAACCGCCACAAGCCTTGTTGGAGGAGAGAGAAGAATGTCGAGGTTGGCATGTAATGGGTCACTAGCCGCACTGAGTGACACTGAATCAGATACATGCCATTTGCAAAAGGAAACCGTTAGCAACCAAGGAGATAGCAAAAGGAAGCAGGGTACACAATGATCAAGTTTATTACAGAGACGTGAGCTTTTTATGTCCAACTACAAGGGGAAAAATGGGCCAATATGTGTATAAATGTGGCCCTGCTTATCTGACTAAACAGTATGATTCACGAAAAGGTCAATACTGGAAATTGACCAGCTGTAAAAGCAAAATGTAAATATAGTACAGTTCAAAAGTCTGAGTTTACAGTATCACCACGAACTGCTTTTATTAGATATTAGAAAACCTAATAAAAACTCATACAATAATATATTACTCATGCATACAAAATTCAAACATTTAAAAGAATGAATGAGCATTGAACATTTTACTAATTTATTCCAAAAATGGTTACATTTAATTTTTTTCTTCTTGTTTTATTAAGAACTAACTTCTTATCCAAATGATTGTTTTTTTTTTGTGCAATATTTGAAAATGCAAATCATTTGCACCACTTTATTTATAACGCAAAAGTTAAATCTAAATCGCAAAATCTTCCAGAACTTCATTTAAAAAGTGAAACACTCATATATTCTAGATACGTTACATACAGTATGAATTGAAATGATTCAAAGCCTTTCTTGATTGAACTTATATTTCATGGCTTACAGCTCAGGAAGACAAAAAAATAAAAAAAATCCAGTATCTCAAAATATTAGAATATTTCCTGAGATCAATCAAAAAAAAGAATTTACAATACAGAAATAAAAAATAGATAAAAAATAAATAAATAAATAAATAAATAATAATAATATAAATAAAATAATAATAATAAGTATATAATTTATGCATTTGGTCAGGTCTCCTTTAGCACTAATTACCGCATCAGTGCAGTATGGCATGGCATGGAGGTGATCAGCCAGTGGCACTGCTAAGACTTTTATAAAGACAAGGATGCTTTGATAGCAGCCTTCAGCTCATTTTTTTTGTGTATGGTTGGGTTTCTTATCTGTCTCATCTGTCGCTTTTATGAGATATGCAGTACTGCAACCATTAAAAGTTTGGAGACATGTTTGGTCACTATCCCTAGTAGTGCTACTACAAACAACTACTGTACAAATCCATATTATGGCAAAACAGCACTCAGTTAAGTAGAAAGAAAAGACTCGCTCACCAGCCTTATGCCAGCATTCCAGCCGGGCACTGCCTACAGACCCGCATGTGCATACCTTCTCCACTTTTTCTCCTTCCTCCCCCGTTATCCTTAATAAAATAATTCATATGTGACTTAAGGCATGTGACATACTGTATCACACAGTCAGACGACCAACACAACAGAAAAAAAAACTTTAAGTTAGAAGAATAAAACTAACCCACCAAAATGTACTGTGTAAATGTATGTAGGTTACCATTTTTTTCTCTTCCTCAGTACAATGCAGGAATGGACCAGACATGCCGCAAACCTTTTTTTTTTTTGCTGCAGCTTTTCTCTTCAGATACAATAAGCTGAAGTGAGCCATCAGATATAAACTATACCAAAGGAAAGGTCCTTTAGAGCTGCAGAAATGTGATGAGATTTGGATATCTTGATATACTTGATATACAATAGATGTGATACTGTACATACTGCAAAACCAGTTCTCATACTCAGTTGATTTTTTTCTCTACATCTGGTAAATACGGTATCTATACACCCTTTTTTTTTTTACATTTGTAAATACATGATAGCATATTCAGTCCGAAACACCCCTCAGTCAATACTAATTTTAGCCTGGGCTTCTAAAAAAAAATGCGTCTATAAACAAGGCATAAAATATTCAGGACGGATACCCTTTCATCAGCTGCAAGTCAGTGCAAGATGCACAACAGAACATCTTTAATTTCGACTTAATCAGCACACCCGTCTAATCAGCGACGCTGTTCATGTCTGGGGGAAAAAATCCATAAGGAACCTTGCTAATTGGAATCCATTAAGTGTTGTGTCTTGCAATAAATTATTACAGAGCCTGATTTATGTCTCAACCTTCTGATTTAGAAATCATGTGAGCTGAGTTAGTATTTCTGGGTGGAGCTGAAAGCATTACAAACATTACAAATACTACGATATATCACCGATTACACGAATGCACAGTGATCGCTGTAGAATCTTGATGATAACGTCTCTGCCTGAAATATCTCTACTGACTGACGGCCAAAAAGTCTTTCTCATTTCAAATGTCCATTTTCTGATGGAATTCTGGGGCAACGGCACAGTTTAATGTGATTAACATTCCTTCTACCGTGTTCTAGAGGTAGGGCAAATCCTAAACGACCTTCAATCCTACAAACACTTTCCTTAATGAAGGGTACCGGACTATATTTTTTCTTGTCATTGATGTCTTACAATCAAACATGCATCGATTGTACCTTAACCCCCAGTAAACCACATTCCTACTACATCTGTAAAAGATTGGGTGAACGCAGTAAGACCTTGTCCAACTTGTCAGGAAGGCAGAAGAAACCGGTAAGGACATACATGTAGTAATGCATCTCCCTTCTATGTCACGTTCAGAGAGTTTATTATGAATACTAGATCCAATTTTTTTACACCAACACTTCATGTCGCAGTATTTATACCAACCCACAGTACACAATGACAATGTAGTAAAAGCATGATACGCAGCACGGTGCAATTTGATCATACGCAGTTATCACTTGATGGACATGGTGAACATGATCATGTGTGTGATAGACATATTGAGGATGTAACAAGGACATGAAGAAACCTGAAGGAACTTTATAAATACGTTTTTCTACTTTGACCCTGTTCCGGCAGTGTTTTTAGATATTCTTAGGATGTAGCGTGAACTTTATGAGGCATGGTCCTTAGTGGTTTGCACTGTCGCCTTGCACCTCCAGGGTCCGCGTACGATTCCCGCCTTTGGTCTGTGTATGTGTATGGAGTTTGCATGTTCTTTATGTGGGAGAACTTGGTGGGTTTCCTCCGGGTACTCCAGTTTGAGTGTGTGTGTGTGTGTGTGCGTGTGTGTGTGTGTGTGTGTGTGTGTGTGTGCGTGTGCGTGTGTGTGTGTCTCCTACAATGGATTGGCATCCTGTCCAGGGTGTACCCTGTCTTGTGCCCCAAGTCTCCCAGGATAGGCTCCAGGCCCCCCGTGTCCCTGTATACATGATAAAGCGGTATAGACGAGTGATGAGTGAGCGAGGAACTTCATGGTCTTTGTCGAAGTTTGACTGTGTGAGTGTGTATTCTTATACCTTTTAAAAATAACACCTAAATACAAGAAAATCTCAAGTCTAAATGTTAACACCGTAATAAATAATTGTCACATGTTGAGCCACTTACAGCACAGTGAATGATTTTTTTCACATATCCCAGTTGAACAATGGAAGCCTGGTGGTGCTAGGGCCTGAACCCCCAACCTTCTCATCACTAACCCAGTAACCCACAGCAAACTTAAACAATTGAGCCACCACAGGCCATGCTTGGGAAAGCTCAGAGAAAGGAGAAACATACGCACAGCAGGTTCCATACAACAGCATCTTACCTGCCAATCAGCACAACCACTAATCACGGGAAATCTGGCAGGTGTGGTCAAGGTCCTGGGAGTGTATCCAGGGTTGCCACAACTGACAATAAAGTGACACTGTGCTGTTTGTTGTGGAAGTTTACATATTTGTATTTTCCATTCCAGAAAAAAAGTATTGGCACCCACTGGCTGTATTTAGACGTAAGAAGTTACTACCTACGTCTTTTTGTCACCAGGACATAACATTAGAGATGTTGTCAATATTTTCTGGAGAGCACAGGGTTATAATTAGTTCCAAAGCCTTGCCATGATGTTCGGTGGAAAAGTTTTATGTGTTCTGTACTTGTCATTTATGAATCGTTAAGGAACAACCCTTAAACCATTTTGGTGTCATTAGAAGTGATGTTTTATTTCTAAAAGAACAAATATGCACAGCAACAATGACCAATTTCATTGCTGATTGGTTAAATATTATGTAATTATATGTTATTATATTGAATTAAGTACAATTATACTATTATGTACAGCCATTTCCATTCCTTCCGTACATTTTGTAACTGGTTAGTTCCATGATTACTACAAGCTAACATCCACGTCACGTTTTTATATATAACAGTCATACAAATCTTATTTCCATCCGTAACCCTTTATCACAAGTACTGTATGCTGTATTTTCTTTTTCAGAACATTATCTACTGTATAGAGGAGATTTTCCCTACAACTGTTGAGAATTTGCAGTCTCTGCAAGGCCTTTGATAAATTGCAGCCTATTAGCAGTTTTTAACTCACATCAAGACACAAAAAAGGGGGACTCTCTCTAGCAAATTAAATCTTTCTACATTATATAGCGAATACTTTCATATAATTATTATATACGAAACCCAACCACTTTTCCTTCAGTGGACTTAATCTATGCCAGTGCCCCAAAAGGTTGCAGGTTCAAACAGCTTCATATCAGAAAGCCGCAGGTTTCCATATCCCAGGCTTCCAGCTGCATTCTGCCATTGCTCCCTGAAATAAGGTCTCTCCCTGAGGTGTGAAGAAGAATGGATGTGACAGAAAATATTAAGAGGAGGCGAGGTATTAAAGGCATGGCGCGAAACAGCGAAGGAGCTGTAGGAAAAGTGAGCGCAGTATTCTTCTACTTATAAAGCATGTCTGCTGCATGCCGAAAGGTTCCTGAAGGACTGAAGGCTCCAGCGTGCTCTCATTCATCACCCTCAATCACCTTCTTTCTCTTAAAGCACTCGATTCTATCCTGCTGCTATCCAAGTATACACTCAGAGCTAAAAAAAGGAGCCTGAATGAGAGAAAGTATTTTTTTTTTTCCCTGGCAAATCTTTGCTTCCCGGTGTCAGCCAAAAACAACAACAAAAAAAGAGCTGACAATCATAGGATTTACAGTCGCCGGACCGGATGTAGAAAAAAAGTTGTTATTTGGAATAGTTAGGAAGTATACAAACGGTGTAAAAAAAAACAACAACAAAAAAAAAAACGAGCGAGCTGTTTTTTTTTTTTCTTCACATGCACGATTATCACCACCAGACTGGAGCTCGTCTTGTGAAGCAGTGAGATGAATATTAAATGAATCTGAGGAGCAGTGTAGAAGAGCTGCACTCCCCTGCCATTGTTGATTGATAATTGCATGTTGAGCTGAGCTGCTGTACTAAAATTGAATGGAAACATGAATCACAGTAGGATATAACAGTCTCAATATCAATGTCATTATGATCTACATCAATCATTTTAACATTGATTAATATCAAATGTTTTCATTTCTGAGTTGTAAAACATATGAACATATTTTTAGCCATTAAAGCACAAATAAACAAGTCATATATCCAATATATAAAAATCTAGTAAAATCTAGTCCTGTGACAAGTAAAGTAAAGACGTACAGTATGATATACTAAGGTGTTGTCGATATAAGTTAATTACACTAAAGACACATGCTATAGTAAAGTACTTTCATAAAAAACTTTCAAGTATACTAAAACTGCAGTAAAGAGTCACAATACAGAAAACTACTGTAAGGATATAGGTCAACTGAAGTAGCTATGTTAAACTAAATACATGCTACAGGAAAGTACTATAAACATGCAGGACACACTAAAGTACTGGAAATGGTAGTAAAGTTACAGAAAAGAAACATGCTACTGTATAATACTATGAAGATAAAATGGACTAAAGTAGTGTAACTAATAATAATAATAATAATAATAATAATAATAATTATTATAGTTATAGTTATATATATATAAAGGTATACACTAAAGTACTGTAAATTATAGTAAAGTTAGTGTAAAGAAACATGCTATTGTAAAATATTAAAGAATAAAAAATATATATACTAAAGTAGTAAATTATAGTAAAGGTACAGGAAAGATACATTACATAAACTACTATAAAGTACTATAAAGATAGAAGATACACTAATGAACTGTAAATTATAGTAAGTAAAGGCAGTAATAAGCGCACCAATGATACACAATACAGAAAACTATATATAAAGATATATTAAGGTACTGTAAGTCACAGTAAAGATACACTGAAGACACAAGCTACAGAAAAGTACTGTAAAGATGTTACACAGTTACTGTAAGTTCTGTAAGTTATAGTAAAGCTGCAGTAAAGTCAGGCGTACAAGTAGAGTACTGCAAATGTAAAGCAACCATTAAAGTACTGTGAATTTTTTGTAAAGTTACAGTAAAGACGTGTTATGGTAAGTAAAGTACTTTATAATAAAGTTGAAGTAAAAACACATGCTATAGTAAAGTCCTGTAAACATAAAGGATATGCAAAAATTCTGTAAATTTTTTAAAATAAAGTAACAGGAAATATACGCTCTTAATTTTTTGTAAAGTTACAGTAAAGATTTAGAATATGCTAAAGTATTGTAAATTTTTGTAAAGTTACGGTGTAGAGATGCACATAAAAACAAACAATGCAAAAAATGTTGGACAAACAGTAAAGCATATAGAAACAGTAAAGTACTTAAAAGAGCCAGATACAATTACTTTACTGTCATGTACAGTACAATGTTTCAGTAATCACATATTTGTATTACTTTGCCAGTGTTTGATGTAGTTTTACTGTTCTTCTTTATACTTAACTGTATAATGCATTTCATCTTTTATTTAGCAGTTATCCTAACTGTGCTTTACACTACATGTCTTTATTCTATTATGGCTCTTGTATCATACTATGCTATAGTACCACAATACAATATAATGTTTTTTTTACTATACTGTAGCATGCATCTTTGTTGTACTACATCAGGTATCCCTACTGCAGTATTTCTCTTTACTTTATATTTTACTGTATCATGACCTCAGAACATGTCGCAGGTTCGACCCGACCACCACTAAGTTGCCCCTGTTGGGCCCCTGAGCAAGGCCCTTAACCCTCAACTGCTCAGAAGTATAATGAGATAAAAATGTAAGTTGCTCTGGATAATCTGCCAAGTGCTAAAATGTAACTTTTGCATTAGAGAATGATTTTGTCTTCATGATTTATAACTTTATAATTATTATAATATTTAATAAAAAAAATCTGAGACAATATTTTAGTGGTTGTCCATGCATGCATAATTCTGACACAGCGAACAGTTTTCACTGTAACCGATTTCACAAGCGCTATTACAGTACATCTATTAATATAGATCTCATGTCAGAACAAAATCACATAGGTCCAATCTCTTCAACAAGCTATTAATAGCTTACTGAACCCAGCTGAGCGATGGAAGACCAGTGGCTTTTAAATGAGTTTTTAACAGCAGAGTTTGTGTTGTGAATGAAAACTTTTCCCCACTAATTATAAGAGAAAAAGCTTAAACCAGCTATAAATAAAAGGTTACACACAAACCCTGGGAAGTACTGTATTTGTAGACATATGAACTTTCTGCATGTATGAATTAATGCATTTTTACTACCCTAATTATTACGATAACCAGTACATGTCTCATAAATAGCTTGTGTGAAGAATGTAATATTTGTTTAATATAGCAGCCATTCTAATTAAAGTAATGATCCATGTAGATGACTTTCATTATGTACAACCTGCAGCAATAGATATAAATTTAAAAAGGTATTACTGGGATATATCGGAAAATACTGGAAATGTTTTTACTGGGATTAGTTCATGTTTTCATCGCTGAAATAACAGCCCTGTAGTGATATAAGTGAATTTTAACGCGCTGGAGTCGTTTTAAGACAAAACTTCATCTGATCTACTTTTTCGATTTCTCATCTGTGATTCACTCTCCAAATACCGAACATGGAGTGTATTTGGTCGACGATGAAAGAAGTACAACCTTTTAACTTCCACTACAACCTCATTTCTCATCAAGGACTGGTACTGTACCTCCGCTAGTTTTTAAATAATACCTTAATTACTCACTAAAGTCTCCTACCCCTGTTAAAAGAATGTGAAACTATTAAGCAAGAGAACTTGTGAGTACAACATTCACCAAATGGGATAAACAGTTCCAAGAGAAGCCAGAGGCAATGTCAGCTACATCATTTATTTGCTTGAGTTAGTCTCCGAACTCAGGTGCACCACCACGTCCTCTCTAAATCTGTTCATCCCTCTAAATCTATTCTGCGCCACCAGTGTTATGTCCACTGACCTGGAAGAGACCCGAGAAGAGACCCGAGAAGGCACGGGAAAAGAATGCCAGTGAGAATGACAGCACAATGCAGAAAATCTAGAAAAAAAAAAAAAAGAAAAAAAAAAAAACGAAAGGCCTGCCCACCTAGAATCTTGGCAAAATGGAAGCTCCAAAGCTTAACCAACTTATTTTAAAAAAAATGAAGGATGGTTCTGTATTTAAATTTCTAGGTGACAAATTATGACCCAGTTCTGGCCCACCTATTCCACGTTCACCTAGCCCACATACCGAATGGAACATGAACGCCCATTCCCGGTTGCCAAATGCCAAACACCTGAACAATTATGAAATCTAAAAATTTTTTTTATCAAATTTTAAACAAATCTTAAACAATTTATTACACACATTATTACCTGGGCAACTGACCTTTTGTGGCAATTTGTGTTATTTAAAGTCTTATTATAATAATAACAACAATAATAATAATAAAAATAATAATAATTATTATTATGTTTATTATTACTTTTTTAAATTACTTTTTTTTATTAATTTTTTAACATTATTTTCTTTTCTTTTAATTAATTTTTTTTATTATTTTTTTACATAAATTTTTTTATTTTTATTTATTTTATTTTTTAAATAATTTTTTAAATCATTTTTATTTTTTATTTTATTTTTTGTATTTATTTATTTATTATCATATTATTATTTTATTATTATTATTATTTAATTTTTATTTATTATTATTTTTATTATTAATTGTTTTTATTTATTTATTATTATTATTATTATTTATTTTTATTTTTATTTTATTTATTATTAATTCATTGTTTTATTTATTTATTAATTTTTATATCATTTTTAAAGAATTTTATTTTTTATTTTTTTATTAATTTTTTTTATTAATTTTTTTTATTTATTTTTTTTATTTATTTATTTTTTTTTTTTATTACTAATAACCAGTGTGGCAAGTGGACCAACAGAGACACATCTTTTCCCAAAATAGTCCATATGTTTTCTCCATCACAGTAACAAATACAGTGAAACCTTGGATTACTGGGCTCGTATTCCAAAACACTCATAAACCCAATCGAATTTTCACATAAGAAATAATGACACCTCAAATTATCCATTCTACAGCCCAAAAAAACAAATACATAAAAATAATTAATATAATATATAAATATAAAATAATATATAATATATATATAATATTAATATATATATATATATATATAAATTAAAACTAAAACAAATTAACCAGCACTTTACCTTTAAAAAAGTAAAAATAAATCGTGTTTGTGGGCACAGGCGCATTATTTGTATGTGTGTGTGTGTGTGTGTGTGTGTGTGTGTGTGTGTGTGTGTGTGTGTGTGTGGATTTAGCCCCTTCCCTCGCCTTGTCTTACACAGTAAAACTTCTCCTCCCACCTCCCCACCTTACTTGTTAAGTTTCACAGCAAACACACACACACAACAGAAACACTGTTTTAACGGGGAAAAAAATAAATCTCTCTAATGACACTCGTGCTGTAATCACAGCTGTAAAGTCAAAAAACAAAACAAATGGAACAGCTCTTTACCTTTGAAAAGAATCACGATAGAGCAGAGTTTCTGTGTAGAGCAGAGAGTGTGTGTCTGTATGTGTGTGAGAAGCCATGGAGGGGGGTGTAAAGGCGAGAGAGTGTCAAATTACACGCGCACACACATAGGAGACACTGAAACAGAGAGGGAAATGTTGATTATAAAAGTAAGAGACGAGCACTAAGACCAAGCAGGGGAGACGATTACCCACGATTCCACTGCGCAAAAGAGAGAAAAATCATTGGGTCAGTTGTGATTACGTGACGCTATGTCAAAACAAGAAGGACATGCGTGATACATGCTACTCGGCACTTGTAAACCAAGACTTGTTTTTCAAGTCAAAATTTATTAAAAATCTTTGCTCGTCTTGCGGAACACTCACAAACCGCGTTACTCGCAATCTGAGGTTCCACAGTACATGGACATTAGTTTAAAAGGCATTCTTTTGTATATATGCATTTTTTCCGATTACGTTTTTTAAAAGTTTGACCTACTGATTTTAAATTCCAGACAACATTTCAGCTATTTTTGCATTCCATGTAAAATATATAATTTAAGTCAGTAACTGTTCGTATCAATGCCAATGCATCAAAGTTGGGACAGATAAACCTATATCCATAAGCATGTTTTTTTCTGCTTTTGTGAAAGCCTGTGCTGTCACTGGGTCGAAATAAACCGCTTTGAGCTAAAAATTTGTTTAGAATTACTCCAATTCGCCCTTTCGCTACAATATGTAATAATCAGTCTCCATTCCGCCCAATCATTCCGCCACCAGTGCTGAGAAAACATCAATTATCGGTGCTCAGCCCGTCTACTACTTTCACAAAGGAACGTAGAAAAAGTAAAGAGTACGAGATTGCTAATCTGGCTAATCTCCATCTTCAGCACCAACAGGAGTAAACAAAAGCAGCAGCTGCACTCCAAACAACAATAACACCACCCGTAACAGCTCCCGCCCCTGTGTGAGCTCTAATTAAAAGCATCAGAATGGAGGAGTCTGTGTATGTGTGTGTGTGTGTGTCTGTGTGCAGCGTGTGCTTGCATAAACAGAATTTCCTCTACAATTACAGATAAGACAATCTTCATGGCCCTGCACATGCCCTGCACATTAAACTAGCGGAGCGGCTGTCAGCAAATTTGTCACCATGTGACACCGAACTAAGTTATGGCTCGCATATGAGGTCAGATGTAGTAGATGACAGATGGCCTGTGTGGCTGTGCTGCTCATATCCATTTCCCTCTCACTTTCACTTTCTCTCAGCTAGCGTTCACAGCCGAAGGGACTTCAGCCACATGTTAGTCTTTCATTTTAATGCTGTGCATCCGGAGGGAAGCGTGTCAAGAGTAGAAACAGTGGGATTTCAGCAGTCCTTACCTGGTGAAAGAGCTGCGTACATCGACTTTGTTGCTTCGTAAAGTCCATATTAGACGAATGTGTACTTTACTCGAGTAGTTTTATTAAAGGATATTTTTTTAGTTTACTCTGCGCAAATGTACAGCAAGTATGTGTACTTTTACTTAACTACATTTATGCATGGTGTTATTAAACTAAAGACAGCGGGGTGTAAGGTTTGAGGCGGGAATTTCACCACCAGCTGACTATTATGTCTCTTCAAGACCTAAAATCACAACAGGTGTTTAAAATCAAAAGCAGAGCTGCTTCTGTACCTTTACTCCTGCCCCCAGGACATGGTTCCACAGGACCTCTGGAGTTGTGCTGTGGTGTCTCGCACTAGTACATTATGTTGTTACTCTAGTTCCTCCTGTTGGTGCTGTGCCATGGGTGATCAGAATCTAGGGAGTTTGGAGGCCGGGTCGGCAGCCTTGGTCTCTTTGTCTACCCGTGTGCTCCAAGGTGGGTGTTCCGGTGCCTTTTCTATTGAGGCTAGCTTTAACTTTCTTGCCAACTCGTGCTACAGTACATTGACTTTTCCCGTGGGATCAGGACAGACTTTGGTCACCGGCGGCATGAGGGAACCCCATAATCCTCCCACCAGTATAGTTGGTGATCAATGTTATTCAGTTCACCTAGCACTGGTGTTGATGTTATGGCTGAGATAAGTATTTATCCTAATACATATGCATCATAGAATTGTTACATGATATTTCCTACTGTATGTCCAATCGCCCACCCATCGTGTCCCGTCTACAAGGCTGGAAGAAAAAGTGTAGGAGGAAATAAATTGAAATAAGTTGTTCCCGTCTTTCCTGTAAGGCCATGCAAAATCTCTATTAGTCACATAGCCTGAGTTCTGTGCATGATCTCACAATGGCAGATTAAGCAACAGGGAACCAGGACCGAAGCCAAAACACTTTGCAGTTCCTGGGGCTCATTATTCATCATGCGCAAGCTATCATTTATATCACCGGCGATGCTTCCTGTAAGCCTTATGTTTTCCGTAGATCCTTCCAGCCCTGATCACTGAGACTCATTTATCAAACTAGATAGGAATGAATTTAATAATAAGTCGTTCGAAGTTACATTTACTGTATATTAGAAATATATATAGTCATACTGTATATATTAGCAGTCCGTGAGTAACATTAGTATACTGACTTATGAAAGGGTTTACATGTATAGCATATAATAACAAAAACAGATAAACAGAGTCATTAATCTGCATCCGTATTAATCAATCAATCAAACGGTATCATTAGTAATGCTATGACCATTTTACATATAAAGTACACCGTCATGTTTATTATTTTAATTGCACACACATATTTAGCAAAGACAAACGTCATTTCATATGAATGACTTTAAACAAAACTTGAACAAAAGTAATCACACCCTGTAAAAAAAAAATAAAAAATTGAGAAGCACCTATCTTCGGCTTTTTTATTGTGTCCAGCTTTGCCGTTTATTAGTAATTTTACAAAAAAAAAAAAAGTTCGGCTTAGGAATGGTTTTCACATAAATTGTTGTAAAACTGAGGCATATAGTTAATAAGAGTTCCAGTTTCTGCTTGCTTTGTTGCGATCCCTAGTATCCCGGTTTCCTTCTGACCCACATCATTGCACCTTCTACAACCTCTACTACTTTCTTGTCCTAATTTTAGCTCTGTTAAATATTTTATTGTTCTATTTTCTACTTGGGTCGAGCACACAAACTCTTAAATAGGAAAACTTGAATTAACGGTTGACCATTGCTATAGCTGACTCCCAAGTAATAAACCATATATAAATACATGTATTAATATTTAAAACGCTTGCTTCATTCAGTTGTTATGTAACTCGGCCGAGCTGACGTCAGTACCATGGCACCACTGCTTTCCATCATTGGCAAGTGGGAGGGTAATGAAACCCTTGAGTACTGTTCCCAGGACTAGAGGCAAGACAACACCATCAAGCAGAGAGGCAACAAAAGCCCTGCTATTTTATTGCGGATGTTTTCATCTCCTCTGTGTCCTTGCAGTTTAAGACATGGCTCTTAGAAGTGAGCTATTGGAGGTTAGGCTTGTCAGATTGGGGTTTAGAGACTTTCAACATCCCTGATGGCTTAATTGAGTGAGGGGATACGGGGGGGAATCTAATATAGGCTGATAAGTATTCATGATTGGAGTAGGATGACCGTTAGAGAACTCTTCATCAGGGTAAATTGTATTCCTTTAAATCAATACATGACAGAAATAGACGGAGAGACGGAGAACTAGAGACCGCTGCATTGCATCCATCTATCACACTATTAAAAACACAAGTCTGTGAATACGTATAATCATAACCTAAAGAATATGATAATACGTCATTCTTATGGAATATTCTTGAAAATGAAAAGCTACAGCAGTTCCGGCTTTGTACAGTATAGCCGTACACAACACACTGGTTTTGCTAAATGGATGTACATTAGAGAATCAGATCCTATAAATGCTTTGTGTACTGTAGCTCGGTTTTCATGATCGTAAGCCACAAAACCACTATGAAGATGACATGACCAAGATGCAGCCTCTCGAAATGTACGAAGCTGCGAATTAGCTTTCCAGCACGTCTTAATGGACCGTTCCACTGACATGTGGGTGGGTGACGAACAAATGGTGGCCCATCAAAGATAATGCTGCATACATAACGGTCCTGCTGGAGAGGACAGTGTGTTATCAATATCAGGAAAACATTTCTGTTCACATGACGCATACACTTCATGCGCAGGAAAAGGACAGACGGGAACTCGTATATGTTAATTAGGCCTTCGTGTAGATGGAAAGCTAAAAAAGGACATCATCAGTCAAGGTACTACAAGAGGGTTTTCAGACAATCACAAGGTTTGCAGGCTGTTCTGGATGTACAGCTTTGGAGACAGGGACTGTTCTGATCGCGGGTCACAAATTCAGCCACATTTGAAGTAATTAATGCAGGCAGTCTCAGTGATCTGTTAAATGGAGGGTAGTTCAAAAATTTCATCGACCATGGCCATTTGACTGTACCTACATTTACATGGACAACATTTCTTCAATTTGATTTAAATCATTCCAAATAGAGATTCTGTTTACATGGACACTGATCTGATCAAATGTGCATTTATATGTGTGAAGTGTTTAATCAGATAATAACATTTTTCACATATACAAAGTGTTTTTTTTTCCCCACTGTGATGTTTTTAATCTGAAAAATATACAAGGTTATGTCTGGAGCCTATTCCTGGAAACTTTGGGCACAAGGTGGGTAAGGAATGACTTCAGACTAAGACTACACAGAAATCCATTGATTTATCATACTCTAAATACCTGATAGCATGGAGCCTATCCTAGGAAACTTCGGGCACAAGGCGGGGTACACCCTGGACAGGGTGCCAATCCATTGCAGGGTACACATGCACATAGCACACACTCATACACTATATATTCAATATATACTTTGGGCAATTTGGGAACACCAACTAACCTAATCTGCATGTCTTTGGACTGTGGGAGGAAACCCGAGTACCAGGAGGAAACCCACCAAGCACGGGGAGAACATGCACACATACCTGGTGGGATTTGAACCCTTGATCCTGGAGGTGCGGGGCCACAGGGATAACCTTTAATAATTTTTTTAAATACAGTAGGTAAATAGTGGTGCCATGGTGGCCGAGTGGTTAGCCCTGTGGTTTGCCACTATGCCATCGTGCTGCCACTATTTAAAGTTTAAACCACTTCTCTCATTCGAATTCAAAATTCATTCTGATTACACCGACTAAGGTGTTTACACGACACTAATTCTCCAAAGATTATATTTTTTTCACACTGCTTATTCACCTACTTACAGTTTATATTCTAACTTAAAGTAAGCTTTACAGATGTTCATCCTAAGAGCAGCTGTGGAAATGAGAGTGTGGCCCAAAGAGGCGCTTCAGCACACATACAGTATCATCAACCTGGATATGAGGTCATGCTTTGGCAGCAGGATGCTGATGAGGTCATTTCACGGCGACATGTCGGTCATGTCAAAGTGGTATATTGTGAGACATCTGCGACGTGTGCTATGAATGACTTCAGAACAAGACTACACGGAAACGCACCGATTTATCAGAAACATGAAAAAATCTACATGCAATCAGTGACGCCACGTTGTTGTTGTTGTTGTTTTTTTTTTTTTATCCAGATGATTTCATTCAAACCCACCATGCCAAATCAAACCTCCCTTCATGTCAAAAAACCCAATGTATCCTGAAACCAATCAAAATCTTTTTTTTTCTTTCCAGTGAGCAGCAAGCCATTGTTCTCTTCTCAATCCACTTTACTGAGATGTTTCATCTCAGACCGAGCTTTGTCTACAGCTGTCAGGCCAGCAATAATTTTGTTTTACCAGGTTTTTTCTTTCTTTCTTTCTCATGGCTTTACACTGCAAGCATTTTGCTTCAGCGGAGATCAAGGATTTGTCAAAACACTCCCAGAAAACAAAAAACAGGTTTTGACACCTTTCGCTTGAAATCATGGTCTTGGGTACAGTATAATGTCCAGATGCAATGTACTGTATACAGCAGAATCATAAAGGGAGCTCATACACTACAATAGGGCGCTTAAAGTGGACATTAACTCTTTAATCATTCAAAATAATCAACGCTGTAATCACTTTTAGACGTTCCGATGGCCTCTGTGTGCATGTTCTGCCCGTGCTTGGTGGGTTTCCTCCGGGTACTCGAGTTTCCTCCCACAGTCCAAAGACATGCGGGTTAGGCTAATTGGCGTTCCCAAATTGCCCGTAGTGTGTGAGCGTGTGCCCTGCAATGGATTGGCACCCCTTCTGTAAGTCTCCTGGAATAGGCTCCAGGTCCCCTGCGCCCCGGAATACAGGACAAAGCGTATAGACGATGAGTGAGTCAGACGGTAAACTCTAAAAATGATAACTAAACTCTTCCTGTTTCCGCCTTCTAAGAGTAGGGGCAAATTTTTCTCAGATTTATTAACCAAAACGTCTACATTTATTTCTTACCATCCCGAAAATCTCCTTAGTTTCACTCGCTAATAAGACTGTTCTACTGCGCTTGACGTCATTTGGTGCGTTTCTTTAAAACACATCGTTTTTCTCGCTTTTAGAAACATTCCCCGATTGAGAAAAAAACGAACACAAAGCACCCAGGGTGACCGCAGACTTACAGTATAAGTGTTAGGCAAAGTGGCTAAACGCATTCTGACCCCTTTTGGAATTTGCCATCCCAGAAAACATTATTATTGTGCATTGTGTCCAGTATTTGATGACGTCCAGCCTGCATCCAAAATTCAGCGGATGCTCAGTTGCTAAGGGGGAAGCCGAACAGGGCATGTCATTGTTTTATTGAAATCAGCAACCAGGAGAATAAACTCGCCGCCGCTGCTATTTATTTTCCCGAAGATATTAATCCGACAGCAGCAGGGTCTGATAAGAGACGAGGGATCAGGAGACGCGTCCACCACTGAGAATCTCTTTCATTATGGATGTGACTCTGGGACATATTTCTATCTGGTTGAGTTTACACTCACACACACAAGCATCAGCAGAATTGCAGTGTCTCAGCGCTCTCCAGTTGCTAGCCGCTCTCCCGCCCTCGTGCGCTCTGATTGGTAGAGAGCTGGGGTCGAGGGGAAATGCGATTGGACAAGCGCTTTGATTCATTTAACTTGAGGCACACAAGAGACAGAGTCGCTGCAGAGATTGAGAGAAGGGCAGCACACACACACTCGCACATGCACATACATATGTATACATATTATACATACATACTGGATAAAAACGAGCGCACCGCTCGACAGAACGATCCTCGCCCTCCCAGACCCACCTGTGTTACTGTACTGACCTTCAATTCCAGTATCAAATGAAGAACCTCCTCTTTAATTGGCAGATGCGCGGAAGGCATATGAGATTTCAGATCAATAACAAAGATAAACAACAGCGCAAAATGGCAAGGGAGAGAAATTAAATCAAGTGGTACAGAGAGGAGCTTAAACTGCACAAGGATGGTCATTTAAAAAATGTGCCGGACCAGGTGATGCATCAGTCCTATTAAAATTATACCCATTTGGCTACTTTTTTGCTCTGAGGCTTTAGCCTTTACTCACTCCCACTCACTACCTGGTCCTCGCACTACTCCATGCACGACTAATTATGGTCTCCAGCCAGGAAAGGCTCAACTTGTTTATCTCGTAGTGAACAGGCGATCAGCTCAGATCACCGCGCTATTGCTCCAACAGACTCCAGGATAATGCGATGATCTTTTTTGAACCTAGTTACACCATCCTCTCCAGAGGTATGTGAAGTGCATGGACATCGCTTTTTTTTGCTATACACTTTTGGGCTTGAGATCAAAAGGATGAACACGAGACAGGAACTGAAACTTCCAGCTTTCATGAAATGCTTAAAAATATGGTAATATTAGGTTCGAACTAAATGCTGAACACATGGATATCTGGGTATATAAATATAATTCGGGTAACGAAAGGGGAAATTCTGTTCTAATGTCTCAGTGTACTGTGTACTGTATAATTATTTTTTAAATAAATATATATTTTTTTCAATACTTTCAAAGAGGACTATATGTGCATTAGGATAAATTAGGTTGAGAATAGAGGCGTGCATCATGACCTTGAATTCGTTCATTCCACCGGTTTTGAAAAATGAGTCCAGTGTGGAAATCCCTAAACGTGCAGTACCATTAATGACCACTGGACCCAAAAGTAAAAAAGTCCCCCTGGAGTTCCATGTTGAAATGTCCCGCTTTACATCAGAAACAAACATGTTTACAGCCTGGTACAAAAATCGGTTTTAGTCTATAGCTATTCACGGCGACTCTACGGGGGAGAATTTTTATGTAACTTATACGCTTACTCTCACTCATCGTCTATACCGCTTTATCCTGTATTCAGTGTCGCTGGGGGCCTGGAGCCTATCCCAGGAGACTTAGGGCACATGGCAGGGTACAGCCTGGACAGGGTGCAAATCCATCGCAGGACACACACACACACACACACACTACAGGCCAATCAGCCTAATCTGCATGTCTTTGGATTGTGGGAGGAAACCGGAGTTGTTCTGTTCTTATAAGATGGAGCTACAGTACTGAAGAAAGGTTTCAACTCAATTGCTAAAGCATGCAACCTTCGCTTTAATATTTAACTCTCATGAGGCCTGATCGATTCATCTCGCGTCACAGCAAAAGTCCATCAAATCTGTCTTTTTCTAAAAAGATCCCATTCTTCTTCTTAGAACATAGTTGTGTAAAGATAAATAAAATTGAAGAATAAATGTTTCTAGGGAATAGTGGATGGTGCTGATTAGGTCAGTATCAGGGGTTATTCATTACAGTATAATTTTTACACTGTGGTCATGTTCTAGCAAAGGCTAAGTAGTGAAGTGCTGCATTTAATTAAAGCTAGAGTGTATAGTGTGGTTAAAAATGAAACGGACATAATTACTGAGTCACAGAGCAAAAAAACAAATCCACAATATACAAGATGTTTTTTCAGCTGCTGTCCAGAGTCGCCCAGAACATCTTGTGATAGTAATCACACCATTACACCCTAGTTTTAGGCAAAAAAAAATAATCAATTACTGTACATGGTGACAGGCATCCAAGTAGGATAGCAAAATTTATACAATTTAAAACTGTATTCAGAAGAAATGAGGTTTTCTAATCGGACATTAAAGGGGACCTATTGTGCAAGTTTTAACAAATTCAGTGGCATCTCCATCTGCATGTACAAAAAAACTTGGTAAAGAAAAACAATCCTGTTTTTTTTTTTTTGTCCTTTTCCATATTTGTATTGGCCATGGCTTAAACAAGCCAATTAGATTTTTCTCCTAATGTGACCTCATACAGGAAGAATCCCTCCCCAGGTTTGATCTTCAGTAGCTCACTTCCATAGGCACTAATAAAACAGCACATTCAGAGGATTAGCAAGGTTAATGGTGTAGTGCTTAGTAGCACTGTTGCCTTGCACCTCTGGGCTTGAAGGTTCGATTCCCTATTCGGGTCTGTGTGCATGGAGTTTGCATGTTCTCCCCGTGCTTGGTGGGTTTCCTCCGGGTTCTCTGGTTTCCTCCAACAGTCCAAAGACATGCAGATTAGGCTAATTGGTGTTCTCTGTAATGTATGTGTGTATGTGTGTGTGTGTGTGTGTGTGTGTGTGTGTGTGTGTGTGTGTGTGTCCTGCGATGGATCGACACCCTGTCCAGGTCTCCTGGGATAGGCTCCATGTCCCCCTCGACCCTGTACACAGGAGCAGTATAGACATTGAGTGAGTGAGTATTAACACACACACACACACACACACACACACACACACACACACACACACACACACACATTTTATGGGAGATCTGACAACTTTTGTTAACTAAAAATACAGGACCTTGAATTTAGTAGAAAGCTAGTAAAAGAGTTCTTAGCTGATTAGCTGATTTAGCTCCAGGGGAATTTGTGTCATTAGCCCGTTAGGATCGCCAGCTGGAGTTTGTGATCAGTGTTTTTGCATTTCGTACTGGATTATATTGGTCATCTTTTCACCTGAGTGGGTATATTTATTGCTCAGTATTTTGGTTACTGTGCTAGTCAAGTAAATATAGATTTTCTTTTTATTATTTCGATGAGGAAAAACGATAAAACTCCACACTCCAACTCTATAACATATTTTATTTTTGCACCATTGTACATGGAAAGCCAGCAAAGCAAAAGGATTAACTCAATCACTGACTCTTCTGATAAGCGATTAAACGTAATGAAAACAGAAATTAATTATGGCAAAACTAAGCTGATATTATTATTATTATTATTATTATTATTATTATTATTATTATTTCAGGTTGAAGCCCATGCACGTGACTGGCTGTCTAGAATTGCTTAATTAATACAAAGAAATCAAATTTTGTAAGGTTGATTATCTTGCGATTTGTTTACGCCAAGTTGCACTTATGTTCATCTTCATCTTTAACCAAAACCTGTAAAATTATTCAGCTTAGCTTTTATGATTAATATCCATTGGTGCAGGGGTGTGTTTACATTGAGTAAGTAGCTTATTAGTAGCGTATTGTAAAGTAGATTATTAAATCAACTTACAAGCGCTTTGCAAAAGTTGCAATACTGTAAATTCTGTCCCGCGATCGATTTAAGACGCGCCCAAAGTTTGATGCAAGCGCAGTATGCTGTACTAACCTGGCATATAAGAGGTGCTTATAACTTCACCTCTATTCAACATTTTGATTTCATTTATGGCGCAGGTTTAACGTCAGACAAATTCTAAAGTACTGCCAAAGTTTAATTAAATTCTGTCTAGACAGTTTTGTGTGATGCTGTGAGAAAATCTGGCTGGACAGACATACAGAAATTGTCTGACTGGTTTCAGGTCCTCCAGAGTATCAAACGTAAAAAGATATAAATGAAAGACAGAGTTTGTCACATCTGTATCCCCACGGCCCCGAGGGGTAAGATCAGGCTCGCCGGATTACTGAGCCGCCTCTTTGTCTCCCCCTGATGTGTCTACGTGTGTATGTCCTGCACTATTAGCACTTAATCAAGTTCACCTGTGTCCTCCTTGTTTCTGCCTATTTAAACCAGCCGCTCCCATGAGCATGTGTCCGTTCACTCATTTCCTAAACCGATGCTCAGGACTGAGCCGCGGCTGGAGAGCGGGGCGCGCTAGGAACTGTGACACGCCTGTGCAGTTAAACTTCAAGGTCAAGTTCACGGCTCACGCGCCGTAGCGCCTTCGAGTTTTGGAGCCGAGGAGGCTCCATGCAGTTTTGTTGAACTAATTTACGATACGCGCCCACGCCCGGATCCAGTCCGTCGAAGTGTACCTGTTTATTTTGTTTTTCTTTAGCCTATTTTGAAGCCGACCATTTTCGTTACAAGAGCATTGAAATAAAAGAATACTTAGACTTAAAAAGTTGCTCACTTTTGGAAATCGTTTTCCAATGCAACATCAATTATTTCTTTTCAGAGTTGGACTACTTTTTGGCCGAGACTGTGTATCGATGTATCGATGACTTTTTAGACACTCTAAAAAGTCTTCTCTGGCACTTGTCAAAGACCTTGGCTGTGGTCAATGTCAGGACTCGGTGATGTCCAATTCATGTGTCAAAATGATTCCTCATGCTTCTAGAACATAATCACAATCTGAACAAATTTCAATGAATCTTGTGTTGCTAAAAGAACAAAAAAAAGAAGAAAAAAAACGGCTTCAATTTCTTAGGAAACATAAAGATTGGACTTTGGATGAATGGAAAAAGATCATGTGGTTTGGGAGTCCAGATTGTCCCTATTCCAGCGGTACGGGCGTGTCAGCATAAGAATGCACTAATCATGCATAGTGTCCATAGAGTACAAGCCTCTGGATGCAGTGTTCTGATCTGGGGCTCCTTCAGTTGGTCAGGTCCAGACTCAGCAACATTATGTGGCAATAAAAAAAAGTCAGCTGACGACCTGAATGTACTGAATGACCCGATTATCACATCGATGGAGTTGATAGCATATTCCAGGACTCAAATTAAATAAATAAAAGAGTTGTGGGAGGATAAGGAAACATTTTCACACATAATGCCCTGACCTTAATCATATTTAATACCTTTTAAATGTGATGCTGATGCCACATGTACTGTAATGCATTTCTGAACAGAAATACATTTGCATAAGGTGATTACAACAGTGCCAGTGCGAACAGTGCGAATGTCGGCGCTAATGTGAGCTTAAAGTAATCCAACTTAATATTACTGTACAACTTTTTTTTTTGTCCAGACAGTGTACAGTACATAACTTTATTCTATTATATTTTCCCTTCATCCTGTGCTTTCTATTATAGTACTTTCTTTAACAGCATATAGTACTTTTTTGTCCAATATATTTTTATTAGATATTTACAGTCTTTTACAGTCATTTTAGGAATACATATGAAGTGAATAATATTTTATTTTCAAACGCCTGAGCTGACTTTATTGTGTTATTATTGCTATATAGAATTGCTATTATGTGAACTGTGGACCAATAACAATGGAATAATGACTAATGCTGGTTTTAAGGGACAAATGCTCAGATGGTGTTACTTGAAGTCAGATTTATAGGGATTTATATTGGTCGTGCTCTTATTCTAGGCCGGGAATGCACTGCCACACACACACACACACACACACACACACACACACACACACACACACACATCACTCTTCCCTCTCTCAGCGTGCTGGCAAAAAAGCTTCTCTCTCACATCTCACCAGCTGTCGCTCAGCAACAGCGGGCACCATGTTGGCATGACTCGGCACAATCTGCGCTAACAGACAAAGAGTGAAAAAAGGAACAAGAGAGGGTAAATGCGACGAAGTGCGTGAGATACTTTACGGAATGTTTCATTCTAGATTCCGATTTCGAGTAACTGGAAATGTGCTGGTTGTAATTCAGCCTAAAGAAAAACACAGTTCCTTTCATTCCTTTAAAGCCAGTTGTACAACTAGAGGCTCTTCTGTCATTCATTTTATCGTTCCGCATTTGTAACTATTTTATTCTTGTCTGCGTCTCCACAGAGTTGAAGACTATCCCAGGCACACTGGGTGTGAGGCAGGAGTTCCGTGCTTAAGGGTGTAGCGTTTAACAAGCATTGCGACTGCTTGCGATTTAAGCAGGAAGTAAATACTGTACTACACGTGTAGCAATGCAAAGAAGACAAAGCAGCAACATATTTAAGCAACATAAATTCAACAAAGTGTTAACAGTATGGTCGTTGTTGCTCCTGTTAAGGAGATTAAGGGAATGTTACTGAATTATGCGACTGTATTTACATAACTGAGCACAGGGAAAAGAAAACCATCGCTAACATGTTTGAATGAAAAGACGCGGTGGCTTTGCTTTGAAGATAGCGGGGGAGGGGGGGGAGGGGTTCAATCCATGGCAGAGGTGCATTTTACAGTAGTTCATAACACTTGTTACAAGTGAAGCAAGTTTTACCTTTTTTTTTTTTTTTTTTGGCATTTTATGTAAGTTTAGTGATTTAGTGAAGACATATAGCAGCACAATGCGTCTCAAGACATTTAGCAAGAAGAAAAGGAAACCACTTTCAGTTTTGTTTTTAAAGCAGCCGGTGCCAAGATGAATCATAAATTAAGGTTAAGTGAACTTCATTGTCTATTTATTTCATATCGTACTTCTTTTACATATCTTTTCTAAATGCTTTGATTGTTGTTACACGCAAAAATATGATAATAGTTTTGGAAATTGGTAATATTGGTAATGTTGCTGGAACGGATTACCTGCATCTACATTATTTCGCATGGCAAAATGCGTTTCGCAATACGAAGTTATGCCTTAAGAACTCGCCTCCAGAACGAATTGAATGTATATGCCGAGGTATCACGTATTTTTATATTATACTGTGTTATCAAGCTGGGTGGTTTGACTTTGTTACGAATTACTGTAAATCAGCTCCTCTTGTTTATTGAAGGAATTGTGGCGGTATACATTATGTACTACATTACTTTTTCCACCTTTTTCAAAAAAAATTTCAACTAAATCTACTACCGTCACTTTCCCTCCCCGAACACACCTTGGCAGCAGATACAAATGCAATACAACATTTCACAAATACAGTTATATCTTCGTAGTCCTACTCTATTACAAGAGACAGGTCCAAACATATTCACAATATGTCAGATGGCTTATAATACACTCCGTCAAAAAGCAGTGAGCAAACTGTGAGGGAATCAATATTCACGTAAATAAAAGAAAAAGCGAGAGAATTATTTTGTCTCCAGTTACAGTACAATCAAAAGTTCTTGTCCATTAGGCAGGTCCCTGTGACTTTTCACAAATCCCCTCAGTGTAAATTAGCTTCTCTTATTCTATTTACAAACCAAGAAAGTGACATTTGTGTAAGATATGACTTTTATATTTTCGTGATAGAAATACCAGGCTGGCTGAAATAGTGTTCTTTTGATTGCAAGGAATCTGACAGGTCTTGACTTTTTTTTATTTCAGAAGTTTTAAATCAAGTCTGGCATCGGCTTCCCCGCAAATAAGATATCGTTCACAGTGGTCGATGCTGGTTAACTGAGGCCTGACTCAGGTAGACAACAGTAGTCTACCCAGCTGCAGTTATGGAAAATATCTAATAATCTGTGCTATAATACCTCTCATAGTGGTGATGACGTACCCACAGTATTGTCGGCTGTGCAGGAGTCCTGGCGACATTGTAAGACATGTTCTGGTGCCATTTCAAGAGGAGGTACTACAAGCAAGAGTTTTATTTTATTTGGTTTTTTAAATCGCTTTTACTTTTAATTTATGTTTCACCAGAAGTCTTTTATTGGGCTATAAGTAACTAGTGATGGGAAATTTAAATCATTTTAGTGACTCGTTTTTTGAATCTTGTTCATCAAAATGAACAAATCTTTTTTGGAGTCATTTAGTTCATTTCGTTCTTTTGATCAGAAATACAATGTTACAAATGTTACAGTTTCAATAAACAGACCCCCAACACATCTACACACACAAGTTTTGGCCATAGTTCCAGTGAAGGCAGCTAGGGACATATTGTTATAAACAGAATGAGCAGCTCACCTCTCATATCTTCTGGTCTGAGTCATTCGTTCTTTTGAATCTATTGCACTGTTTAGCGTCTATGGGAGTCACATGACAAAAGAACGAACGATTCAAACCAGAAGACTAAAAGGTATCTACACATTTCTGTTTACTGTACGTTATGTACAGGTTTTGCGATGCTTTGCATACAGTATGCGCGCCCAGTAGAAAATGAACTCTCTGAGATTACGCGTTCTTCTGAGTCACGAAAAAGACTTGTTTTAAAAAGAACGAATCGTTCATGAACGACCCAAAACTAGTAAGTACTGAAAAATTCTTCTTATTGAGTATATGTATAGGAGACTAAATTGTTAATTTGTGCTCATATGATGATGGGCTTAAAGACTTCAATAAAATCAATATGGCTATTTTTTATAATGTAGATTTCTTTGTATCCCTGGCACAGAAAGGGGAATACATTTCCCAGAATATCACAATTATTGTATCCCTACTGATAATTACATGGTAATCAACATTCATTTAGTTATATACTGCAGCGAAAAAAAAAGAAAAAAGCCACACACACATACACAATATGCGGCTTTTGATCTGATTACGTCACACATTCACTGTGGCATCATTTATAGCAACAAAGATCTTGTATTGATAATGGGAGAGTCAGACTACTGTGTAAAGCCTTCTCCGGTACATCCCAAAGATTATCACTGGGGTTGTCTGTGGTGACCAATCCATGTGTGAAAATGGTGTCTCATGCTCCATGAACCAGTATTTCACAATTTGAGGCCAATGAATCATAGCATTGTCATCTTGGAATATGCCGTGAGGGGGAAAAAAAAATCCATTGATAGAAGTCAATCCATCTTATTTTTTGATGTGCACATTATGTTGCTGAACATAGACCTGACCATAGTAAGGTAACCCCAGATCATAACAAACCGTTCAAGCACAGAACATGCAAACTCCATGCATACAGTACAGACTTGACACAGGAATTGAACCCTCAACCCCGGAGGTGCCGCCAGAATGTATTTTAAAGTAGAATAAAATAAATGTTTTACATGAACAAAACTAAGTCAGGAATAGCACAGGACTTTAGGAATTTAGGAGTTTTAACCTTGCGTTTGCATTAGGAGAAGGTCCTGGGAGGATCTTTGGAAAATAACACAGTTGCAGCAGATTTTAAAAATAACGTCCACTGTTGTACACCTTCACTATTGTCAACACAGCCATGTTCAATTCTGAGCACTGGGTGAAAAACAGAAAAACACTAATGTACTGTACAGTATGCCAAGCCGCATATTAGAATTCTATTACCAAGAATTTTTGTTCGTGTCCACGTGAAAAAAGAGCTCTAGTCAGGTGCAGAAGAATGCCAAGCTAATAAACAGTTAATCCACCAACTGGAGAGGTTACATGCTGAAGAAGAGGTAAAATCCTCACCCTTCTTGAGAGGAGGGCTAATTAAGCATAGTTCTAAAGGTCAGGCTTTTTAAAGGTATACACAAAGCAAATCCTACAGGACTACCAGTCTGCTCGTTACCAGATCCTGGATCTACTCTGTATACAAGATTCCTGAAGAAAGATATTTATTTGTCCTTCATATGAGGTCCAAAGTTAAAGATGGTCATGATGTCATGATCTCAACACATCACTACTTTCCTACTGTATCACCCACATGAGTTATTACAACAGTATGTGCCACCAGATCTCACCGCACTCTTACCAGGTGCTTACCAGGCATTTACTATGTTGTCATTGTGTCTACAGGCTGGTATGCAGTATACACCACAACATGAGCTATGCTTTTCACCATGAAGTTTTGGTGTGAGGAACTGGGTCCAGTTTTTCTAAAAGAATTCTACAAATGTAGCAGATGTCCTGATAACCTGCTGATTGCTCCCCATAAAAGTGGTAAACATCAGTAGAACGTATGATATGAACGTAAAGTTGTTTTCTTAATGTGGCATGGACCTACCATGGTCATAGCACAAGCCCGAAGAGGTCATTGTGAGAACTCTATTGACAAAGCAACAACACAGTGACATCCCAATGACAATTCAGTCAGACCGTCATTCAATCTTCCCCTTCAGCACCATGCTTGTGGTAAGGCCCTATGAGGAGTTCGTTAAGCCATTAATGCCATCTTATTCATCGTTATCTTCTTCATACGCTCCGTCTGCCATCACCAAGTGAAGAATTTTGGGATACAGGTGCTGGTGCTCGGGTCCCAGAATGCTTTGTACCACGTTAGGGCCCACTGCAATGTTCGAGTCCTCGTCTTCAATGATTGCTTTATTATCCTTATTAAGTTCTTCCAGCATCTTGTTTCGACTGTGTCCTCACCAGGCTTCTTTTTTTTTTTAAACATGGCCAAAAAAAAGCTCGGCAGCTTCATGTCAAGGTGTCAAGGGGACAATATCACGTCCTTACCGGTTTCTACTGCCTTGAAGATCCTGCCAAGTACAAGTTCTTACTGCTGTCACACATTTTCTTTGTGGACTTAGTGGGATGGAGTTAGCTGATTGTTTCTTCAGGTCAGGCAAACCACCAGGACAAATTTTAACTAACAAGTGACCTGCAGCATCCCAGTGACCTTACGTTCAGTTGTATTGTACAAATCTCCAGTGAAATGTACTCTATACGCTTTCCTGAAATGTGTTGTTAGTACAGTTGTTCCAGCTAATCCCCTGCCACGATTGAGCCTTCGGACATTTATAAAAGCAAACACCATCTTGCCAGTGTACATTTCAAAATGTGCCTGTTGAAACCAAAATATATGAATGGAATTGCCCCTGTAGCAAACAGGGTCAAGTGCCTTGCTCAAGTGGGGGCCAAAAGTGGCGACTTGGTGGAGCTGCATGGGGCCTTCTAATCAGTAACTAAGCAGCTTAATGATTTAAAAATCAACAGCCTTTATAGGTTTCACATTTTCCCTTTATAGGTTTACACATTTCCTGTGTTCATTAGCGAATTTCAACATGATATCTTCAGCGCCCGTATTTCCATTTCTTTTATTACTCCATTTTTCAAAAAACTAATTTCAGCAGTACACAAACCCAACACACAGTGGATAAAGATACTGCTGGACTGTTTCCTTTCACTAAAATTGCAAGAGTGTCCTGTAAAAAAAAAAAATCCTTTAAAGCTGTCGTAATCAAAGCAGATCAGTAGACTGGGGCTAACAGAAGAAAAAGTCTCTCTTCATTAGACGCTTTAGATTAGCATAAATATCAGAGCTCTAACCAAAGATGGTAAAATGAAGTACTACCTACCAAGACTCAAAGGATTTCTACGTAATTCAACTAAGAGCCATTACTGGTCATTACTGGTCAACCCCCCACCAAGAACAACAACAACAAAAAAATGTCCAACAAAATCTCTCTATCTTTCTCAGTGTCTCTGCTCAGTTCTCATTTTTTTTCTCTCTTTTCAGGCATGAGAGAACTTTCGCTTAATACTCAACAGTGTCTTCTGCAGCAGATGGTGGAAGGCGATACAGTCACCAAAGAGACCAAGTCCTTAAAAGTATTGGATGAAACAGAGTCCAAATTGGCCAAACTTGAGCAAACTCATGAGTCAAAGGGCTCAGTGGATGCAATCGCTTAGCCCCCTCAACAGTTGCCTTTCCTGATGAAATCGGCACCACCCAGCTCATGCGGAGAGAGGACGGAATCTTCAGCCATTTAATGTTTATTTAAACCTAAAACCTCTACGACTGAGTTTTGACTGTACAGTTGAACCTCGGCTTGCGAGTAACACAGTGTGCGAGTGTTCCGCAAGACGAGCAAAGATTTTAAATAAATTTTGACTTGGAAAATGAACAAAAATGTTCGTTTACGAGTACCAAGTATCATGTACCACGCATGCGATTCTTGTTTTGACACAGAGCGTCACATGATCACAACTGGGCCAATGGCTTTTCTCTCTCTTGCGCTGTGGAATTGTGGGTAATCGTCTCCCCGAAATTTGTATTGAATACAAATTTCAATAATTTGAGTTTCCATTATTTCTTTTGGCAAAATTTGCTTTGATTTACAAGTGTTTTGGAATATGTGCCTGCTTCCGAAACGAATTATGCTCGTAATCCAAGGTTCCATTGAACTTCAAAAAACTATATCAATTTCCCTAACCTTGGAATAACTTGGATAAATACTGACCCATAGAACTGAATGGACTGGTTTTTGAGGGGTGGTAGTTTGATTGGTGTTTGTTTAAATTCTTTTGGTCTATCCTATTCCGGGCATAAAAAACCTCTAATGAAAAAGTTAGTCTCCCGAGTTGTGCACCAGAATGGTTTGCCATCTGATCAAGAGACTGAATTTGATTCCCAGGTGATGCTACAGCAATCAGTAACCTGGAGATTGTCTGTGCTCCCGTGGGGGTTTGGTTTAGGAGATGGCATTCCTGCACTCTTACATTAATCATGGCAACATTAACTAATCACAGGCATCTGTGAGGTCATGCAAGTGGAGAGGACGAATAGCGCTTTCCTCCGAGGTTGTTACATGTCAGCACGTATCTCACAGGATGTACCTGATCGTCTTCTCCCTTCTCCCCAACCGTGGTTGGTAGTTGTTGGTAGAGAGGGGGCTTTGACAATACGAGAGAAAATCGAAAGGGAAAAAATCCCCTGTTCCAAATGGCAAAAAAAAAAAGAAGAAGGTCTTTTCCAGGTCAGAATGTTTCTTCTGGGATTTCATTACAATTGCTACTCTATATAAACAAATTCAACTTGCATTACCATCTACAAAGAAACATGAACTTTTTCCCGAACATGTTTGGTTTTCCTATTATTTGCTTTGTGCACTGGCATAAAAATGAATAAGGCTGATGAAATCTGATTATGTGGCCCCAATTAAAATGACCTTTTCCAATATGAAATGATGTCTACCTGCCTCAATTCCCTTTACTGCATATAAAAACAAATTACAGAAATTAATTGATTTAAAGACATCTGACCTTATAGAAAGAAGGTGGAATTTGTTTGAGAAAACTGACTTTGCGTTCAATCCCAAATTTAATTCCACATATACGCATAGTAAATGGACGCCCATTGCTAAATAGAAAAACATGTTGAAACGTGATAGATGCTATGACCTTGAGCGGGCTTAAATTTGCGGCAAACAGTAGATCATATTAACAATCTAGCAGTAGGGGAGGGAGGGTAAGTGATTGATATAATTTTGTACGTCCTTTCTCCAAGCCCTAAGCAGTGCCTTTAGCAGTGATTTATAATGGTATATATATATAACTGGTTAATATCTCTGAGCTTAGTGTTGTTTTAGTGTGCTGTTGATATCCAGAGATTTCAGCAACAGTTGTAAATATGGCAGGCTGAGTCAAGCTTATGCAAATGCTTATGTGTCTCTCTGAAAGTCTGGGTTCACTGCCAAAAATTATGTTTATTCGATCAGTTATGAAATCTGTGTGAAAGTGTTATATGAAATTGGAAATGCGTTCACCCAAGGTACAGTACTGTGCAAAGGTCTTGAGACACCTTTGATTCCTTCATATTAAATTAAATGAATAAAGAAATGGGAAGAAATCTTTTACCGTGACAGTAAAGTGTAAAGTGCCTAAAGATATAAAGTTTGTTCTTGTACCAGCCACAGCAGCCACCTCAATTCCCCTCTCGTCTGTTCCAACCACTCAGCATTCAGCTCACATCACCAGTATACTGATCATCTCTCATCATCTCCACCTGTTTCTCACTGGTTTATGCCTTAAGTTACATGTTTTTTAATGTTTTAATGCCACTGTGTGGCCTATACATTAGGATTGGACTGAGAAGGAGAGCCAAAATCTGCCAAAAACGAGAGCCAAAAAAGACATTCAGTTAGCCTGGAGAACTATTCCTCAAGACTACATTTCAAATACAAGACAGTTTGGAAGCTAAATATGAAGAAATTGGGGATGGCTCAAGACTTTTGACCAGGTCTGTACATACAAAAACAGGAATCTGAGGTTATAATGGATTAGTAGTGAAGCTAACAAATTCAACAGCTGGAAAAATCCCAGGACCTACAGGTACAGTATGAGATGGCTGAAACTGAAGCTGCTAGCATCATGAAGGGTGAGATTTTTTTGTTGTTGTTGTTGCTCGTGCTGTTTAATTGACCATTAGCATAGTCATGAATGCTGATAAATGAACTTTGGAACTGTAAATAAACATAATGAGTAATTATCTGTCATGAGTAATGAGTGCAGGACGCTTCCACACAGTGTTAATTATTGCTGCTTCATAATGACTAACACTTGATCCTGACATGGACTATTATGCTGTGCAGTTCACTTTGTAGTCCATGATTAACTTTCAGTCAATAAGAACATCTTTTTAAAAAGCTTGTAATACTGAAGACCTGTGTAGTACCCTTATTTCAAGAAAAGGCCTCGCCTTTCCAGGGTTGTGAGTTTGATTCAGGCCTCGGATCTCTGTGCATGGAGTTTGCATGTTCTCCCTGTGCTCTCCAGTTTTCTCCCAAAGTCCAAAGACCTGCAGGTGGTTGGGCGCCTTATTCTTGGCACCCTTGTCCAAGGTGTACCCCACCTCCAGCCCCAAGCTCCCTGGGATAGGCTCCCGGCTTCCCACCTGAGAATGAGTGAGTATAATCTAATAAATACCTTCATTAGAAGTTTCTTCTCTGCTTGTCTGGTTTTGTAGGGAGGCTTTAAAAGCTTTAGCCTATTAGAGTGATTGCTGCCCAAAGCTACTGCCATGTCATTATTTGAACTGACAACTGCTGCATCCTTCCTTCATGGTTTTGTTTCCTGTTATGGAGCCACTTTATTGAAGATGTATTAAGCCTATGCATAGACAAAGGCCTTTAAACTCATTATTTATTATCTGTCCTTTGTAATATCTAGTAGTTGTTGTAGGGGATTTTGCAAAGATCAAACGATTTTGTTAGTATTTACTGATCATTAATTCTGAACCAGGCAGCACAGTGGATTAGTGGTTTGCTCTGTTGACTTGCACCAGCAGGGTTTGGGTTCAATTCCCATCTCTGTGTGCATGGAGTTTGGACACATGTTCCAAAAATGTTCTCTCCATGCTTGTTGGGTTTCCTCCAGGGTACTCCGGTTTCTTCCCAAAGGCATGCACAATAGGCTAGCTGGCGTTCCCAAATTGCCCATAGTGTGTGAATAAGTGTGTGAACGAGTTTGCATGAGTGTGCCCTGCAATGGATTGGCACCATGTCCAGGCTCTACCCTGCCTTGTGCCTTAAGTTTCCTGGGATAGGCTCCGGGCTCCCGCGACCCTGTATACGGGATTAAGCAGTAAAGACGATGAGTCGACGATTTAATTCTTGCCTAACGTCTGCGTGGAGTTTGCATGTTCTTCCTGTGTTTGGAAGCCTAGAGATTTCCTCCGGATTCTTCGGTTTTCAATGACACACAGATTAGGCCAATTGGCATTCCCAAATTGTCCATTGTGTGTGTGTGTGTCCTACGATGGATTGGCACTTTGTCCAGGGTGTAACTCGCCTTGTGCCCAAAGTCTCCAGGGATAGGCTTCAGGCCTCCCATGACCCTGTACAGGATACGCAGTTTACTGTAGAAGATGAATAAATGAAAGTGAACGCTGCCTTACAATCCACTACAATCCACATTGATTTCGCTTTGAGCTATCCTGGCTGTATATGTATTCCTGTTTTTAAGACTTCCTGACCCTGTCAGTCTGAGTGAGACACTTCCGCAGCACTCTGACACCACATATTCCTCTTAGATCTTTTTTGCTTCCCCAGACCTCCCTCTCACACACAGTCCCTGAATTCCACTTTGAAACCTATAAATTCTGCACTACAGGAAAAACATACACTCACAAACATCCCTGAACGCTTACAAACTAAATCGGAGACGTTAGATGTTAATTAACACCAGTACAGCAGCATTTCATACCACCAGGCCCCATTAAAGTCAAAGCAAGTTAATTATTTAACCTGCATACACACTTCATTTGAAGCATTATACAAGTCTAAAAATACAAACGAGCAGATGTGCACATCAGCAAGGCAGCAGAGAACTGAATTTAAGCTTCGGCTGGCTATTTTTAGTTTCACATACGAGTGCCATCAATTACGGCGCATCGCGTCGGTGCTGCAGCCGGTCGAGCCGCCTGAGATCGAGGCATTTTAAAAGCTAATTCCATCAAACTGCTTGTTCAGAGCCGTGGCTTGAATCTAAACAGTGCTTCACATCAAAGTAGTCTTTGGAGACAGCATGAGAGAGAATGTAGAACAAATAAAGCGTTGGAAAAAAAGATGTAGAAGATGCAAAGGAAAATTAATTACGCATCAGCTTCTTCTTCTTTTTTTAAAAAAACCAAAATGGTTATTTGGATCTTTAAAATTAGAATTTTTTTTAGGAAGTGAACACTAAGAGGTCAGTTGTTGTACTGTGGTACTTCAGTATATAACTGCCTTGCCCTGTTAATTTTCACCTTCTGCACTACCGATTTTATGAACAAAAATTTTGCTAAAATTTTGCCTTGGTATACGAAGCATTTTTGGCATACGAGCGATCGAGGCAGTTGCGCGTAGTTCCATATATATATATATATATATATATAAATGCGTTTCACAATACAAAGTTTCGCCTCTTTCGGAATTTTCGGAATTCGTATGCTGACGCACCGCTGTATCTGATCTGTTCCCATATTTGGATTTAAACCCGAAGTGGGCGTCGTCTTAGACTGGAAGGATTATGAAATGTCATTATTCCTGCATGCACTATAAACAAAGCAATTTGCAAATGCGGAACAGAATTGTTGTTTACGAGTGACAACAATAGTCATCTAATAATTCAAATATATCTTTCCAGATGGACTTTAGCTTATTGGTTTGTTACGTTTCAGAAAAAATTCCTATTCAAAATTTTATTCTATACTGCCGCAAAAAAATAAATAAATAAAAAATAACTTGAACGCCACAGCAGAGCTATACATACAGTATTATGTACATATTATGTGATCTACACTACATGAACTAGAGCTAGCAGAAAGTTTACAGACACCGGACCACCACATCCATGCCCGGCTTTTTGCCCATTCCAGATTTAGGGATTTGCAGTCATTCAGCCACAAGAGCATTCATGAGGTCATTCAAGGGGTCACATCGGTGATGTAGTTCATCCCAAAGTCAGGGCTCCATGCAGAGCACTGACGGTCTTCCAATATTATTTTGGCAAACCGTGTCTTCATGGAGCTGGCTTTTTACACTGGGCAGTGTCATGCTGGAAAAGGTTAGTGCAGCTTATTTCAAGTGGAATTATAATGCTACAACATATAAAGCATACCAGATATGATGTTCAGATGCCCATAAACTTTTTGCTAGGAAATGCATGTAGGAATGCGACTGTAAATAAATGTGCCATGTATGAGCTGTTACAGTGTTACCATTGTTAATGTTTTTACTCACACAGTGAGTGAGGAAAAAGATGAAAAAGTGTCTCCCTGTTTCTACAGTATGCTCACGATTTTAGGTCTAGTTTGGGGAATTTTGATGAAATCTGGCAACCCTTTCTGCTACGTTCATAGCATCTCACCTACAGTATGCGGTTTGACTCACGGTGAATCATGATGAACCGTACTTACGGCCACCGCGCGAAACTTCGTATGTAATATAGGGGTATTAGTAGTATTAGTATCAACTTCGCTGAGTGATGATTGTAGAATAATTATAACGGTCTTGACTTAAACAACCACTGCATGAGGAAGCACAAAGGAGTTTTCATTTTCTGCAATGGAAAAATTGCAGTTTTCATTTTCTGCAATGGAAAATACTTTTTAATAACCGTCATTTTGTAATGTAATTAGTTACTTTAAAAAGTAACGTCCCCCGACATGTACATAACCTACATTAGGGCTGTTCAAATAGCGTTACCAAAACCTACATCACTTTTCATCGTTATTTGAACTTTTTTTTTTTTTTACCTCAAAATGACATCGCTGTGATGACATGACTGTGCCATGACATTCCCTTAGAATAAACTTCTTTACCGGTGTACAGTACGTTAGCTGTTATGATCACATAACTACAGTGTTACCTGTAAATGTACAGTACAACACTTTAAATTCAAACATTAATCTAATATCAAATATAAATGAATCAATTATAAATGATTAGGATAAGCTTTAAATGGAAGTGATGCTCAGACGAATGAACAAATGCACAGTTGGATGAACTAGCTGAGGTTTTGCAGTGTGCCGGCTCTCTGAGATATCCTGACTCTGTAAGCTCCAAATCCACTTTTTTTTTCTGCTGAAGTAGGATTAGTCTTAAATGTATTAGCTGACTGTCCTGAAGCGCTGAGTTCAGTACTAAGATTCTTTCCACGTCCTGATACACAGTAAGCAGGTCATGTTGGACCGGGGCTCGGCACGCACGCGCACGCACACACACACACACACACACGTGGCTGAGACACATGCGACGTGTTCCGTGCCATCTGTATTAAACACAGTGGTGTAGTGGTTAGCACTGTCGCCTTGCACCTCATGGGTCCAGGTTCGATTCCCGTCTCCATGTTCTCCCTGTGCTTGGTGGGCTTCCTCACACAGTCCAAAGACATGTATTTTGGTGTCCCCAAATTGGCCGTAGTGTGTGTATGTGTGTATGCATTGTGATGGATTGGCACCCTGTCCAGTGTGTACACTGCCTTGTGCCTGAAGCCTCCTGGGATAGGCTCCAGGCCCCCCGTGACTCTAAATACAGGAGTAAGCGGTATAGAGGATGGATGAGTGAGTGAGATTACTTAAACATGTACAGTTGCATGGTAGGATTAAATTTTTTATTTTTTTTAATCAACAGTTACAACCATAGCTATGTGTAACATTTCTATACATTTAACAGAATTGGGATAAAACAGCTGTGTGGTCATAAGAAAACCACTTGCTAGTGAGACTAATCAGAATAAAAGGCTTGAATATGTTAGGGAGAATAAAGACTGGACTTTGGAGTGCTGGAAAAATGTCATGTGGAGGGAAGAACATAAACTGTAGCAACGCGCCCATCATGCCTATGGAGGCAGTGCTACTGTATAATCTGGAGTTGCTTCAGTTGGTCAGGTCTAGACTCAGTAACATTATGTGGCAATAAAATGAAGTCAGCTGACGACCCGAATGCACCGAATGACCCGATTTATCACATCTGTGGACTTTTTCTTCCATCATGGTACAGGAATAGTCCCCGGCTCAGATTGTGAAAGAGCATGGGGGGTCATTTTCAAAGCTAAAGGTGATTGAATGGAGTCATAAAGAGCGTGACTTTTTTTTGTGTCCTTGTTTGACGGGGGGATCTCATGCTTTTGCAACCCCATGTGCCTTTTAACTAATCGCCAAATGTATTGTTTCTCCTCACTCAATCCCACACAAACCATCCACATGCTTGCCAATGACAATAACAATAACACAGCCAAAACCTTACTCCAAGCCCTCTTTGCAGGAAGACAGCAAAAACCCCTAATTACTATAATATGCAAACTGCCTTATACACACGCAAGTCTGGAAAGAACAGCTCGAGCCGTTTAGTTTATTGACGCGAACAAAGTGCAGGTACGTCCGCTGTCTTTGCAGTACAGGCTCCATTGAGTTTATGGCAGTTAAGAGCGGCGGTCTGACATTGCTTAGGTTAAGCTACAGGAAACCCAGCCATCTGAGCGCGTGCCTGTAGACTAATGCATTGATCCAGTGCAAGCCAGAGAGTCATGATGCAGGAAAAGCAGGGGGATGATCGGGCCGCGCAAGCCGGTCTGAGCCGGTACTGTGAGGCCAAGCCGAGGATAAAGCAACTGAGAGCAACAGTAAAGATGTTATACCTTATATAATGGAGAGAGAGAAGGACAGGGAGTGACACGTGGAACATTGAATAAGACAGAACGAAAAAGAGAAAGAAAGAAAGAAGACGAGTACCACAGGGAGACAGACAGACAGACAGACAGAAGGACACACAGGCAGACAGACGGATGTCTATGTTTGTGTATCTGCTTATAAGGCTTGACGAGGATCAAGTCATCTTGTATGATTTCTAAAATATATGCAACAGTACATTCGATTCGTCAGAGTAATCAGAAAGGAAGTGAAAAGTGTGAACAGTACGGAGAAGGCGAGTAAAACCCCGGAGCTGTGTTTAGCAGGGGGCATGCGACTGTGTAGGGATTGTGAGTTTGGCCCCTAATGCAGAATCAGTAGAGAATCTCGTTTGTTGTAGTGTAGTAGCCCCCAGGCCATCTGGATGTCTTTCTGTCTGTGTGTCCGTCTGGCTTTCTATATGTCTCATGTCATTCAGTTTCTTCCTGACTTTTTGCAGTGACATATTTTTCCTGTCGTATTTGATGCTTTACTGTACATGTGTGAGTCCATGTCTTTTATTCAAAAGCACACTGTGTGTGCATGGGGTTGCACACACACACACACACACACAAACACACAAACACCAGCCACTTATCTCACCAGTACCAGCCATGACTAACAGAGAAAACACAATGCCCGCCACATATGGACTCACACTCACCCACGGCCAACTGTGACCCATATCGGAAGCATACACCCGCGTACACACAAACCAGACCCGAGTCAACAATGCATGAAGACAGAACAGCTTTGATCACTTTGGAATCATTTTGTCCATATTTCACATCACTGTGGAGTCTGCGCTCCGACATGAGGTAGTGCATGTCCATTCAAGCTAAGAGAGAATATTAATCAACACCATGCAAACTGAGGTTAATACACTAAACCTTTATTATACCATCGATACCGCTTTATCCTGTGTACAAGGTCGCTGGAGCTTGGAGCCTGTCCCAGGAGACTGGGTGCCAACCCATCACAGGGCACACACACATACACACTATTCAAGATTTGAGATCACCAAGTAGCCTAACCTGCATGTCTTTGGACTGCGGGAGGAAACCGGAGTACCCGGAGGAAACCCACCAAGCACAGAAGAAACATGAACACAGAGACAGGATTCGAACCCACACCCTGGAGGTGCAAGGCGATAGTGCAAACCATTAAGCCACAGATTAAACCTTATTTAAAGATTACAATTATAAAAACACCTATGCTTAAATAAATACCATTGAAAAAAAAATAAAAAATTAAATGGCATAAAAAAAACATTTGTCTAGGCAGATATTTAATTATAGTCATATTCATAGTCATATGCTTTTGTTTAAAAACAAATGATTGTGAAACATACTGTACACACACTAAATCTTATTTAAAGATTATTATTTAAAGATAAACACTCATATTGTTAAGCACATACAATGGTTTTTGTTTTTGGATGAACAATAAATAAATATTCTCATTAAAACAATATCGTCTAGGTGGATTTCAAATGTATGATTCTGGGTTTTAAAATGAATTGTTGTCCGACACACGAATCAAATTAAACCTTATTTACACCAAAACTAAGAAGTCAAATCTATTCTAAGAGTCTTTACAGTATTCGCTATGCCTCAGGGACGTGCAATGCCAATTCCGGTTTTACGTACCTGGGTCACACAGGCAAAGAAATACCATGTGTTTTTATGGTTGTTTCTATTATCAGATAAATAATAAGAAGAATAAGAATGAAAAAAAGAATGATGGTAATAATATTTGACAAAAGTAGTAAGCTCTAGCGCAGCATGTGTCGCCTTGCACCTCCAGGGTCCGGGTTCGATTCCCGGCCAGGTTTGATTCCCGTCTCTGTGTGCATGGAGTTTGCATGTTCTCCCCGTGCTTGGTGGGTTTCCTCTGGGTACTCCGGTTTCCTCCCACAGTCCAAAGACATGCCATTGGCATTCCTAAATTGTCAGCACTGTGTGAGTGTGTATGTATGTATGTATGTATGTGTGTGCCCTGAGATGGATTGTGCCCTAAGCCCCATGGGAGAGGCTCCAGGTCCCCCGTGATCCTGAATACAGGATAAAGCAGTATAGACGATGAGTGAGTAAGATCTAGTCCAAGCAAGCAGTGTGGCACTGGGTTTCCCACGGTATTCACTATGCCACATGATAGCTTCTCTGGTCTATGCACCACTTCCCGGTTCAAAGAAATATCATACATATGATCACTTATTTATGGTCATTTTCGTTTGTTTTTATGACTATCAAATAATACTGTTTATATGAGTGTTTTTGTGACTTCTACATTCTTTTGCAACACCATTCCCATAGGGCAGCACAGTGGTGTAGTGGTTAGCACGATCATCTTGCACCTCCAGGGTTAAGGGTTTGATTCCCACCTCCGGTCCAGGTGCATGGGGTTTGCATGTTCTCCCTGTGCTTAGTGGGGTTCCTCACATAATTTTTAGATTAGACTAACTGGTGTTTTGATTTGTATGTGCCCTGTGATGGATTTGCACCTCATGTTCATATCCCGCCTTGAGCCCTTAGTCTCCTGGGATACCCTGAATTTTTTATTTATATAAATCCGGTTTACGGATCCACAAATGTTATTAAATCTAACTCAATTGCAGACCCTGACATTAAAATGCCTCATGATTTCACACAAAGCGAGCATACGTAGACTAAACTACAGTACAACTCGATTTCGTGCCATTTGTGTGTTTACCTTGGTGTGTCTGAGTTACAGTGTTCAGCTCACATCAGGGCTTTTTAGTTTAGACCTACAGTGTTTGCTCTGGAGTAATGCTGTCATGTTTTGCTTTGGACCAAATGGGACTGAGAAACAAAAAAATTAAATAAAGAGAGAAAAGGATAGAAAGAAAGAACGAACATTAGAGAAGTCTGCAAGAGCATTTAATGTCTCAGATGAATTGATGCCTGTCACTGCATCTCACTGAAGCTCAGAGAGGGAGTCCTTTTTACTGTATTTGATTTAAAAAATGAATAATTTGTAGGCCATGAATCATTTTATCCATCAGATCAAAAACTATAGATTAAGCTCTACAAATTCTAGTCTTTATATCAAACATGTTAAATTGCTTGTCATACTCGGTGCATGCAATTATAAATATCTGGCACATTAATTGGTCGGAAATATTACCATGCATAAAGCAGGGTGAGAAAGCAACATTCACATGTTTAGAGGTTTCTCCATTTCCTTTTCCCACTACATATACATAGCTTTAGATCCCCCCAAAAATATTAGGAAAATATGTAGGCATGTGGCGGTACAGTGGTTAGCACTGTCGCCTTGCACCTCCGGGGTCTGGGTTCGATCCCTGGCCAAGCTTGATTCTCGTCTCTGTGTGCGTGGAGTTTGTATGTTCTCCCCATGCTTGATGGGTTTCCTCCCACAGTTCAAAGACATGCAGATTAGGCTAATTGGTGTTCCCAAATCGCCCGTAGTGTGTCATCCTGCCTTGTGCCCTAAGCCTCCTGGGATAGGCCCCCCCGTGGCCCTAAATACTGGATAAAGCGGTCTAGAAGATGAGAGAGTAAGTGATGTACTATAGGCATGTATGGTATACTTTACAAGAAACAAAAAGAAAAAGTATATGGAAAGTCAGATATGGTGATAATTGTCAGGGGTTTCCCCCAGTTTTGTTTTTTCAATGTCTGCTAATAAAAAAAAAGAAACGTTTTACCTGCATGCACATCTTCGCCTCACTGGATCCCTGACAGAAGGCTAGCCCGACATCAAGATTGTGTGACACTGACGGGGAAATTCCAGTGTTCGTCAACATTTGCTTTCTCTGGCAGAATGTATATATGGACTCGAGCCTAGGAATTTCGGGGAAGTTAGTGGGGGAGCGGGCGTTAGCTGCCAACGAGTTAGCAGGAGTGATGGATTGCCAGGGAGTCCAGGCCAACAGGAAGGCTTCATGCACCACGCTCTGATGAAAGGCAGACAGCACAGCTATGCTCCCTGCTCAGCACACTGTGGAGGTCAACCTGGTGATCTCCAAGGCCTAGTACCCTGCACAGGTCAATGCATACAAGCTACAGTGCATCCGCATAGTATTCACAGCGCTTCACTTTTTTTTCACATTTTGATATGTTACAGCTTTACAGTGGAACCTTGGATTACGAGTATAATTAGATCAGGAAGTGGGCCCGTGTTCCAAAACACTCGTAAACCAAATCATCATTTCCCATAAGAATTTCCCAGAGCTCAACTGCAGGTGCCAAAACGTATGTAAATGGTGTTTTTCAGTCCTTTTTTGTTGTTGTTGTTGTTTTTCATAAATTAACAAAACAGTCCAAACACCTGTTTTTGACTTTGTGATTGAAGAGTATTGTGAGTAAAATGATACGGAAAGATGATCATTTTAAGATGATGAGTGTGAAACAAAAATGTGGAAAATGAGATGAAGTACTCATTAAATGTTCCCATATGGGAGAAAATATGCCCCACTGTTCAATCATTTTATAGTACAGCTGTCAAATAGCTGCGAGTGCACACTAGGCTGCCCCTACAGTAGGTAAAGTGCCCTCTAGTGTGCCCTTACAGTGGAGAAAATATGAATAAATGTCCTACTGGCTGGCCAACGACTGAAAAATGTGATCTCTCCGATTACTTCTGAGACAACATGAAGTGCCCTCTAAGGTGCCCCTATGTGCAAGATACATAACATGATAAATGTGCCCCTCTGTTCCACCATTTAATATTACAACACATTTATTCTGGGCTTAACTGTAACTCCTTAACCATCTTAACATTTTATTCACTTATGTGAATTCTTTAAAATGTTTGTTCACATTTTAGCAGTCGTTCCTGGGCACGGTACAAATCAATTTCACTTAATGTGAAAACGTCCTGCAGCACTTGGTGAGGTCACATGGTACTGTATACAATGTTATAGCTACTGTATGTTTAATGGTTAAAGTAAGGACATTTATATACACACACAATGTGTTTGATGAGAACTCACAGGATTGGGACTAAACAGTTGTGTGGACATAAGCAAACCACAGTTAGTGAAACTAATCAGGAAAAAAAAAAAGGCTTCGGATTGCTAGGGAGCATAACGATTGGACTTTAGAGCAAAAGGAAAAGGTCATGAGGTCTGATCAGTCCAGGTCGACCCTATTCCAGAATGATCAGGTTAAAAAGGAAAGCACACAGCGTGATGCACCCATGGAGGCTAGTGTGCAAGCATCTGGAGGCAGTGAGGTGACCTGGAGTTGCTTCAGTTGGTCATGCCTAGGCTCAGCAACATTATGTGGCATTAAAATGATGTCAGCTGACGACCTGAATGTACTGGATGACCAGGTTATCACATCAATGGAGTTGATCTTCCCTAATGGCACGGGTACATTGCAGAACTCAAATTGTGAAAGAGTGCTTCTGGGAGCATGAGGAATCATCTTCAGACATGAACTGGCCACCACATTGTGTGTTGTAATCAAAGCTAAAGGTGACCGAATAAAATATTGGAGCGACTTTTTTGGCCAGGCAGCGTATTTACGCACATGTAGCAGCATGTCGATAAAGTAGACCAATAGAGGACGAGTGTACTTCCGTAGAATTTATTACTCTAAGAATAAAACCTTTGCTGCAAATGGATTTCAGTAATAAACAGATCCCGGTAGAGCATCTGTATTCTGGACTGTTTGCTATGGGTGGGCTGAGATGATAGGGCTGGGTTTGAAAAATGGGTCTCTCCAAAAATGCTTACCGGCAGCGGCCCCGGAATACAAATCAATTCAGCGCTTGTTTATTTATTTTCCCATACCGGAGTTTCATCCGTGTATGAGTAATAGAAAAATACCCACGATACCAGTCCCTGTGACTTCACAGCACTGTGGTTTCTAATTCCTCTTCTGCTATTATATGCTAATTAAAAGACTGATTCATGCACCTGAATTTTATTTAAAAAATTTTTATTTTAATAATAACGCATTTAATAATAAAATGACTATTTTCAACAACAACAAAAAAACATGTTGGTCTAAAAGCTTTGGGAAGCCTGGAAACTATCTGAATGTTCTGCTCATACACAGGTTGTTCTGTATTTAATTAAACCTTAAGTCAATCTCTGGATCCATCTTGACCCTGACCAGGATAAAGCTCTTTTTAAAGATGAATGCATGAAATAAACAAGCACACATCCCACTTGTCAATCACGGCTTAAAGTGTTGTGTGTTCTGAGATTTTTTTCTGAGGTTTTCCGCTCTCCACGGTTGTACAGTGTACAGTTGTTTGAGGGAGCCTTTGTGTCAGCTAGTCACACTCATCAACAACTACTGATTTATTTATTTATTTATTTTTGACATGATGATACTGAATAAACTCCACAGACGTTTGTTTCTTGCATGGGAGTCCCAGGCAATCAGCACTTCCTGTAATTCTCATACCAGCCTGTCTGGCACCAACAACCTCGCCATGGTTAAAGGGTCATATTAATAAAGTGGGACTTGAATGTACGTGTAAAATGTTTTTAGCGTAGTGGGTTAATGCAGAGACTTTGCAATGTCTATCTTTGTATTTTATCCATGCTTTCTGTTTCTTAACAGAACCCACTTTTTGGCCTCTTTTTGCCCCTCCATCTCTGCCCACCTCATGCTTTGAAGTCTCAGAACGGGAAGATTACGAGTTCAGTCCTTTGACACTCATTCGTTCCTTTATTTATGTATTCATTCACAAATACTATTGGTGTTTGGAACGGCCATGAAAATAGCAAGTTTCCACTATTTGTACCCATTTCCACCACGGCCATGCTGAATGGCTTCAATCCAAATCTGGTTCTACTGTAGTTCACTTAAATGACACAATTAATCTACTCAATATTGAAGATGGTTGATGGCCATCTTTTCATTCAGGTGCTAAGAGAATTGCTATTCATTTTCTTCCTTTAGTGTGTCATTTTATTTCCTGCTACATTCCTTTCCCTTTCATTTCTACAAGCACCCAGCCTTCTAGATGATCCCTAAACATCAGCATTTGGATAAAGTTATCAGCTAGCTCACCTAGATGCGCAGAACCTATCCATAGCTATCATGCTATGTAGAGTGTAAATTCACTTGTTCCAAACACCAAATGGTGCCCTTATTCAGAGGTTAAAGAGGGATGTGGGATTCAGCCTTGTGTTAGAAGCTAGCTAGCCCTTGTAGCTTAGCGTTAGCCATGAACAAAGCAGTGAGGTGGATCATAAACCAGTCAGCTCGAAACACAACATGGACAGTTCAGAAGCAATTTAGGAAGACTTAAAAGCATTAAATAAGGAAACAGTGTGTTGTTTTCGATGACATAACGCGAGCAATTGTGTTTTCCTGCTAAAGGTGCTTCCGTGACTGGTTTGAATGTGGGTTTGGGCAGGTACTGTAGCTCCCCTCCACTCTTTCTAGTACTGCACACTGCGACTGAATATTTTCATTTTGCAATTCGTCCGAGTCGTAAAAACGAATTTTGTGTTTGTAAACGGTCAGAGTCGTATATTTCAGAGTTGTACTGCAACAAATACACAAAATCTCGTATCTGTAAACTGTCGTGGCCGTAGATTTTGGAATCCAACTCGGACAAAACACAGAATTACACACAAATCTTTTTTTTACGCACTATTATTTTTGACAGTGATTTTGTTCTATAACAAAGAAGTCCCTACATTCAAGCTAGACTCTAGTGTGAAGCTGACCACTTGTGTGTCTTCTGGAGGAACATGTTTTTTTTTTTTACTACAGCTATGTTTGGAGACATAAAGGTGAAATATTTATAAATGTGACAAACAACTGAATCCTAATCTTAATCGTAAGAACACCATACCAACTGCGAAGCATGGTGGTGGTAGCATCATCATGCCCTGGGTCTGTTTTGCTGCAAGTGAATAGAATAAAGAAGGAAAGCAGGAGGACTACCTAAAAATTCTGCAAGTATAACCTCAAACTATGAGTGATTTTATTACAAATTGGACAAATTGGAGTGTTAGAACAGGAAAGTGACCCCAAATGCACATCAAAGCTGGTTGTGAATGAATAAGGCAGACCAACTATGAGCTTACAGAGCATCAACACTATGCTGTAGAACATTTGAGGACCGTGTTTACATTGTCGGGCCCGGTCCAAGACACAAATATAAATAAACATAACTGAACACCACCAATTCTACCAAGAATAGTGGTCAAGGGTCCAATCAGAACTCTGCCAGAAGGTTGCTGATGGCTAACAAAAGCATCCGCTGAATGTAAACCTTGCCAAGGGACATCCAACCAAATAATAGGCTGCTGTATGTATACTTTTGACCTTGCATGTATAATTTTGATAATGTTTCAAACGGAGCAAAACATGATGATCCAAAATGGAACAAGTGGCTTTTATTGTTTTTCTTCTCTATGGTTTTCCGAACCAACACAGAGTTGATTAGAGCCATTGGTAGTTGTGTTTGTAGTCATGAGTTGACTTCTGGAAAACTTTTGTTCCTCCACATTTTTCTAAATACTTCAAATCTAAAGCCAAAGGGACAGCGTGTAGCGTAGGTGCTAAATGATATCTCACACTTTAAAGCATCAGCTGATGACTGATCCACGTCCCAAAGGGAGAAACAATAAACCTTGTGTGCAAGATCCAACCATTTCTATATATAACAGCGTGAAATCCTCTGGTTTAAATCATTTTAAGGTGCTCCTTCTAGAACATGCCCTGAAGCGAGGAGCGTAGCACATCCAAATAAACACATACTGTATAGATTGGCATGCTGTTGTGTGTATGTGATGCTATACACTATAGAAACACTTGCATTTTCTCTCACCTTGTGAGTAAGTGTGGGAAAAGGCTGCAGAGCCTATCTCCTCCGCCTGTGTCACTTCATTAATTAAGGCATGAATCTTCATTAGTGGTTATCAGTGAATAATTAACAACTAATTAACGAGTTTGGTAAAGTTCTCGGAGGTTATGTACATCAGAGGCACTAGAGGGGAATGGCGCAGGAATGATGTGGATGTGAGGATGGAGCGGATACGTGTGATGGAAATCTGAGTTTAAGAGCAAAGTGGCAGACGAGCAGAATTCATGCGGTCACTAATATAATGACCAAAGGTGGAAAGTGACTAATTACATTTACGCGCGTTACTGTAATTGAGTAGTTTTTATTTTTTGGGGGGGCCTCCGAGTGGCGCAGTGGTAAAGCGCTCGCCCTATCATCCGGAGATCGCGAGTGATGCTGTAACCTCTCGCAGCCGGAGAGAGAGCTGATTGGCCGAGCTCTCTCAGAGGGAAGGGACGAGAGGTACTTAGTGTTCCCACATTAATCACGGCTCTACAGCCAATCAGGGGCGTCTGTGAGCTCGCGCAAGTGGAAGGAGCGGATAGCGCTGTCCTCCGGGTGTGTTAAAGAGGCAGGCGGCCGGCTGGCGTCACGTGGTTTGGAGGAAAACACATGATAGTCTTCGGCTCTCCCGACTGAGTGGTAGTAGTAGCCTTAATGTGGAGCCCCCTAGTGACGGGGAGGAATTGGACACGACTAAATTAGAGAAAAAAAATCCCCAAAAAAGTAGTTTTTTTGTGTACTTCTACTTTTTAAAATAGTTTTTAAAATCTGTAAGTATATTTTGTTTGAAGTATTGTACTTCGCTACATTTGAAATCATATTCGCTACTGTGTAAAAAATAAATGAATGAAAATGAAAAATAATTAAAAAATAATGCAACGGAGAAGGAAAAAAAAATTGCACCCCGGAAACCACTGCACTGATTGATTGATGGGCGAGGAGAACAAACGCGCTAAACTCACAAGTACGATGTAGACGGACAAAACAGATGCCAGTGATTGAACAGGGGCCATTGTAAAGGTCACTACTATGTTGTATACCACATTATGTATGTGTGTTGCCCTTTTAAGAGTTGCCGTCCCTTCCCCAGTGTGTGTGCTGCAGAGGTGTGTGTGTGTGTGAGAAGGAAAAGAGTTAAGTCGTACTAAATAGACTTTGATAGATACCAACTCGATTTATTTTTAAAGAGACTGCAGAATATTTGGGTCACAACCCAAGGACATACCATACTGTATATGTTATATATATATATGGAAATGAATATATTTTAAATTATTAAACATAAATATTCATTTAATTTACTCATAATATTTAAATTAAAGAATTCTGACCAGCTTGTTAAATGACGATGATGATGATGATGATGATGATGATTTCACTGATAAAAAAACTTACTAAGTTTGGATTACATCATCTTACTTTTGCTTGGAGAGAAAGTAGCACAGTTCGATAAAGAAAACGGGACTCAGCTTCTCTTCCCGTCGTTCACCTTTTCCTCATTATTTTCTGATATCGGGACACTTTTCTCAGCGCTACTGCTACTGCTCTTGCATATCAAGTGAGTACACCTTGTAAAATTTTAAAAGCACTCTGCTGATAAGAAATTCATTCTGTTTACGTGCCTGCAACAGCCCACGGATTTCTATGAAAGCTCTCCTTCTCATAGGTCAACATACTGTATAATGTAATAATTGTACGGCATTAAACCTACCAATAAACGACATTTACTGCAAAAGCTTTTGTTTAACAAATGATGCTTTTTAACAACATACTACATAATCATTAATATGCTGATGGCTTCTGTAAGGAGAGATTTTTTTATCGTTTAACGAAGGAGTCTCCAGTGTCAGCTGTAATATGCTGTAAAAGGAAAGTCTTCTGGAAGAAGTACTCCTTGCTAAGATTTGATTTGTATGAATTTCACTAGACCAAAAAAAAGATAGCTTCTATAAGTGTTGAGTATTTTCACAATTCGAAATGTAACAGGCAACTCTTTAAAAGAACGGTGTGCCATTGAGGAAGACGTTAAACAGTTCAGGGCATAACAAAAAAAAAAAAAAAAAAAATATATATATATATATATATATATATATATATATATATATATATATATATATATTTTTTTTTTTTATGTCATGCTATGGTTTCAGAAGTTGAACTCGATGCTATCAATGTATTTCAGACATTTGACCTTGCTGTGACCTTGACCATTACTAGCTCAATACCAAAATCGAATCAGTTAATCTGCTGATATGATTGTAATGATAATTTCATCATAAGCATGACAATCTTATAACTTCACACATATTTAATAAAATCGCTCTAATAAAAATCGGACGGAAGGATGGATGCACGGACGGACAGCATTCATTCATTAGGGAGGGATTTTAATGCATCACCACTGCACGACTCGTCTCCGAGGAAGCCTTAACTTTCTTTGACACTAACATGACTAGAAACACATGCAGATAAAAATAATTCATGCCTGTCCCGAGCTCTGTCGAGTGTTTATTCAGTACGCTGGATGTGACGCCCTGTAAACTGACCTTTCGTATTAATTATTGTTCCGACATTGTCCTGAGGCTTAAGCCTGACTATTATGTAACCTAGTGATTACTACAGCCTGCGTTTGCTTTGAAATGTCAGACTTCTCCTCTGCTAACAAGCACGCATGAATAGTGTTCTGCTTTTTTTCCCCATGTGGTTATGCAAAGCTTGCTAAAAGTAAGTAAGAAAGCACCCATTTAAAGTGCTGCAGAGTCAGCGATGGCCTACAGCCAGTTCCCAGGACAGGGCACTGGAACCAGTATGCATTAAAAATAAATATAAACATAACATTTTTGCTAGATTTATATGCTGAAGCTATTATTTCTATTAGTACTTAACTTAGCAACTATTAATTCCTTTTCAGTAACTTGCCCTAATTCCCCCTTGGGGCTCCATCCACATTAATCCTTTTTCATTCCTTTGAACCAACCATTCATCCATCCATCCATCCATCAATATGTCCTTCCATCCATTCATTTATCCTTGAAACCATCCATCCATTCATTTATTCTTCTGTCCCTCCATCTTTCTACTCATCTATCTATTAATTGATTTGTCCCTCCATCCTTTCTATCCTTCTGTCCAACCATCCATCCATCCATCCTTCTATCCATCAATCTATACACCATTTCATGTGATTACTTATCCTTTCATCCATCCATCCATCCATCCATTAATCACTCTGTCCATCAGTCCATCCTTCTATTCATCTGGCTATTCATCCATTTGCCCCTTAGATCCATCTACCCATTCATTTATTCCTCTATCCAGCCATTCATGGTTTTGTCAATCCATTTTCCCCCAACCATCCATTAAATTATCCCTCTGTTCATCCACGTATCTATTCATTTATTTTTTCATTCATCCATTTGACCTTCTGTCCATCCATCATTGCTGCCATCTATCAATTTACTGTTTCATCCATCCATTTATCCTTCTTTCCATCCATCTACAGTACGCATGCATCAATCCATCCACCCATCCATCCATCCATCCATCCATCCATTTTTCCCTTTAGACTCATTCATGCAGACAGCCAGTTATCCAGACATCCTTCTTGGTCACACTGGATCTGGACCCAATCCCAGGAATACTGGGCAACAAGCTGGAAGAATTTGGATGGCATACAGGATACCATTTACATACACACATTCACACATTATTTCACACCTATGGCAACTGACCGCCCCCACCCCCAGCCCCCTGGAAAAACAAACCCAAAAAAAAAAAAAACTTCACATGAAATTGGGAACACCTCAGACCTCAGCCCAGGAACTGCGAGGTTGATTTTTTTTTTTTTGGCACACTAGCTACCATTTCATTCATCCTTAACCATCTTTGGTATGTTTCTTAGAAGGCCAAACTGTATTTCAAACAAGAAATAACTTACCTGTTAATGGCACAAGCGAACCCAGTAGCTAAAACAAGATGGATGGCTTGCTATTTAATGGTGCTGTTTAGACCACAAGCACCAGCATACTAGAAGACCACTAATAGAAGACTATTTCTTCATCAGAAGTGATTCCTCATCCTCGTAGGGGGCCAAGCAGGTTAAAGTCTGATGGAGCGAGATCAGCACAATAGGGAATGTCGACAATGTGGTCAGAAATGTGCAGATGTGCATTGTCATGCAAGATCTCAACGCCCTTGGACAGCAGTCCTCTGCGTTTAATCGGAAGTTTAGGCTTCAGCTCTTGACTGTAACGAGCACTGTTGATTGTTAAACCTTTTTTCCTTATAATGTTCCAATACTCGCACTTGAGAATCCCAGGAGTGAGGAAAAACAGGAGTTTAATACCTCAAAGTGCGAATCATTGTTGACTCACTCCCTATACTGGGATTTTGTGGGCCATGCATGTGTGACGGAAACGGTAGCAACATAATAAGTATTTGTACCAACATGACCCATAAGAATCACCATCTGTAGTAAATAATTAGAGCTACTTAGATATACTGATGTTTGTAATATTAGTTTATTTATGTGTCACGAGAAGCAAAGCGCAGCATGCCAGTTGTTGACATGACAGTTTTAACTAGAGAGAGAACCCCCCACCAACCCCCCCTCCTCCCACAGCTTTTGAACACACCGGAAACAAATCCACATGCTCAGCCATCCACATCCTTTCTGCCCCAAGAGGCTAAATGCTAACTGGCCAAAAACAAGGCTGACAGGTTAATCTCCGTGGTGCACTATAATACGCTTTCTCACAGCATTATGACCTAGCGGTGCCTCTGGTCAAACACGCTATGTCACGTCTGCTCCACTGACATCACGGCATCCATGGAGACCTGGATCGGATTAGTGGCCTGTGTTTCACTCTAAGATTTCTCTGTGTCAATCTTTGCAATCATTTTTTTTTAACAGAATCATAATCGATTTAATTGTGCTAGGAAATGAAATCATAACAGACACACACATGTTTAAATAAAACCAATTTGAGTGTAAAAATTACTGCACTGGCAACCAAGTGATGCCCGTTGCTCCTCCCCTAAGCACGGGGCAGTGGAATCTTTGCCCCAATAAGCCTCTATTAGTGCATGTTGCAGTTTCCATTGTGTTCACTAGTTAAAAAAAAATCTTTGTGGCTTTCCTAATGATGTCTTTTCCCCCAGACAGTGGAGGCTTAACTCCTCTTTGTTAGCACAAACTTCTTTCAAAGATTTCCTTCATATACAATCCTTATTGTTTTTGGTACTAATGATGCTCCAGAATTATCCAGACATACCCTATGGGAAACATTTAAAGCTTTTATGCGAGGGCAAATTATATCGTATGTCTCAACTTTGAGGAGGACAGAAAGGGCGGAGTCTGAGGCGCTCACCAAAGAAATATTCAGAATTGATGGTTTATCTGCCTTGGACCCAACCCCTGCTCTCTACAAAGAACGGCTTCAGCTTCAGTCTAAATTTGATTTACTTTCCACAAATAAAACACAAAAGCAGTTATTCCTAGCTAAACAACGGTTCTTTGAAACTGGGGACAAAGCAGGAAGATTACTGGCACAGCAAGCACGTGCTGCTGCATTGTCCAGAATGATTCCCAAGATTAAATCGGCGTCTGGTGAGGCCACCACCGATCCTATTGAAATAAATAAGATATTTAGTACTTTCTACTCTAACCTCTATGGATGTCTGGGCTGGAGGTAACCCCCTAAACACGATTGTTTTCCCCAAAATAAATGAAGATTTGTCTGGAAAGCTGGACGATCCAATTTCTACTGAGGAGGTACAGGAGGCAGTTATGTCACTTCAAAATGGTAAAACACCAGGCCCCAATGGGGTCACGGTTGAGTTTTTTAAGCTACTTTCTGTCATCATCGCACCTGTTCTTCAGAGTGTGTTTAATGAGTCTTTCATGAAGGGGCATTTGCCTCCCACCTTGCTGGAGGCCTCTATTTCTCTCCTGCTTAAGAGTGATAAAGACCCTCTAGCATGTAGCAGCTTTAGACCCATTTCCCTCTTAAATGTGGACCTAAAGATTTTATCCAAGATTCTAGCCCAGCGCCTACAACGGGTTCTTCCCGGTGTGATATCAACTGATCAAACAGGCTTCATGCTAGGAAGGCACTCATTTCATAATGCAAGGCGGCTTTTGAATATCATTAGTACTCCCGGCTCGCGCACTCCGGAGGTGGTGGTTTCTCTGGACGCGGAGAAGGCCTTTGACAGGGTTGAGTGGAGCTTCCTCTTTTTTGTCTTGCGGAAGTTTGGTTTTAGTCCAGAATTTGTATCCTGGATTAAGCTGCTTTACACCGGCCCAGTTGCTTCAGTTCACACGAATGGACTACAGTCTGCCCCATTCCCCCTTTACCGCGGAACTAGACAGGGCTGCCCCCTTTCCCCCCTCTTATTTGCCTTAGCTATCGAACCCCTAGCCATCTGGCTGCGACAAGAGGAGAGATTTGAAGGTATTGTCAGAGCTGAGAGAGTTCATAAATTATCAAGGTATGCTGACGACCTCCTTTTGTATATGTCCAATCCAGCAGCCTCTCTTCCTGTAGTTCTAAGTATCCTGGAGAAATTTGGGTCATACTCAGGCTATAAACTTAATCTCCATAAGAGTGAAGTCCTTCCTATCAACTCATTGGCCAAAGACATCCCTCCATCTTTTTTCCCTTTCAAATATGCTGCGGATAGATTTAGATACTTGGGAGTGATTTATTACAAACCCAATTAATCTTCTTTTCTCCAAAAACTTTACCCCTCTTTTGGAGAGGTGTAAACTAGACTTTGAAAGATGGTCTGGTCTTCCACTGTCTCTGGTCTTACCCAAGTTCCTATATCTGTTTTCACATATCCCTGTCCTTATAAAAAAGTCCTTCTTTAAGTCGCTCGATCAATTAATAAGTTCTTTCCTTTGGAGTAATAAAAATCCACGCATTAGAAAATCAGTACTATAGCACCCAAAAGATCGCAGTGGCTTGGCACTGCCTAATTTTCTACACTATTACTGGTCTTGTAACGCTCAAAAACTTTTATACTGGGTCAACAATACAACAGAGGGGCGCCCAGTATGGGTGGACATGGAACTTGCATCCTCTAAGTTTTCTCTTTCTTCCCTGGTTTGCGCCCAACTCCCGTTGGCCTTCTCCAACTTTACCTCAAACCCAGTGGTGTCTAACACTCTTAGAATCCGGACTCAAACTAGGAAAAGCCTGGGTCTTCATAGGGCCTCAGACCTCTCCCCCACTGTAAACAATTTCCTATTCTTACCCTCTTGCACTGACTTGACTTTTCGCACTTGGTCCGACAAAGGGCTAACGAAAATTAAGGACCTTTATAGCCAAGGTTCTTTCATGTCTTTTGAGGAACTTTCGAGAAAATTTAAGTTGCCTAAATCCCACCTATTTCATTTTTTTTTCAGATAAGACATTTTATTCGGAATCAGAACCCTAAATTCCCTAGTCGACCTCCAGAAACCTTGGTTGATTCATTATTAGCTCTTGACCCTCAACAAAAGCGATTAATCTCCAACATTTATAGCCGTATTAATTCATCAACTGATAGCCCAACACTCATTCTCAAAAATTCTTGGGAGCAAGAGCTTGGAATCTCGCTGTCTGATGAATATTGGCAACATGTCTTACAACTGGTTCATTCTTCCTCAATCTGTGCGAGGCACGGTCTCCTACAATGTAAAGTTGTAAATAAAGTTCACTATACAAATTCGAGGCTGGCACGGATTTTTCCTAATGTGACTGACTCATGTAACAGATGCAAACCGTCTCCAGCTAACCACTCTCCCATGTTTTGGTTCTGCCCCAGACTATCCACATTTTGGACTGAAATCTTCAAAACAATTAGTAAGGCATACAACACAGTTATTCCCCCCGACCCACTTTTAGCTATGTTCGGCACCGCCCTACATCCATGTACCTCCAAAATCCTGCAATCTGTTCTTGCCTTTGCCACCCTTTTGGCCAGGCAATTGGTACTTCTCAAGTGGAATCAATCTCAACCTCCAACTCATAATGGACGGGTGAAAGAAATGTTTATGTCCATTAAACTTGAGAAGCTTAGGTTCTCCCTTAACGGCTAATTAAATTTGAAAGGACTTGGAGACCTCTCTTAAAACATCTTGATTCTTTGACATCTCTTCCCGACTGTGCTGACTGAGCAACCCCCCTCCCCCCTCCTTTTTGAATTTATTTTATTTATTTATTATTATTTTGTTGTTGTTGTTTTTATTTTACACTTTCGTCGTTAATTAGTTTGTCTGTCTAATCAGAACTGTGGGATGTGTGAACACAGGGGATTGGAAGAGGGATACAAAAAGCAAAATGGAAGTTATGTCTGCTGTATTGAAATATTATGTTACCTGTGAAATAACTTCTAATAAAGAAAGTAATAATAAGAAAAAATCTTTGTTTGAATATTTAAATATTCATTTGAACCTTCGTAACATTTTGTTAAACTAGTAACAACTTTGCGATGTGCTTCTTTCATTAAAAAATAAACTTTGCAACCGTCACTGTATCGTCATTCTTGATCATCGGATTATTCTTTATATCTTAAGAACCCTCTCGTATTCGTTATTTATTTGTTAAATTTATAATGACTCATTTTTAAAAATGAACCTCCAAATGTGTTTTAATAACCATTTAATATAATATGTAATATGTAAAGTAATTCTGTTTCTATAGTACATTACAGCTCACAATGTTCTAAACACAAATGTAATTAATTAACAGTAAAAAAAAAAAAAAAAGGTGTGAAAAAGAAAAAAAATCATTTGAGAGGCAGCAATCATTAAAGATTTTAATCACTGACTTTATGAGATGAAAGGAACTAATTAGCGCGCTCGTTAGGGCTGTTTCGTGGAGGTGATCTGTAATTGAGTTGAATTATAGTTCGACTCAAATCATCCTTCATCAAAATCCCATCACAGATTAAACGCAGCAAGATGAAGGTTGTAAACACGCGTTGCATCAGTGTACACGGTTACGAAGGTGGTTTTTATACAAGCTACTGTATAAATTCATTTGACGCAGACTGGATTTGCAACATGCAGCAAACCCAAAAACAAGTCATGCAACAATCAGAGATTAAGAAGAATAATCTTTACCAGTCAAACCTCAAACTGGTAAATACCTTCTCTTGGCTCTCGAACCTTTCCTTGGCCGTCTGCATGCTAGGATCGCAGGAGAACGTTTTTATAAATACTGTGTCGGGCTGCCAAGAGAAGTCTAAAACCTTGCCAGCTATGGCAGCTTTTCCAAAAAATCTCTTCATTTTGGATACTTACATACTATGATACCATGATTAATATACTGTATACAGTGCATCCGGAAAGTGTTCACAGCGCTTCACTTTTTCCACATTTGGTTATGTTACAGTCTTATAACAAAATGGATTAAATTAATTATTTTCCGCAAAATTCTATAATGACAACATGAAAGAAGTTTGTTGGAAACATTAGCAAATTATACGGAAAAAAATTGCATGTACATAAATATTCACAGCCGTTGCCGTGTCACTCGAAATTGAGCATGTTTCCTCCGGGTACTCCGGTTTCCTCCCACAGTCCAAAAACATGTAGGTTAGGCTAACTGGCGTTCCCAAAATGGCCCGTAGTGTGTGAATGAGTGAGTGTATGTGTGTGTCTGTGCCCTGCGATGGATTGGCACCCTGTCCAGGGTGTACCCTGCCATGTGCCCCAAGTCTCCTGGGATAGCCTCCAGGCCCCCCGTGACCCTGAATACAGGATTAAGCGGTATAGATGATGAGTGAGTGAGTGTGACTCGATAAAATCCTGTCTCAGTGGTCTACAGACAATTCCTTGGACTTCATGGCTTGGTTTGTGCTCTGACATGCACTGTTAACTGTGGGACCTGGAAGTGACAGGTGTGTGCCTTTCCAAATCATGTCCAATTAACTGAATTTACCACAAGTGGACTTCAATCAGGTTGTAGAAACATCTCAAAGATGATCAGTGGAAACAGGTTGCACCTGAGCTCAATTTTGAGTGTCGTGGCAACGGCTGCGAATACTTATGTACTGTACATGTGAATAAAGTTAGTTTTTTTTTTTTTTTTTTTTACGAAATTTGCAAAGATTTCCAACAAATTTATGTAGTTTTAATCCATTTGGCAATAAGGTTGTAACGTAACAAAATGTGAAAAAAATGAAGCGCTGTGAATACTTTCTGGATGCACTAAAATATACACGGGAATCACCTGTATGATCACCACTCGATATGATATTATGACAATACCTAGGCACCGATGAAAAAAAATGAAATGGTAGGCACAAAAAAGCTTTTTCTTTTCCTTTTTTTGTAAAGCATGCCATGACAAATAATCCTAGGAACAATCCTACAATGAACGCCAAAGAACTGAAAGGCAATTTCCCATGGAGCAGTAAGAACTCCATACTCATCACAATGTCTGTCAGCTTGACCTGAGCAGTGTGAATGCATTATATCTTCTACTATGTGTGTGTGTGTGTGTGTGTGTTTGTGTGTGTGAGAGAGAGAGAGAGAGAAGCTGTCCAGGTATGAGCTAGTACATCAAATATGGATGCTTTAATTTCTTCTCTGGTGCAGTCATCCAAAGATTTTTCTCCAACGCTGTGTGTGTGTGTGTGTGTGTGTGTGTGTGTGTGTGTGTGTGTGTGTGTGTGTGTGTGTGTGTAGAGAATTGAGTTTGATGCAATGCCACACCCCGGAGTTTTGCTGACTCGAAAGGAGCACTTCACTTGAAAGCTCAACTAGGTGATGAAAAGCAATATGCCACCTTCCTTTTTTCATTAAGAGCCTGCTAGTGGAAAATAAAGTACTGAACGCTGCTAGCACACGAACCGAGGAAGCCATTGTTTACGGTTAGGGAATAAAAGGCGAAGGAAAATTTATATATATTCTAAAGCAATATAAGTAGAAATATAAAGAGGAACCCAGGACTGTCACATCACCTCCAGGGCTGATTCGACTCACCTTTGTGGATACACAGCATTTAGAACTACAGTACTTCCGTGCTATTAATTACGCTACCTGTCAGTCGCGGATATTTAATCCCGCCAGTTGCAGAAAGATATGTGTGTTGGCGGAGCGAAATAACTGGTTAAATAAACAAATCACTTTTTTTTCTTTCAATATCACACTGCTATTGCGTTGCTGTAATGCCGATATCCAGCACAACAGCACTCCCTCTCATGGGATATTGCTTAAATATTATATACAGAAGAAAATACTCCTCTTATATACTGTACTGCAGCATATTTTTCCATACCATAAATTAAAGCAAACACTCCGGTATTATACCCATACATACTGTACTGTACATCCCTCCATATTATACTGTACGTATACTGCAGCATAAACTTTCATATTACATACAGTCCTTTATACTTCAATACTATACACTGCAGCGAATACCCCCACATTATATACTGCAGCATAAATGACTAGATTACAGTACATACGGCAGCATACACTACACTATCATATATACTGTGTGTGTATATATATATATATATATATATACCACAGCATATATGCTCATTTAATATACTACAGCATGTATACATGTACACACATATACTACTGTATACTGCAGCATATACACCTATATTATATCCTGCAGCATAGTGTACAGTATACTTCAATATCATATCCTACAGCACATGTCAGTATTACCTACTGCAAAATATCATACATCACATATTATACATCCTGCCGTATTACAGTATATATCGCAAAATATACTTCGATAATACGTCCTGCGACATACACTCCAATTTATACTCTGCAGCACATATTGTACTCCCACAGTATATCCTGCAGCATAAACTCCTGCAGTATATTACAAACTGCAGCAAACAATATTCTTCCATACAGTATCATATCCTGCATGACATATCTCAGTACAGTACTTCTTTATTATACTGTACATAACAGCACATTCTACTATATTATATACTACAGCACACACACACACACACACACACACACACACACACACACACACACACACACTACTTCTGCCTCCATCTAACCCTATCCTTTGTATCCTTTTCCCTCACACCACACACACGTCTATATTTTATACTGCAGAATATACTCCACTCTGATAATATATATATTCCAATATTATATATCCTGCTGCATATACTGCAATAATAAATACTGCAGCACATCTACTCCATTATTACAGTATACAGTACACTATAGCGTAGATGTCCATCCGTCATTATGGAATGTGCCTCTATTAAATATACTGCAGCTTTGCAGATATAAATTGGTAAGTGATGCCTTTATTTATTTTTTTATTTTTTATTTTTTATGCGTGTGTACCTGCCTGGTGGGTTGCCCTGTCAGAAGGTATTAAGGCTCACTTCAAATCCTGTATAAGGTCTGTAGGAGGTAGAAAAAATACACAGCGTATATGTACAGTAGGGTATGGCGATTGGTGCTTGTCTGCACTTTTTTTTTTTTACGATGAACAGTCAAGTGAAGTCTTTGTGGCTTTATGCATGATTTATAGTGTCTTTATTCCCTTGTAAAAATGTGAACATGGTCCCTAATGTGCCACAAAAATTCACAATTTCCGGAAGGATCTTTCCGCCATATTAATCCTGCTTTTATTTTCTCATAGGACACATTGTTACGGCTCTGATGGCACCTCACAGGTTCAAATAGGGGACGCTGTTGTCTTTAATGTGTGCATAATTAGTCCATAATACACAAACAACGAACAAGCAATCGAACGGTGCATGTAAAATCACTGAGCGGAAAACGCAGACTTTATTTATTCGAGGGAATATTTTTATAGACAGTAGTGGGTTATGGACGTCAGAGACACTAAAGAGGTGAATGATGTGTCTGGCTAGAGATGTCCATGCTTCCTGCTCGCTAGACTACATAAGAATCTTAAATAGACTTAAATCATTTTTCAGTGTTGATCTTAAGCAAACTTCACGTTTTTATCATTGTTCGACGTTCATACTGTACAGTCTGTGTCTCTAGTGTGCATCGACTTGAGATTTCAAGTCCTTTTTCCATTTTTGCACTGGGCAGGACTTAATAAAACATAAGTTAGCTTTTCCCTCTAATGTGACCTCATATGAGAAATTAAAAACCTCTCCCTTGCTCCCCAGCTGGCAGGGTGTGGCTCAGCAGTAGCTCATTCACACAGACACTGACACAGCATATTCGGAACAGAAGCAAAACTGTGCAAGCATAGTCTACTACTAATAAAAGAAAGGAAAAAAAAAAAAAGGGCTAATTCAGAGGAAGCATAAACAGACACACTTTAGGGGAGCTCTGAGACGTGTTTTATTAACTTGTTAAAGAAATCGAAAAATATGGGACCTTTAAGGCTGGGAACGTGTTAGGATATGGATAATAATAAAGATACTGTAAAATAATAAAACGTATATTCATAAGTATAAATAAGAGTATTAAAAAAGTATATCAAATAAGTATTTGTATTCGCACTTGGACGAGGCATCCTTTGCCGATTAGTTGATGCCGTGTCCTATACTCCATGATGCCTTTAAAAGGATCTGAGCAGATGGAGTTAGATCAAACCAAACTATCCAAACGCTCAGTCAGGGTTCCTGGGAGTTTTTCTCCACTGCAGCCTCAGATCCGTGCTCTTGACTAATCTTCTGCTGGTGTCGCTTATCTGCCTAAGGTTCGACATTGATGCACGTTCTGAGATGCTTTTCTGCTCACCTGTTCTGGTTGTATGAAGTAGTTATCTGAGTTAGCTGTCCTGTCTTTCTAAACCAGCTGTTTCAACGCCGGGTGTGTTTTGTGTGCATTTTTTCAAAAAAGCACTAACCCCAGAGACAACAACGTTGTTGTGTCCGCTGTCCTAGAAGATCAGCAGTTTATGTAATACATGAAAATCAGCCAATCCGAATCAGCCGTTTATCTGACGCTCTTGACCTTTATCTGTAGATTTTATGCAATGTTCTGACGCCACATGATTGGATAACTTCATGAACAGTCAGGCATGTACACTTGTTCCCCAGTGAAGTGTCTGATGAGTGTACATTGTACCATCATCATGAGTGATCCCGCCTCCAGTAACCCTTTAACGTTTTTCTCCCACATTCTCCCTTGATTATTTTGACTTTTTTTATTTTATTTTATGGATACTCACTTATTCTCACTCATCATCTATACCGCTTTATCCTGTATTCAGGGTCGCGGAGGGCCTGGAGCCTATCCCAGGAGACTTAGGGCATGAGGCGGGGTACAACACTGGGCAGGGTGCCAATCCACTGCAGGGCACACACATACACACACTCACTCATTCACATACTAGGGGAAATTTGGGAACGCCGGAGGAAACCGGAGTACACGGAGGAAACCCACCCAACACGGGGAGAACATGCAAACTCCATGCACACAGAGACGGAAATCGATCCCGGACCCTGGCGGTGCAAGGCGACAGTGCTAACCACTACCATCGTATAATTCCAATTTGAACCATGCACAGCTTCAAACCTCTTATAAACAGATACAAGCAAGAAACATTTCCTCTTCCTATTTCTTCCAGATGAATCCTACTAGGGGGGAAGAAAACAATTAACTGAAGCCATTGGTATGTATTCCTGTAGCTCGACACCGTGTTATTTACTGACTCATAATCTGCTACGTCATAAAATCTGCTGCGGTTTAACATTCCAGAGATAAAAAAAAAGGAACATTTCTGCAGGACTGACTCCCTGTGAAAAGCTGTTCTTTCACAAAACCAATTATAAGCATGACAAACTCATTTCCATATGCAGCTAAATGACTATGATGCACTGTAGCACAAGGAAAACACATTCCTTATTTCATTATAAAATAAATGCAAGAACTCGTGCCCGACTGCCATGGCGTTTTCTGGATTCGTTTGACCTCTCCTTGACCTTGACATCAGGTACTGTACCACACAGAGCAATCTGAAAGAAATTAGATGGGGAAATTGCCATATGTGAGGTGGTAACCCCAGGACACGAGGACACTTGGTGCAGTAATTCTTGGCATATGGAAGTGCTTCTTGCTGTTGAGTCTGCATGTAGTGACTCAAGTGTGAAAGTCGACCTGCCAACATCCCGCCTCTGTGACGGTCATAAATAAGCAGTGCAAAAGTGCTCCTGGAAGGATTTAAAACTTACAGACGATGAATGCAGATAATATTATTTTTGATCATTTCATCATGGCAACATGTCCAGCAACACTACTTAAATGATAGATCCATAAACAGGAGTGAACGTATAATAAGAAATTATATAATAAGAAAATGTATTAGCTTGATTTGGTTGCCTGGAAACTATCGTAACCCAATATTGTACAGCTACAGTAGCTAGTCGGCATTAATACTACAGCAGTGGATCAAGGCATTCTGGTTTTCGATTCAAATCAGTTCTAATGTTGATTGTCTGATTTGTTTCAAGCAGCTCGATTTCTTACAGGTTTTAACGTATTACTAGTAAAAAAAATAACTAATATGCATTGAAACACTGTGTAGCTTTTTTTTTATGTCATGTCTCAAATAACGCAATCAACGTTTTTTCTTCATTCCTTCTCGCCAAACTCCAGTCCAGTAGGGGGCGGTATTGCACCAACCACACATAGGCTTTAAAGTAGAAGAAGAAGCAATACTCTGGCAAAACCTAGCATAGCGTCTATGGAGGTCACATGACAAAAGAAGGAACGACTCGGACTAGAAGACTGATGAGACGAACCGCTCAATTCTGATTCCTGTACATGACCCACGGAGGTTCTGGGATGATTTGGGGAAACTGGACAGGTGAAGATACTGTAGTAAGAATATCATCTGGCCTTTCTTCGATTTTTCCAATTCCAGCTATCAAGTTCGTAATATTACGGAAAACTTAGCTACTGTTTTAACTTCCTTGAGTTAAATCAATGCGAGTCGTCCATTCACATTTCAGAACCTTCCTAGTAGATGTATTCACTCGTAATAAAACATTTATAGCTATTAATTTGGAAATTATGAATGAAATATTATGAAATTATTATTACATTATACAAATTACGTGTGCGCCAATTTCAAACAGCCCAGTTTGATAACTGGGACTTTTAACTCCTCCACTTCTATGTTGAAACTATCAGTCTTCTGTCCGTCACATGATACTAAGCATAAGACTGTATATACATACTCCGGGCATCATTACTTTCCTAAAGATGGAAAAGATGGAAACACGTGTTATTGTTGCTAACCTTCAAATACATGGTTACTCCCAATTCTCTGCAGGGGAATGAAAAGTCAATCATGAACAGCTACGCTGCGAAGGATTCGGAAGGACGAGCTAAAAGCCTCTGAACGGGTAAACAGTGAAAGATGGTCGCTTTGGCTGAACCTCCAGCCATGTACAGAGCTCACTTTGAAGTCAGAGATTAAGCCTCCTATATAATCCTGTACAAATTGACATCTAAGAAATAGAGCAGTCTTCGCCACAGGCCTGGATACAGACAGGATGTGGTTTGGAATCAAGAGAGACAGACAGACTTGTTACTACATCATGTCTCACCGTTGCATTTAAACTAAATGGCTACGCTATATTTAGCTTTCCATCACTTCTACTGTACATCAGTGCCCTCTCTCTCTCTCTCTCTCTTTCTCTTCATCTCTCTCTCTCTGTCTCACTCTCCCTCCTTTTGTGTCCCTCTCTGTCTCTCTCCATCATTCCATCTCACTGCCTTCTCCTTTACACTGTGTGTCTCACCCTCGATCTCTGTGTCTCTCTGTGTGTGAGTCTCTTTCGCTCTCTCTCTCTCTCTCTCTCTCTCTCTCTCTTTTAACTACAACACCACAAACTCCTTTGAGGCAATTTAGTCTTTCAGAAACTTCAATATAGGTCAGACTATCTCAATGCTCTGTTTAATTTGCAGCCTGTTTAAAATCCTTGCACGCTGTTATGGAGATGTCCCATTTGCCTTTTTATGAAGTCAAATCCTGTCTTTGTCTAGGACTTGTCAATGACGAGACAGACTTAAATGTTCATCATTTGTACCAGACGCTTTATAAAATCGCTGGAGATCACAGTAGGCAAACTCCATGACTGAACTGTAAAATGAAGCAACATTACACGAGATGGAGTGCTGTTGTAGTAAATATCAACCGTTCTGATATCCAGCACGACCTCGAGTGTGAGATTGATTTTAATTGTGTAGCAATTAGATGCACTAATTATAAACACAATAATAATGACCAGTTATTTTTTTTCTCCACCAACACTTGTCAGACACAGTCAGAACTAACTAACCGTGACTTGCAGAGTTGGCGACTGGCAGTTAGCAACCAATATTAAGTGTAATGAACAGGGGTGAAAATAGTTCTTAAATTATTGCAGTACTACTGTATGTAGCCGAAAGGTGTTGAGAATAAACCATGAATATGGCTGAAAAACTTGCAGGATGTTTACATCATTCCGTTATGATATTAATACTAATCCTTTAAAATATTCACTTATTCCACTTTAGAATGTCAGCCTGCTTCCTGGTGTTTAAGGCTGAATCTCAAATATCATTAAATGCCAAGCTAGTGCACTATGTAGGGTGCGCAATCTGTTGTTCCACACAACAAGTAGTGCCCTTGATCAGCGGTTAGATAGGGATTTGGGATTCAGCCCTGTGTTAGAAGTTAGCTAGATTTGTATCGCGCATTAGCCAGAAACAGAACAACATGGACGGTTCAGAGGCAATTAGGAAATAGCGATGGGAAGTTTGGATTATTTTGGTAACTCGGTTCTTTGAATTTCATTCATGAAAATGAACCAATATTTTTTTGAGTCATTTAGTTCATTTCATTCTATTGATCAGAACTAAAATAAAATGTTACATTTTCAATAAACAGACACAAAACACGTCTACATATTTTGGCTATAGTTCCATTGATGAAAATCTTACAATGCATTTATGTACATATTATTATAAACAAAATAAGCAGCTCACCTCTCATATCTTCTGGTCCGAGTCGTTCGTTCTTTTAGGCTATTAGCGTCTATGTAAGTCACCTGACAAAAGAACGAACGTTTTGGACCAGAAAACGAAGAACCGCTTAATTCTGTTTCCTGTGTACTACACTGCATAGCGTCTATGTGACAAAAGAACGAAGGACTCAGACTAGAAAACTCATGAGAAGAACGGCTCATTTCTGTTTCCTGTACATGACCAGTGTTGGGTGTAATGCGTTATAAAGTTTTTATGCAATCCGTGAGTCATTCCCAATCCATTAGTGTGTGTGTGTGTGTGTGTTTGTGTGTGTCTGTGAAATCCGTGCTACAAGCCCCACCCCCGATAACCCTCCCCCCATCTGTTATACCTGCTGTTATACCCCTATCTCACCTATGCAGTTTGACTATGCGAGGACCGACGTGCGGAAAGATGGAAACCCAATCACAGCGCCAAAACTTGTGGTGAATCATGATGAATCGTACTTACCGAGTAGATGAGATAGGGCTATTAGTAGTTAACAGATTATGGGCCAAACTTCGCTTTCATTAGTTTTCATTTTCTGTAATGGAAAAGTCCTCTAACTAGTTACTTTTATCAGAAAGTAACGCTGTAATGTAACTGATTACTTTTTGAAGACAGTAATTTTGTAATGTACAGTGGAACCTTGGATTACGAGCATAATACATTCCGGAAGTGGGCTCATGTTCCAAACCACTCGTAAACCAAATCATCATTACCCATAAGAAATAATGAAAACTCAAATTATTCATTCCACAGCCCCCAAAAATAAATACATAAAAATAATTAATACAATCTATAAAATGAAAATAAAACAAATTAATTAGCACTTTACCTTTAAAAAAAGGTACAAATAAATCCTGACAGATAAGTGTTTCCGTTGGTGCGCACAGGCACCGTATGTGTGTGTGTGTGTGTGTGTGTGTGTGTGTGTGTGTGTGTGTGTGTGTGTGTGTGTGTGTGTGTGTGGAATTAGCCTCGCCTCGTTTTACACAGTAAAACTCCTCCTCCCTCTCTCCACCTCGCTTTTTAAGTTTCACAACAAACACACACACACACACACACACACACACAACGGAAACACCGTTTTAACAGGAAAAAAAGAAATCTCTCTGACACTGGCATGAGCGCATATTAACGGAATCACTTTTGAATTTCACAACAAGCGCATAAACACAGCGGAAACACAATTTTAACGGAAAAAAGACATCTCTCTGAGACTGGCGTGAACGCATACTAATGGAATCACTTTTTAAGTTTCACAACAAACGCATAAACACACACATAGACACAGCAGAAACACCGTTTTAACAGGGAAAAAAGAAATCCCTCCGAGACTGGCGTAATCACTGTAAAGTAAAAAAAAAAAAAAAAAAACAAATGAACCAGCACCATACCTTTGAAAAGAATCACGGCAGAGCAGAGTTTCTGTGTGTTTGTGAAGCCGGGGAGGGGGTGAAAAGGGCGAAAGAGCATCTGTGCGTGTGTCAGGGTGTGTGTGTGTGTGTGTGTGTGTGTGTGTGTGTGTGTGTGTGTGTGTCGGTGTCAAATTACGCGCGCACTTGCATAAGAAACTAAATGCTAGGAGATGCAGAGGGACGGGTTGAAAAGGTGAGAGAGGTGATACATGATACTCGACACTCTAAACTAATACTTGCTCGGTTTCCGATGAAAAATTTTTTGCTCGGTTTGCGGAACACTCGTAAACCACATTACTCGCAATCTGAGGTTCCACTGTAATTAGTTACTTTAAAAAGTAACATCCTCCAACACTGCACATAACCTACAGTATGGAAAAAAATGAACAAATTACTCTGAGACTACTTGTTCTCCTGAGTCACGTTAAAGACTCGTTTAAAAAGAAAAAATATTCATGAATGACCCATCACTATTAGGAACGACTTAGAAGCAATTAAGCAGACAATATTATCGTCAGATGTGTTTTCTTGCTGAATGTGCATCCATTACTAGTTCTGAATGAGGGTTTTGGCAGGCAGCTGCTCTCCCCTCTTTCCAGGTACTGCAGACTGTATAGACCTTTTCTTTCATACAGTAATTAATGAGTGTTAGAACACCGGTGATGCGGCATGTTACTGTACATATAGTTAAACATCCCAGTGCTGTTATGCTCTATTATCCCCACTCCTGGAATGCCTCTCGTCCAATCAGATTACTTGGTCGGAACTAACTGTTCTATAATATATTGTATACTGTATGTTTATAAATAATAGCAAAAAATATTCGACTAATATAATTTTTTCCCCCTAATCAGCACTGCACTATTAATACAACCGTGTGAAGCAAGTAGTAACATAATTATAAAATAATATAACATTCTGACCTCTGCAGTGTACAGTACTCTGGCTTGTGTGTATTGCATTGAACTTTGATTTGGACTGCCCACTATTTTTCCCAGCACTTGTTTTAAGATGCGAATAGCAGAGCTGACATCCCGATGTTTGTCGGAAGACAGGAAGCAAAGAGCAGTCAAGTCAAGAGAAAAATGTCAAAGTAAACATCTTATAGGGAAAAAGAAAGCTGAGCATCAGCTTGGTGTGAGCTACAGTACTAGCACCATCAGGTCAGCCGTACGCCGGCTACAGTACTGTATGTGATCGTTCTTTAATTCTTAATAACCCTGGCGTGGGAGGAAACCGCTCCATCGATTTTCATATGTAACCAAACCCGATTTCATTGTACGCTTTTCCTGCTGCTGCTGCCACTACTAGTCTAACTCTGCAAAATCTTAGTGTTAATGGCTTAAGTGCTTCAGTGTATTTATAACACTCACTCACATTGTATAACTCGATTTACACCTGGCAAGACTGGAACTCGGCATATCTAATACATTCTCACTGGATGCATTAATTCGTGCTCACTATTACTTTGTGTCACTCCTGAAGTAACTTTCAGTCTGGAGTAATTTACTTAGAAAATCAGGAAATTGGACATTTGAAATCAGTGTCAAGTCTGCACATGCAAACCATTTTTTAAAGGCACAAAAATCAGAGCCTTGGATTACTCACTTACTCACTCATCATCTATACCGCTTAATCCTGTATTCAGGGTCACGGGGGGCCTGGAGCCTATCCCAGGAGACTTAGGGCACATGGCAGGGTACACCCTGCACAGGGTGCCAATCCATCGCAGGGCACAGACACACACACACTCACTCATTCACACACTACGGGCAAATTGGGAATGCTAATTAGCCTAACCTACATGTCTTTGGACTGTTGGAGGAAACCGGAGTACCTGGAGGAAACCCACCAAGCACGGGGAGAACATGCAAACTCCATGCACACAGAGACGGGAATCGAGCCTGGCCGGGGATCGAACCCGGACCCTGGCGATGCAAGGCGACAGTGCTAACCACTACAACACAGTGCTGCCTTAGCCTTGGATTATTATTTACCTATTTTAGAAACCACTATAAAAAATATTTTTTTCCATGTATGAGTAAGGACTTTTGACCTTGCTCAAATTCTGTTACTATTACATTGAGTTTCGATAGGTCTCCAGTGTGAGACAGTGGTGGCTCAGACGGTTGAGGCTCTGGGTGGCTGATCTAAGGGTCGTGAGGTTGAGTAAACATACAGTATACCTAGCCACTGAGGTCCCAAGCCTGGAAAAATTAGAGGGGTTGCGACAGGACCGGCGTCGAGCATTAAACTTGTGCCAGATCTTGCAGATAAGAATAATAAGACAAAACCCAACAGGAAGAATAAAAGATCTTGGTCTCTATCATACATGTACGAACAAACAAACTCATAAAAAAAAAAATCACTCCCTGCTTTCTGTCCTTAAATAAAGCAAATCAGATTTTGTCCTATTGTGACCTCACATAAGAAGACTCCTCCCCTGGTATGATGATCAATTTTGCTATTCGCTGATGAGGAGGACAATTTCAAACAACTACAGAGGCATAAAGCTGATGAAGAATCAGAATAGAGACGATCAGAAAGAGTTGCACTGTGTGGTACTTTACTGCATGAGGCAGTCAGGAGTGGCAGAGAAGTTTGTGAAAGCGGTGCAAGATATGTGCAAGGACGGTGTTACAGCAGTGAGATGTGCCATGCTACGACCAGCTGGTTTAAGGTAGAGGCGGGACTGCACCAGGGATCTGCTATGATGTCTGCAGACGATATTGTGCTCAGCAGTGAGAGGGAGCAGGTTGAGATGAGTCTAGAGAGATGGACGGATGCACTGGAGAGAACAGGCATGAAGATCAGTAGGAGCAAGATGGAGTATTTGTGTGTACTGTAAATGAGACATGAGGGTGGAAGAAAAGGTGCAGTTTCAAGAAATGTAGGTAGTGAAGGTAAAGGAGTTTAGGGTCAACTGTCCAAGGGAGTGTGGTAGAGGAGAGAAGAAGAGAGTACATCTTTGTGAATCTGTGATGCTACAGTACATGTGGGAGTAGATGCATGTTGCTTGGTGTGTGTCTAGGGAACAGGCACGCTGCCTATAGGCTGTATACTGTATCCTGTATATTCATGACTATATAATGAACAGCAAGACTCTACTCCACTGAGATGTGATGAAACATCACAGGTATGTTTGAACACCCAGCATCCAAGCATCCATTTTTTTTTCATAAGCAAACCTCATACAAGAATCCAGTGCTGATTGAGTTCCGGTTCTGTAGGACGCCTAATCAAATTAATTCCAGCTGAACTCTTCTCTAAGCCTGATTATACAGGGTAATCTTTGTTGTCGGTAATCCTTGTTGTCAGCTCATGCCATGTGGGCCATCTGCCATGTCTGTGCAAAAGGTGGGTTCAAGTCATATGAGTATCTTTCTACATAATGCCCTGCTGCTACACTAAAAACTACACTTATCCCAGCCTTCGACTAGTGCTTGGATACCATCAAGGCTGAAAGTTTTCTTATGATCGGACTGTCTGCTTCACTTCCTCCCAGGAACTCCTTTAATGGCCCAAATATGTGGGAATGGTCAGGACTGTAGGGAGGATGTGGCAATAACCTCCAGCCGAGTTCCTGTAATGTGCAAGTGGTGCAGTTACCACGAACAGATGCGTCTCTTTTGCAAATTGGTGACAAGTTATCCATCGATTTTTAAGTGTCAGGTGTCCCACTTACTGAATGTTCACTGGAATGACAGTCATGCTCGTACGCCTTACGTCTCACTACCGTACTGTCAATTGGTGTTATGTCTTATGTCTTAGTACAGGATTGACTTGAACGTACCCTTCGCTCCACTGTCGCTCTCTGATTGCTAGTACGGGTAGTATAAATGCTCGAACAAGTCTTCTGACATTGTTCAAAGATCAAAAGACATCACAAAAAACTTTTTCAGATTATTTCATGGTAACAAACATCACGAGTTGTATGACAAATGAAAGTAAAAATAATAATAAGGTGAGTTTAAATACTGGACATCTACAGCTAGGAGCCAGCGTGAGCCTTTGGAGCAAAACTCCGAGCTCAGAGCACAATAATCAGCCTTACATTAGATTAAAGTGAAGTGTTACCGAAAGTATGCTCTTGAAACGCTCACAGAATCTAGTCAGGTTCCCCAAAAAGATGACTCAAAAGTCCATTAATATCCATCAGCCGTGTGTCCACTAAAGCTTTTAAGAGCCCTGTGAGTATCATCAGACCTTAAGAGCGAGAGACAGCGAGGAACAACTGATGAGAGAATGTTTATAGGGGTTCTTTTCTCTCAGCTCCTCAAGGAGGCTGTCAAGGTCATTGCCTAATTGGACCAGCATGCCTTTGTAGGAGGTAAAAAGCCAAGCGAGTTTAGCAGCTCCTCAGGGGCTCACTACCTCCTCCCTCGCCTGAATACATAAATAACCAAGCGCCGGTGCAGTGCATTACTGTTCGTTTTCGATCTCCGCACGGATCTGTAGAACCTTCGGATCTGGTTAAATTATACACAATGAAGATCAGAATTAGATCAGGATACGCATGGCCATATACTGTATAACATGCATTTAACAGGTACGGTATACTGTATGGCCTCGCCAGTATAGAATAGATTTAAACACAAATACAGTACATAAAACCTGAATCCTTATATTGTACATTGGTGAAAATATCTGTATTGTAAACATGCATAAAGACCAACGGACCATGTTGTTTTATTGGACGCTTTCCAAGTCACTGTGGGTTCATGTGAAGTGCCGAAGCTAGAATCGTTTCAGTGAAGTGTTAATGCGAGAGCATTATTATTGTTTATGCCGCATCCTGTTTTGACAGACGGATGTTAATTCACCAGGTCTTATAGACATTAAACACATTACAGTAGCTCTAATTCATTATTGTACAGGATAAACAGTACAGTATTTGAGCATTCAGTAGTATGTCATGTGATGTGATGTGTGATGATCCTGGTTAACTGGCGGTGCACGCTGCAAAGCTTTCATCTGCAATTTTACCGCCACCAGATACCAGATACAACCTCCTCATCGCCAGAGTTGAACCGATCTCTAATTCTCTTAATTGCTAATAATAACAAATCTTCTCCAGAACGTAAGCATGGTAAATCAATACTGTATGTAATGAGAGTGGTTTATGGTTAAAGTGTTAAATGTCACGCGAGTTGACATGATGCCACTTTTCTTTCCCGAGACCAATCGACCTCTCTCACAGTCCTGTGATCCAAAAACACAAAATACCCACCTTTTTCGTCACGCCTCCGCCAAGCCAAGTGATGATGAATCGCCGGCTAAAGTCATGCCATGTGATTTTACCGACCACATGATGACAAGAGACAAGATAATGTACATGTTGAAAAACTTCAGTCGATGGATATTACTGATTTTTATCAGACTCCAGCTGTCTTGTGCGAAGGACATTGCAATGACAGGTTTATCATGCAGTGATACAGAACGGTGCAAAAGTCTTAGGCATGTGCAACATAAATGCTATAGAGAAAGAATACCTTAAAAAAAACTCTAAATCCTCACTCACTCACTCACTCACTCACTCACTCAATCATCATCTATACCGCTTAATCCTGGAGATTAATCTTAGGCCGGGGCCTATCCCAGGAGACTTAGGGCACGAGGCAGGGTACACCCTGGACAGGGTGCCAATCCATCACAGGGCACACACATACACGCAATCACTCATTCACGCACAACAGGCAATTTGGGAACGCCAAATAACCTAACCTACATGTCTTTGGACTGTGGGAGCGAACCAGATTACACAGAGGAAACCCACCAAGCACAGAGAAAACATGCAAACTTCATGCACACAGGGACGGGAACTGAACCCAGACTCTGGAGGTGCAAGACGACAGTGCTAACCACTACACCACTGTGCTGTCTTTTCTAGCAGACACATATTTTTCTGTAACTTTTAATTTGTGGCAAAATCCTGATGTTTGAATATCAGAAATGTTTTTAAAGTCATTAAGGCTTACATTTATTAAACATGTCAGTTTCTGACCTAATGTATTTTTCTTCCTAGCTTCCTAAGGGGTTCATCCACTTGCTATCTGTGCTGTCTGTTTGACTGACAAGTGACTAAAGTCACTGCACACACAGGCACAAAGATATGATCAGCTATTTAGCTCGCATGATAAAAAAAAATCAACCAAGAATGGAATTGGAAAAATTCTAATTAACTTTAGCTTTGAGGAAACAGCGATTTAATGTTAAAGAAAGATATAGCAAATGCTAACTGAATATCATTAAAAAGCTTAATGCTAAAAAGAAATATAATAATAATAAGAAGAAGAATCACTTTTAATACATTTAACTCGGCACTGACTTTTTGGTTAGCACTATTGTACTGCACCACCAGGGTCCGGGTTCGATTCCCGTCTCAGGGACTGTGTGCATGGAGTGTGCATGAATCTCCCCGTGTTTGGTGGGTTTCCTCAGAAATGCAGATAAGGTTGACTGCCATTTCCAAATTGCTCGTAGTGTGTGTGTGTGTGACTGAGTGCGTGAGTGCGTGTGTCCTGTGATGGATTGTACCCCACCCAATGGAATACTCTTCAGCCCCCCCCATGACTCTGTATACTGGATAAAGCAGTATAGATTATTAGTAAGCAAGCTAATATAGTGTCACGGCGTGCATCCTGTGATCTAATATCTAATATCGCTCCTCGCTCACTCTGAAGTTCACTAGCTAGACGGCCTCCCCTTCTGCAGGTGTGCAAAGGAGTGGGTCCGTGGCATTAGGCACGGCTGGTGAACTATCTCCGTTAATGATCCCGGGCTTCTCCCCGCACTATAAAACACAGTAGGAGTGTAGCTCGGGGTCTGTTGGGTTACTGGACTCTGTAAGCGGAGTGTGTGATGCGCACGCTAGAACGCGGAAGAACGGCATGCACAAGGTGCAATGGAACAAGCCCCAGGGATTTCAAAGAGGACAGTACACCTTTGATCTCCGCGACAAGGACAGCCACAAGCGGCTCTTCAGCTCTTGCACAGAGCCAGATTTCGTGACCCTGCCGCAGAGGAGGAAAAGTCCGCAAGGAAGTACACGTCACGGCCCCTGTTCCCAGCCAGGAAAAGCTGCCGGACGTCAGAGAGGACTCCTGTCTGAGGACGCGCCCACAGAGAGAGCTGGGAGGGCCCGGTCCGGCCATTCCCCGAGACGACAGTCAGCGCGAGTGAACTTCGCAGGAGCTGCTGTCCACGTGGGCCCACGCTGTCCCCAGCCTGTGCCCGCATGCCAGCGGGGCACTGCCCACTAGACCTGCACGTGCACATCATTCCATTTCATTCCAGCACCCCCCCCCCCTTTAACCCTTTTCCTCCCCATTTATCCTTAAATAAATGACCCTTTTTCCTGTAAGACCTCACCTCGTGTCCGTGCTTTATGGTGCCGTCTGTGCACAAAGGGTCAAACCCCATCGAGGTAAAAAGTTTTCTCAAAACGGCAGAGACACAATCTGACTGCCTGCTTTTGTGTCTGAAATGTAGGCCTCCCGGGAATTCCTTTTATGGCTCAAACATGTGGAAATAGAGCGAGGTTAGGACTGTACGGGGGGCAATAACTCCTAGCTGAGTTCCAGTAATGTGCAAGTGGTGTATGTGAATGTGTGTACAGTTGCCAGTGCCCCCCAAAAACCCTTCCCGACAATGTGTTTGACTGAAGGTATTTGGTGTCACAGTGTGTGCCAGTGATGACATTTCAATCTGTTGTCACTCCTAGCTCACTTCATAGACACACTAGGTAGGCGGCCTTCCCTTCTGCAGGTGTGCGAAAAGGCGGGGCCACTGGAAAAGGGCATGTCTGTGTAAAAATAAATGCTAATGGATCAACGCTATAAAACCCAGGCAGGGAGTTTAACTCAAGGTCCTAGAGGTCTTCAGAGCAGAGTTTCACGATGGATGCTAAACGTGGAAGAGTCGCATACGAGCAGGGTGATGTAACTTCAAAGTTCATAGAATTAAGTGAAGCTGTTTGATCTACGCATTGAGGACGGCCACATAAGTACTAGCACTTTTGCTTTCACTAAGAGCCAGCACTCGGGATCCTGCCTCTAAAAAGTGAAAGAAGCTGCTGTGCTCCACATTAAGGCCCCCGGCAAAGCCGCCAGATGTCATAAGGAAGTGTCTGAAGCCGCAACCAAAGGAGAGCTGGGAGGGGCTGGTTGCCTAAGACTGCAGTAGGTGAAATCTGCAAGCACAACAGTTTAAATGAGTCAGGAATTTTCCTTTATCGTATGTCATTTCATCTGTAACAATTCAGCACTGTGTCGCTATACAGTAAATTGCCATGACCTGCAGCTAATTTGCGCTGCTCTAATATCATAACTACTCTGCCTGCAGTTTCTTCCAGGAGCTTGACAGCGCGCTCGTCACCTGACAGACACGGCGCGAGCTCGACTTAGACATTTCCTCTTCCTGCTAGTTATAACCAGCATCCGCTGCTGAGATAATAGCTCGAGCTGAGGGCAGAGGACGTGTGACAGGAACATCCAACGTGTGCCTTTGCCTCATTATGACTAAGCTACGGGAGAAGCCAGCGGGTCACGTGGCGCTGCAGGTGAGCTCAGAGAAGGATTTTGGAGACAACGAGAGATAGTCTCGATCGGAGTTTCAGGGGGGATAAAAGATAATGAGTCGGTAATAAGTTCGGCGCTCGAGACTGCAGGGACTGAGTTTTAAGCCATTTCGGGACGTAAACACTGGCGAGTCTGATTAAAGCCGAGCTTATCTCAAGCACAGTGATTATACACACCCTGGAGAATCAGGGTCTCTTAGTTCTTACGCAGGGAGAAGATTTACAGCGAAAATCTTTTGATGAGCAATTTAGTTTAACGCTGCTCTCGTTAACTTTTTAAAGCGCGTGCATGAGCAGAAACAATTAACCTGGGGGGACAAATATCCTAGTGTCCGGCGATGAAAAGCAGTACACGCAAAAAACAATCTCATTGCCGGTCCTGTAAGTGGCTCATCTCACGATTTATTAAGTACCGTTTCTGAAGGCAGAATGTTGTTAGCTGTTGATCTAATTGAAGCTTTATGAAGGCGCTTTAATTAAAGGTGCGGCTTGTACATACAGTTAGGGGACGGCTCCAGTGACGCTCCAGGATGAAGTGGGGCGAGAGCTGTCAGCCAATATTAATCACAAACAACAACAAAAACAACATTCAAAGACTTGTCTTGGGTTCCGTTAGTGTCTCTTTATTAATCTAACCTTGTAATGAAACAATTAATCTCAATCCGAGTGGAATAAAAAGTAAATGTTACAAACCTTGTACATGAATATCGCTCACTCACTCATCATCATCTACGCTGCTTTATCCTGTAAACACGGTCGCGGGGGCCTGGAACCTAGCATCAATTAGCCTAATCTGCATGTTTTTGGACTGTGGGAGGAAACCAATATTTTATATATATATATATATATATAAAAATAGATTTTAAGTAAGAGTGCATATGTGGGAAAATTATTGCTGTCAAAATATTTAAAATATGTTTTTTTGTTGTTGTATTTTGGCATCTTTATGGAAGGAAAAAAAGCAATTACCTATGTTGCATTCAATTTAATTTCTACAATATGTAAAACAACTTTTCTTTTTAGCAATTTATCATAAATAAAAAAGAATTGTAGTAAACCATTTCAGTGTCGAGGAGTGGCCATAAAAAAGATGCACATGTCAGCTTTAAAAAGAGAAGAGGACACTTAATAATAATAATAATAATAATAATAATAATAATTCCTAGTGGCAATTGTGGAAAAAAAAAACCTTTGATTTTATAGTCATTAGGAGAAAACATAAGTGCATATGAAGGGGCAGGGGATTCTAGCCAGTTAATAGAAAAGAGTTCAAATGTATGTGTGTTATATATGAGGAGCGTTCGAGTCAAACTGAGACATCTGATTGTGCAGAATAACAGAACACAGTCATAAGAGTACACTAATGCACTTATCCAAGTGTTTCATTAATGCTTGGATACCATCAAAGTCTTCTACTTTTTCTCAGCCGATCACGCCAGATATAATCGGACTGCCTGCATCAAGTCTGAAACACTGGCCTCCCTTTAACGCCACAAACATTTGAAAATGGCTTGGAGCGAAGTCAGAACTGATGTCCTGGGGACGTGGCAATAAACCCGGGTCGAGTCCTTAAACGATTCCCACAGACGGATGCGTTCTTTCCGCAAGGCGGAGACATGTTAACAGTCGCATTTCAGGGATCAGCCGTTCTACTTGTTGGATGTTCATGAGAACAACTGCATTGGGCTCTGAGCCACCTTGGATCTTCGTTCTTGTACATAACCCTTTTTTTAAATGCTTGCATTTGAAAGTCTTCTCTAAATGTCCATGGGTTTTAAACCTTCATTCACAATGAGCCGCAGTTTGAGTCCTCTCGTATTTTTGTGTGCTTGGTCAGATTATCCTGAAAACATATCATAACAGGAATAAAATCCACATTTTTCGAATTACAATTTCACTTTTTTTTAATTAATTTTTTTTATATTGCAGTCTTTTTTCTTTTTCTTTTTTTTTTACTTTTTGTTGTTTATATGGTCGAAGGACCACATTTTTTTATTCCAGATATTTTTTTTATTTAAAAGCCCTTTTTTTTTTTAAGGATTACTGAAATCTGAGAAAATCCACACCATATACACCGAACAATTCTGAAGTTTAAGAGAAACTTTAGCAAACCTAAAGAAAAGAAAAGAGAAATCTGGAAGCGGAGCAGCATGTGAGCGCATGTTGTGCGGAATTATAATTTGATTCCTCATGTAAATCCACATCCTCCCGCCAGCGCTTTCACCAAGCATGATGCATCCCCACAGGTTTAATTACCTCCCTGTGCTTGTCGGAACTTTAATGAACGAGTGTTATTCTGTTACAAGACACACTTCAGTCTCAGGCAGCCCCAGTCGGTGGTCCATTTGAGAAGAGGTGACAATGCTGATTCGTGTTTGGCTATTAAACCTTTCAGGCTCTGGACAGTGGGCTTCGTGTTCAGGCAGACTTCATGTCAGTTATAACATGCGTGTTTCCTGACGAATGCATCTGTTCCTGTCTTTTCGCACATGGAAAACAGGTGCTACGTTATGGTGTTGCGGCATGACGATTAACAGAGAGTAACGTATAGACGGTAACACTTAAACAGCATGTCATTTAGTTACAAATAAATAAATAAATAAATAAACATATCTCAGTTAACAACTAGGTGACACTCTAGTCTATAATATTACTCTGAAGTAGTGCCATCAATCGATTAACTGTTTTAATCTAGTTAATCGCAGTCATAATCTGTGATTAATCATGATTTTAAAATACTCAGAGTTACTTGTATTATAAATGTGCAATGTTGGAATAAAGAAATGCATGACAAACTGGTGAGGGAAAACAGATTATGCAGTTTTCTAATATCTCAAACGTTACCATTCAACAATGTTTCATTTAAAATGGTTGCGGACCATGCTGCGATTATGGAAAGCCAATAGGGTCAGGCTTAGCTATCTGATTCATTTGCGTAAAAAAAAAAAATACTAACGTGTTAAAATTTCTAGATTAATCACATGCGTTAATATTGGCACCCCTCGTTCTGAACACTTTAAAGCGAAGCTTATTTTCGGACCTGAAATCACCGTTAACTAATGTAGTCGACGACTCAAATGTCACTTTGGAATCTGCTACTTTAGCCTTTCCGTACAGCCTGCCCGTGAGCTTGGTGGCATTTCGCTTCTTGCGTTCACGTGCGTCCACATGAAAACAGCACAAAACAGTGATGTCAGCCTGACCTTTTGGTGCTGAACATGTTGCCGGTGTCTCCTTGCTCCAGCACAGAAGCTTCCGGAAAGTCAGATGGAGACGCGTAGCTTCAGGTAACAGAAGTATCTAAAACATGGAGGAGAAAAAGTGGGTGGTGTTAAAAGAGAAGAGAGCGTATACATATTTTCGGCAGCTTTAGGGGGTAGAGGTTTCTCTCACGGACAACAAATCGAAAAGGACTCTGACTATCTAGCAGTGAAATTAAAATAAAGAGAAAAAGTGCTTTTTTTTAAAAATCTTATTATATAAATGCTTTATACAAAAATGTATGATGGGTGTTCAAGTCAAACTGGGACTTTTGATTGTGAGGAATATCAGAACACAGTTAAAAGGGCAAAAAACTTGTGTTATTTCTCTATATTATAGCCTGTTACACCAAGGCGCTTATGTCAGTGTTTCAATATGGCTTGGATACCATGGGCCTGAAGTCAGTCGGGGTTTACGCTTTCACTCATCACAAGTCCTGCTTTCACTCGAACGGCCCTCGTATAAAATCATATTGGCACCTGCACACATGTTTAGATTTACAGGTATAAGTTTATAAACGTACTTTATACATATATTATATCCACATCATGGTCAGTAGTGCACATATTAATAAAGTACACTACCAATCAAAAGTTTGGACACCCTTTCAATTCAATGATCTTTCCTGGCTCTAATCTCAGGTGCTGTTTGTTAATTGGTGATTTCTGAGGCTGGTGACTCTGATTGATCTCCTCCTCTGCAGCAGAGGTAGGTTTTGGTCTTGCTTTCCTGGGAAGGTCTTCATGAGAGCCAGTTTCATCATGGTGCTTGATGGGTTTTGCAAATGCACTTAATAATACTGCTCTTGCAAGAAGTATTCCAGAACAGCTCACCATAATTTCTTAATATAACAACTGACTGTTGTAGTCGTTGGTTTCATTTAATTACGTAATTCCATATGTGCTGTTTCATATTTTTGGGATCTATAGCATTGTTCACAAAAGTAAATTGAATTTAAAAGTGTGTCCAAACTTCAGGTATGGTATATGCGGTAAATATTTAATTTAGTCAATTTGTCTGCCTAAACGCATGCACGAGTTATAAAAAATAAAAATAAAAATTAGAAAACGAGCCAGAATTATTAACACTACATTACTTAAAACTCCAAATGGTTTTTCACCCTGTTCTGGATCCCAGGACAGATGAGTGCAAATATAAAGGGTGTCCCTAAAACTGTCCCTTGACATCATTCGTATAGTCTAACAACATAGCCAATTCTCACCCAAATGATCTCAAATTTTAACGAGATTTGTAAAAACTATGTTTAATGTTTTTCCTTTTTTATTCAGTGATAAGGACATTGTGCTGTTGAAATGGCCCCATGTTCACCTGTCTTGACACCCTGTGTTTTTTTTTCTATTGGGCTGTATGTGAAAGGACTGGTCGAGCAGAGAATCATTGAGGCGCTGGAGAATGTTACGCGTGATATGCTACAAGGTGTTTGGCAGGAGCTGAACTACTGACTGTCGTGTCACAGGTGGTGCTCATATTGAACATTGGTGAAGCTTCGTGAAAATAGTTATAAAATCGATATCCAACATCTAAAGAGGATTTTTCCTTTCAGAACAAAATCCCAAGCACATTTTTGCTAAAATTGCATTACATTGTTGCAAGTGGTATTGACGTACACATGCGTGCTGTTTCACTGGACAGCCGCGTCCACATTAGAGTCAGATAAAAGTCACTTGTACAGTAATTATGAATGCGAACTGTCATGACATGCAAATCCAATCTGACCAAAGATCAGCAGAATTGAGCAATGTGGCTTGTAGTGTAAAAGTGACCAAGAATTTTCACAAAGACCTTCATGTCTTTTTCCCCCTCATGCGTTCGGATCTTTGTGCAATATGAGAGGGTAAAGGTGTGTGTTAAAAGGTTATATCAGTTGCAGGGAGGCTTGGCGTACATTATTAATGCACACATCAGCAAGGTTTGAACCCCCCGCAGAAAGGTGTTGAGGTCAGAGCATGAAGGAAGCTTCAGCCTTCTGACTTGTTCGATTGTCCAGAGGATTTTATTTTCTCTACAAAATATGCTCACTCTATAAGCCTGAGCAGCATGAAGAAAAAAAGGGGAATGTGGGAAAAGAAAAGAAAAAAAACATACAAAGGTAAAAAAGTCAAGGAATGAGCAGACGGCTATGAAAACAAATGAAGATTAGATGATGCAATTTGTTTTCAGAAGACCTGCTGCACCACTTAAACTCTTCATCAGTCCAGATTACTGAATTACTGAGTTTCTTCCATTTACACATTTTATATATATATATATATATATATATATATATATATATATATATATATATATATATATAATAATTATATGTTTGTCGCATATAAAGTTAAGTGCGCCTGAGGCAGCAAAGGAAGTTATCAGTTGTATTCGGTTTAGAATCTGATCCAACATTCAAATGGAGTCCAGTTTAGATTTGGACCAGGACTGTGTTGTAACAATTCACATTTACCACAGTTGGGATCTGATCTAACATCCATGTCCAAGCTGGCTGAGATCTGATTTAATGTCCTGGTACTGTACAACTTGGTTGGGATCTGATCTAACATATTTGTTTCTACTTGTTTTGAATCTGATCTAATGTGCTGGGATAACATGGTTCTGAGCTGATTTTGTTCATATTGGCTTCATACAGTATGAACCCAAAACCCTTGTAGAACCTGGCTTAGATATAATAATTTAATTAGATTCTGATCTAACTTCTGCTTAAACCAGACTAAGATATCAAGGGGAATAAATGCATGGAATATTTCACTTTGATAATGTGAAATATTGAATCTAGAACATATGAATTTGAATTAAATTACAAAAAACCTTTTCCCCTACTGTATATTCTAATTTTTTTGAGATGCACATGTATGATGCATATAGACACTAAAAAGACTTGCACACTCTTTGCTAAAACTTGTATCTTGAGAAGAAAAACATAAGAACTAAAAAAAAAAATAATAATAATTTGAGCATACTTTTTTCCTCATCATGTTTAAAAGCTCAACAGTATGAGTTTCCTTTTTTTTTTTTTTTTCTTTCTTCAAATGAACTTGCATAAAGGCGGCATGGTGGTGTAGTGGTTAGCACTGTCGCCTTGCACCTCCAGGGTCCGGGTTCGATTCCCGTCTCTGTTTGCATGTTCTCCCCGTGCTTGGTGGGTTTCCTCCGGGTACTCCGGTTTCCTCCCATAGTCCGAAGACATGTAGGTTAGGTTAACTGGCATTCCCAAATTGACTGTAGTGTGTGAATGAGCGTGTGTACAGATGAAGCCATTTCAAACGGACGGCTGTTCCGTGAAAGGACCTTGCACTATCCGTCACAATTCCGCCCCATAAACACCACCATCTTTTTTCTACTAAGATGGTTGCAATGCTGTATAATCCTGCCTGGTGGCGCATTGACTGGTCTACAATACCTCTGTTATTTTTCGTGTTCCTGGATTGAATCCCAACTAGCATTAGATGAGTTGTGAGTACAATCCCTTGTTCCACACACTAAGTAGTGCCCTTGGTAAAGGGTTATAAAGCAATTTGGAATTCAGCCTTGTGTTAGGGAGCTAGTTGACTTTGTAGCTGTATATAACATAGCATGGATAGTTCAGAGACCATTCCAGGAGACTTAGAAGCAATTATTAAGGATTTAAAAAAAAAACACAACAATGTTATCAGATGTGTTTTCTTGCCGAAAAAATTGACTGGTTTTGAACCTGGTGTTCGGCAGGCAGTCGCTCTATTTTCTGCTGTATTTTACTTAGTTCTGTTTAATAGACTGGTAGATAATATTTTGCTAAAAAGTAAAGCTCAAAGTGTAACTTCTGCTTGGTTTTTTTTTTTTTGTCATTTAACCATGGATAACATTCCCCCATCATATTTTTGATCTTCATTTTGATCACTAATCACTAATCTTATGTGTGTGTGCCCTGCGATGGATTGGCACCCTGTCCAGGGTGTACGCAGCGATGTGGGATAGGCTCCAGGCCCCCTGTGATGCTGAATACAGGATTCAGCAATACAGATGATGACTGAGTGAGTGCGTGAGTGCGTGAGTGAGTGAGTGATGAGGGAACTTGCACAAAATAAAATCTTCTCTGCAGTGCATGAATGTGACATTTACACAAGATTCCATAGATGCTTTACTGTCCACACCTATTATTAAACCAGTACATCAGAGATGTGTGGGAGGTAACAACAGAGAAAAAAAAAGCAAATGAGCCTGTGGAGAAATGGAAAGAAAATTAATAAGTGATCTGGCAACCACTTGGAAAAGGAAAATGAAAGCTTATAAAACAGTTTTAAATCATAGACGTCATTGTTCCTCATATTTAATTGGATGGCATCTAAACACAGTACTGTATATGCTGGAAATATGCAATTGGGAGTTTTAAAGCCATTTCCCTACACGGCATCCAGCTCCAGACGGAGGTCAACAGGGAGACCTCCAAGAGTCTCAACCAGGATGGATTCCCTGTTGTGTTTGCATTACTCCATGTTATCCCTGAATTAATTATTTTAGTCAGTAGAACCTACTCCAGCAAGCCATGTTAGCCCTGTTAACCCAAGCTTAGCCTTGGTAGACTGGATCCGATCCCTGTTATGCTCATACCATAGACATACCCATGTCATATGCCCCCGTCCCTGCCATGTCATGCTATTTGCAACATAGGTGCTGTTCCACCTGAGATATGCCACGCACCTGAACCTAGTCCTGCACCACTGTTAGGTCCTGCACTGTCTCAGCAGACTCTGCATCGTCTCAGCCAGGTTCTTTACAGTCTTAGACTCTGTACCGTCCGAGCCAGACTACCTCAGCTAGGTTCTTTATAGTCTCAGGCTCTGCACGTCATTACACTGTGGAGGTCAACCAGATGACCTCAACTGTTCTGCTGATGCACAGCATGCTTCAAAGGTCATCAAGGTGACCTTTCTAACACAGCAGTAGATTGGGGTCAATGAAGGGGCCTCCTGAATCTTGCCCCTGTTACCCCATGAACTGTCCTAGCATTGCCCAGAGAGGTCTCGCTGTACCAGCGGTGATATTTTCTGCTCCAGCAATGCCATTCGATGATGATGATGCCAAGCTTGGAGGACACACTGTCCCGGTCAGGTCCCCATGAGCAAGCTTGTCCGAGCCAAGCTCCAGCTAAAGGTCTAATAGGTGGCCTTTCCTGAGCCAAGCCCAAGCTAATGCCAAGTTCAGTCCTAGCTCTCAGGCCAAATTCTAACAAAGTCATTCTAATATTGGAAAAAAATTGGTGTCTATTTTCTTTTCATATATTTTACTGTGAGGTGACTGAATATAGTCAGGCAATTTATATGACAAGTTAAGTGATGCAGGCACAGATGTCTGTCAGAGAGTTTAGACTCCAGCAGAAACAGAAAGAGTATAACTCATCAGAGGCTCATTGAGACTGTTACACTTAATTATCATGCACAAACACACTAAGTGCCCATCTACAGCTAATGCTCAGGACTGAAACTCAGGATGACATTGGAAAAGAACTCAAAAAAAAAAAGAAAAGAAGAAGACAGGACGTTTTAGGAATACTGATGTAATGGACTGTGGAGATAACTTGAAAATCAACAACAATAACCTGCAGAGAAGGTGAAGCCCAGCCGCAGTCACTTGCGGAGCTTAAGCTTAGATCTACACTGAATACATCTGAACAAATGAGCTCGAAAACAAACACTAAATTTGTCCGTTTCGGTCTCTATAGGGAGGATATAATCATGACTCGGATGACTACCGCTGCATGAGTCATGCCGCGCGACACACGCTTTTGCTCTCTCTCTGTCTCACTTACTCAGAGAATGATTTAGGTTTCTGCAGGACGTTTGTTTTCTTCTCTCCCTCCCATTGTTGATTCCCATTGATGCCCATGTTGAAATAGGTCATGTTTTCCATGATAGGATGCAATATTAACTCTGTGACATGCGACATAGTACTATACAGTGCTGTGAAAAAGTATTTGCCCCTTCATGATTTTTTTTTTTTGCATTTTTGTGGCATATTGTTTTTTGTTAAGAAATATTACCCAAGATAAAAAAAAGAGTAAATAAAAAAAATCCGTTTTTAAATGATGATTTCATTTATTAAGGGAAAAAAAGCTGGTTAAACCTTCCTGGCCCCATGTCATGCTCAAAAGCCGTCCGATGTGGCTGAATTAAAACAATTCCGCATAGAAGAGCGGTCCAAAATTCCTCCACAGCAGTGTGAAAGACTCATTGCTAGTTATCTCAAAATCTTGATTGCAGGTGTTGCGGCCAAGGATGGCACAACCAATTATTAGGTTTTAAAGTTATTAGATTAGGGGCAATAACTTTTTCACATGGGGCCAAATAAGTTTAAACAGCACTTTTCCTTGAACGAAATTATACACACAGGACAAAGTAAGTTATACAGTTGTATTAGACAGGTGCTTTGTCAAATAATTCTCTTAGAAATCACAAATTATTTACAGTCATGTATAAAGGTTAGTCCCCCTCTTTATATTCTGTTTTGTTGTGTAAAAACATAATAAAAACCATCAGTCTTAGTATTAGACACATACAACCTCATGCAAACAACATAATATAATGATAATAATATAAAACAAGGGAGAAATACTAACAACCCCCTCACTGCTTTCACAGGATTTAAGAGCGTACATTGCAGCCAGTTTCTCCTTATCATCAGCCCTTGATTAATTGATCAGCAGCAGCCATGCAGACCTTTTATAAAAGCAGATGTTTTGACGGTTTGCCAAGAGGGAAAGACAATAGTCTTCGTGTTAGTAGTGTTAGAGTTCAACAATTTACAGTAAGAAAGATTATTTGCACTCAATACAGTTGCCAATGTTCCCAGGAGTGGATGAAAAACAAAAAGTGACATCCCAGCCCCTACAGGCCTCACTGAGCATGTTATATGTTAAGGTCCACAACAGCACAATTAGAAGAAGACTGAATAAATACTGTTTGGTTGGAAGGGTTGCCAGGCGAAGCCTCACTCACTCACTCATCATCTATACCACTTAAACATGTATTCAGGGTCACGGGGGGCCTGGAGCCTATCCCAGGAGATAGGGTACACAATTCATCGCAGGGCACAGACACATACACTCACTATGGGCAATTTGGGAATACCTAATAACCTAACCTACATGTCTCTGGACTGTGGCAGGAAACCGGTGTACCCAGAGGAAACCCACCAAGCACGGGGAGAACATGCAAACTCCATGCACACAGAGACGGGAATCGAGCCTGGCTGGGGATCGAACCCGGACCCTGGCAGTGCAAGGCGACAGTGCTAACTACTACACCACCGTGCCGCCTCAGGAGAAATCTCTTCTGTCTAAAAAGAACGTGGGTGCAGGACTGAGGTTCACAAAACATCTGAAAAAACCACAAGGCTTCTGGAACAAGTATGATCAAGTGGAGTTGTTTGGCCTTAATGCCCAGCACCATGCTTAGCAAATGCCACAGGACCTGGGCACCTTGTGGTCATTAGGTTCACCATGAACTCATCTGTACTGTATATCAGAGTATTCTAAAGGCAAATGTGTAAGATAAAACTTGCACCAAATTGGGTCATGCAAAAAGACAATATGCTCCAAAACACACCAGTAAATCTATATCAGAATGGCTGAAAAGAAGTTTTGGAATGACCAAGTCAAAGTCCAGACATAAACCCAACTGAAAGAGAGCTGGTGCATAAGCGAACACTCAAACACCTCAATGAACTGAAGCAATGCTGTAAAGAAGAACTGACCCAAATTCCTCCACAACAATGTGAGACAGATTAAGTCATATACTGTGGGAAATGATTACTTCAGGTTATTGCTGATAACCGTGGCTCTATATGCTACAGACCAGATGATTTGTATTATGATTTTACACAAAAAAACAGAATTAAAAGAGTTAGGGCACTAACTTTTACACACGGCTCTACTGTATGTCTTGCATATTCATGAAAAGGGGAAACCATAAAAGAACAAAAGAGGTAATAGCATATCATTCTAGTCTGAGCCATTGTGAAGGACGTTTTCATTATAGTAAAATGCCAGACTAGTTTTTCATTGTGTTTCAGGCCACCTCGTGGTTACAGCATAATGATATAATGTCAGTTGATGGCTTCTTTCAAACAAGCATTCAATTAAAACAGAACCTCTAACAAAGGCGCATTCATTAAAACAAACAGAGCTTCGTTTTCATTGTGACAAAAGACTTCAGGTAGAATCAATGATGCTGCCTGAATCTTCCTCCTGAAATATTTAATCTAATAGAATTTTTGGGGGGGAAAAACATGTTAAAATGCACAAATAATTAACAAAATAATTTCCCAAAATTGTTTGTCACAAAAGTGTAGATTTTTAGATTTGTAGATATTTTTTTTTTTTTTTTTAATCCATCTCCCATAGTTTCGAAAATATAGCCAAGTTGTGATTTTGTAGCAAACCCGACAGAAAAGTGACTGGAAGTGTTGAGCATTTTTAAATCCAAAGATCGATGAATATTATGAGAAGCATTCCAAGCAATACCGAGACGTTCATCTCGTCATCAACGTTCTCCAAAAATCCTGTGAACACGTTTAAAAAATGTAAAAAAAAAAAATTGGTTGAACAAAAAATAAATTTGTGTTGCATAGGAAGTATCTTTACTTTACTGATCACCTGCCAGAAAGAAGCGATGCGATTGGCTCAACACAACAGCGTCGTTATCACACTTTCATATAGTCAATGAAATGCTGACGATTTCTGTCAGGAGAGGTTTATTTCACATTTAAGAAAGGAGTCTCCATTTTGTAAAAAAAAAAAAAAAAAAAAAAGGCTGGTGATGAGAGACGTTAAATGTAACAATCAAATTAAATAAAAATTCTGAGGAACTCTGTAACGAAGACATATAATGGTCATATTTTTTATGCTACACCGTCAGAAATACCATAACTTTCGTACACACTACAAACAAAAATGAAGTTACTGACTGTGACAGCAAGCAAGACATTCCGCATTAGCTAAAGCCAGAATGCACGTAATTGCCCCTAATTAAATCAGTGAGGTTCACAGACTGGCCATGAATCTTCTTCTGCTGCATGGATCATTAGGTTTGTCCAGCTGAGAAAGTAAAATCCTCTGTTTTTTTTTTTTTTTGTCTCTCTGACTGCAGACACAAGTGCTATTGTTTCTCTCCAACCAACTGGTAACATGTACAATGATTCTATGACACAAGTGAAAAATAACATTTAAACTTGGATGTCTTCATCAAAAAAATAATGAATGATCGGTCGGAGATCACTTAAGCATTTACAACATAAGATAAGCTGACCATATGAAATCAAATGTATGTTTAATATTGAAAGCAAGAGTATTTGTACACACACAACATGATGTTAACTTATGGGACTTCAATTAGCTATTAGCTATAAAAAAAAAAGACTTCAATTAGCTATAGCGCATAAAGATTGGATGTGTGATTCCAGACTGATCCTATCACAGAGCAATGGAGTGTCAGGGTCAGAAGGGAAGCGCATGAAGTGATGCCGGATGGTGCACCACCCCATTTTGCTCTCACTATGTATGTTAGACCAGCATTTTCCAGGACGTTGGCTGGGATGGCGCAGACCTCACGAATGGCCTCCAGGAAGTCCAACTCTCATCTTGTAATGTACAGTATTATAACTTTAAACGATACAAATATATGTGGGAGAACTTAGACAATGGAGGGAAAGCCAAAGGTTATATGGTCACTATTACCAATAGAACGTCCTCGGATTTAACCTTCCATGTTCACTCAATTTCCTCGTCCATTCATTTGGTATGGCATCTTGTATTTCTTTCTGCGGATGTTTGTCACTTGATATTTCAACATCACCATTTACTTGTTCAGCAGACTCTTTTATCCCAACTGAAACTGAGCTGAGCTGAGCATGTGAAATCTTGCCAATGTTGCGACTGGATTTCCGGATTTTCGATGAATAAAACCAGAGCTTTAATCACTAAGCCATCATTTGATAGCGTTTAATCATCACACTGCTGTTTCCTTCTTCTCTGTTATTATTATGTCTGGTTGGTGGATCTGGAGACATGACAAAATTATAGCTTTGTAGTTCCTTATATTCGAACTTGTGTCAAACACATATCAGTAGTTGCCAAGTTGCATAATATTCAGCTAAACTGTCATGAAAAAAAAAAAAATAAAAACACTTACGAAAAATATATCTTGTTTCCTACACAAGACTCAGCATAGCTACTTTCGAAGACCAATCAAATGCATTTTTTTTTTTAACCGAAGGCAGTTTAGGGGACTAAAACCAGTCCAGGAGAGAGACATGAAGCCAGAAACTGGTGAGACTTTATACTGTAGGCTTTTGTAGATTTTTAATTGGCACAATTGTCAGTGTGTCTGCTTGATCAATCCACTACGGTTCATGCTGATTTCAAACCTATTTATGACGCCAGTGCCAAACCCAGATCAACCCACAATGGCAAGTTCACTGACGATATAACAGTAGTGAGCCTGACTAGTGACAGTGACCAGAAATCATACAAAAAGTAGGTGGCGAGCAAAAAACAACAACAACAACAACAACAAAAAAAAAAACAGAAGAGATGTTGGAGTCCTGCACTGATCAATCCCTCTTGTATAATTGTTAACAAAGCATTGGATGGACGGAGTGATGAGCACCAAGCCCCTGGTTTACCTCTCTTGGACAACTGGTTACCACGTCCCTGATCAAGACAGAACATCATCGTCCACGTTCTAAGGAGGAACCACAGTGTCAACCGCAACATCTCTGATCGACACTACAGACACTACAGAGGATAGTGCGGACAGCTGAAAGCATAATCGGATGCTACGTGAATTTTGCAATGTAGGATTCACAAGGGTTATAAATGCAGTGTCTCCTACAGATAAAGTATGCTTCTGCGGGCCGGCCAAGTATATTTGCCAAACCTTTTAAAAAATCTACTTGGAAAAACGATAGGCCATCGGTAAGCGATTAACTACTTGAGGAGAGTTCCCTCTTACACTACCATTCCTGTACGTGTTTACCCTGCTACCACGAGAGAGGTGTTCTGAGAGGCAGTAAATGCAATAAACGCTAGCTGCCATAAAAACAAGAAAGGCATATGAACAGTCGCACATGCTCTGCAGTGAGATATAGTTTCGCATGGTGAGTGACTGTGACTGGCCAGCGACTGGCTGCATGTCTGTGAATATTGATAAATGGACCGACACCAGAGGAATTACCATATTCGCAGGCGTTTGCGCTCTTCTTTGAAAAACTCAGGACTGGCTCTGACAAACACAAAATCTTTGTACAAAATCTTTGTACACCAAAAATGCATTTATTTATTTAATTAATAGAATATAATAATAATAATAATTGATGTTTCGTCTTCGACTGCCAGACTGGGTAACAGCCTCTACCCCAGGCTGTCAGACTCCTGAACCCTTCTCTATACACATCATCCTTGGATCCAAGTTACACACTTCACCCTATTGCATAGAAACTTTATATCAATAATGACTTATATGCCACTTTATACATTTTTATTACTGATGTGCTGCAGCTTTGGATCTTGTTTACTGTATGTACAAGGGGCATTCAAGTCGTGCCAGGACTTCTGACATTGCAGCTTAACAGAATACAGCTATAGAAAGTGAGAAACATTTCTCAGCCATGATCTGAGTGCCTGCTTCATGCTTCATACTGTATCTGAAATGCTGGCCTCCCAAGAACTCCTACATTGGCCCAACATGTGGAACTCTCTTGGAGCAGAGTCAGGGCTATACCGGTACCGGTATGTGGCAATAAGTCCCAGCTTAGTTTCTGTAATGTGCAATTGGTGCATTGGGAAGTATATTATGTCCTGAAAAAAAAAAAAAAAAGAACACTTTTGGTGATCAAAGCAGGCCATTATTCCGTTAAAGGAAACGGCCATTAAAGGAGTTCCTGGGTGGCCAGGAAGCGGGCAGTCTGATCAAGGCCCTGGCGTACTGAGAGAAATATTTACCTTGATGGTATCCAAGCACTAGTGAAACACTGGGAACACTAAGGGCATTAGCGTAACAGGGGATTTTTTTTACTCTCAGAACTGTGTTCTGTTATTCTGCACAGTCAAAAGTTTAACTCGGACTCCCCTTGTATTGTTGTCAAGTGAAATGTTCTTTTTTTTTTGTGATCGTATTTAAACTCTACTGCGTGTCAGTGTACTTTATTTCACCTACGGTGTGCTGCACACTGCATATGGCTATGATGACAATAAATATCTACTTGACTTGATCTGGCTAGAGGAGACGGCGAGTTTAAATCCTGCCAGTGCCATTGCTGGGAGCCTAAGAAGTAAAATTGCTCCCCGGGTGGGTGGGAGGGAGTGATGGCCTTCAAGTGTATGTGCTGTTAATGCTTTCATCCAAGTGTTTTTTAATTACACATTGATACAGCACGAGCAGCAGTTTGAAAACCTGTACTGTAGTTGGCTGGCTTCTGTTGTCTTGGAGATGGAAACTGGCAGGCAAACCAATCAGGGGGAAGAAAGAATTAGAGTTGTGTTTATTTTAATAGAAAAGGACTTAAAGATGCTGACTGCTACTGTAGTAAACACCAGCACAAGAGTCACAGTGTTACATGAGAGCCACACCAGTGGGAGTGGAGTCAGTAAGAGCTGATCCGGATATTTATTACAGTACATTGTTACTCCTGCGCAGACACGCTTGTTGCAATTAATTATTAAGTGCACTTCTTAAGAAATAGAAGAATGAGATTTGCACAAGGAAGCCTATCAATGCAGCATTGCTTTTGCATTTGAGAGCTTGTAGAGACTGGTAGATGATCATGGATAAGTATTGTTAAAAGCTACCATACTCCTACTGTATGTTGCATTCACCCATTTAACAATGTTTAATTGTTTTGAAAAATCTATGAAATTATATATATATTATTATTATTATATATATATATTTTTTTACCAAAATCCATTTATGTTAAATTATTAGTAAAATAGTACTACTGCTGGAGATAGACAAATATAACCCCCTCCTCAAGCTTGTGGGTATTTGCAATATTGCAATATAACATAATATACTGTATAACTAATATAACTAAAATATTTGACCCTCATTCAAACAGAAAAAAGCATGATGATTATTATTCTAAAAAGCCTGAAGCACTTTGTGTGCATATAAGAATATTTACTTAAAAATATAGATTTTTTTTTGTTGTTGTTCATTCATGTCTTCTGATGGTGCTCAATGTCGACACATTTTTTTTTTTACGTTTTAACGAAGATATGTTGGCATATTCACGACATTCGCATAGTTAAGACTATCAGATAGCCAAGTATCAGGAAATTACATTTATTTTAAGACCAACTTTCATTGTTTTGTCCCTGTTAAGACATTACAAAAACTATATAACAAAGTTTTTATTACGAATTTTAAACCACGATTTTGGGCATCTCATTTCATTATCAAGAACATAATATGAAGCACATATACACACATTCGTCATTAAAGTTCTATTGTAAAACAATAAAACAAAATAAAATTCATGTTTGCTTCAGCATTGGAAACAATATTGTTCGAGGCTAACTAATCATACACAGTTCTTCGTTGTACAGGGTGGGCTATTAATATGGATACACCTTAATAAAATGGGAATGGTTGGTGATATTAACGTCCTGTTATGTGAGGGGGCAAACTTTTCAAGATGGGTGGTGACCATGGTGGCCATTTGGAAGTCGGCCATCTTAGATCCAACTTTCGTCTTTTCAATAGGAAGAGGGTCATGTGACACATCAAACTTAAAACAATGGTGTGCTTGGGTTTAACGTAACTTTATTCTTTCATGAGTTATTTACAAGTTTCTCTTTGTTCACAGCCATTGACATGTCGAAGAGGTTAACACGTGATGAGCGGATCAAAATTGTGTTGATATCTGGTGAACGCAGTAACCGGGTCATTGCAGCAGATTTCAATGCAAGACACCCCACGAGACCACCCATCTCCCATGCTACAGTTAGCAAACTGCTTGCTAAGTTTCGTGAAACTGGTTCAGTGTTGGATTTGCCAAAAGGGCCACTGGATATTTGAAATTGCTACATGATTATGTGTTTCCCTCTTTATGCACTGAAGCTGGCACGTTCCCTGAGTTTTTCCAGCAATATGGTGCACCACCACATTATGGGTGTCAGGTCCGAGCATTCCTAGATGAACAGTTTCCTGAAAAGTGGATTGGTCGTCGTGGGCCAGTTGAATGGCCCACAAGGTCTCCCGATCTGACCCCCTTAGACTTTTATCTTTGGGGTCATCTGAAGGCAATTGTCTATGGTGTGAAGATACGAGATGTGCAGCACTTGAAACTACGGATACTGGAAGCCTGTGCTGGCATTTCTCCTGCGGTGTTGCTATCAGTGTGTGAAAAGTGGGAGAAGAGGGTTGCATTGACAATCCATCACAATGGGCAGCACATTGAACACATTTTATAAGTGGTCAGAAACTTGTAAATAAAGTACACCATTGTTTTTCTTGTGAAATTCCCAATAAGTTTGATGTGTCACATGACCCTCTTCCTATTGAAAAAACATAAGTTGGCTCCAAGATGGCCGACTTCCAAATGGCCACCATGGTCACCACCCATCTTGAAAAGTTTGCCCCCTCACATATACTAATGTGCCACAAACAGGACGTTAATATCACCAACCATTCCCATATTATTAGGGTGTATCCATATAAATGGCCCATCCTGTACTTGGTCTGGACTTTAGATAAAGTCCTCCCATGCGCCATCTGGTGGATATTCAGTGAAGCACAACACATTTCTTGAAATTCTTAAATGTTGCTTGAGGGATTTCGCGGCACGGCGCGAGACGAATTATGGCATTTCGCAGGAAAAAGCGCGCATTCTTAATGGCCACATCTGTAGATGAATGGAAGGATGGAAAGAAGCGGAGAAAGAGAGTGTAATGGGATTTTTAAAAAATCAGTTACTCTGTTAACGTGTTGGATTAAATTAGGATTGATTTATCAAAAGAGCTGTGTTAGCATAAAGAAACAGATTTCAACTGATTTTCAGCAATAATGTTTATTTCATCCGGCATACAAAACAGTTTACACACAAATTTCCGATAAGATTGACATATTTATAGGGTTGGGTACCAAAACCGGTACCTATATAACCGGTATGGACTAGAACACGTAGAGTTCGGTGCAACTTCAATTCCTGAACGTAACCAAGTACATATTTCATGAATACAACATCTCCTTTTTCTCAAGAAGTTTTATTAGAGGATATTTTTATATTTACTTCACTACATCCTACAGCAAATGTCTATACTTTTTTACTTGATGTCATTTCTGATTGACGTTGCGTTAAATAACTAAAGCCGCGCATGGAATCTGTTAGCTATTATGTGTAACTGCATGGTTTGCCTTCCCTAAAAAACGTAGCAGGTGTTTGAAATCCGAATTGGAGCTAGTTGCAGACAGCGCCAAAACAGCATGTCAATCGTAATTTAATCAAACACTGTAACATTGTCTGATTTTTTTATATCCCACTAAACCTCCTCTTCCCCTTCTCTCCTTCCTTGCATCCATCTGTCCATCAATCCATGCATCCACAAAGTCATTTATTGATGAATGAGGGTCATGTATTTTAGTTATACAGTATATTTTGTGATATTGCAGTCAGGAAGCACACACACACACACACACACACACACACACACACACACACACACAGAATGTGAAAAAGAAAGAGAGAGAGTTTCACTATGACTTAGCTACTGTGTAATCGGTTCTTTTGATACTTGAGTAAATTTGAAGGCGAGTACTTTTTGTTGTACTTTTTGCCCATAGCAAAATATAAATGAAGGACTACTACTTTTACGTTTCTACTTTTACTAGAGTAATAGTCTCTCTAGGGTATCCATACTTTTATCTCTTTGCTAGCTTGCTTTTATTTCTTTTTTTAGTTCATTCTCAGGTCCAACATGCTTTTTAATTTATACTTTACTAAACAAAAATGTTTTGGGACCAACTTGGCTGCATGGTAAATCCTTATTTAAAAAAAAAAATACAAAGGAAAAAGTAAATAAATCAGTAAATTCTGTGCTCTGAAGCTGGTCATTAGGCAGAAGTGCTATCCAGACTGGGCAGTCAGAGAAGACAGAGTCAGCAAAACTGCAGTAAAGAGCCTACAGCACGGAGCAACTTCGGACACCGTTGGCTCGACTGCAATCCAAAGAGACAAGGGCAAGAATTCATTCCGCTGACTCATTCCACCAAATAATATTTTGCTGACAGAGACAAATGCTCTCCAGCACGACTTTGTTCCAAGAGGCTTAATCTCATCTGGGGCTTTGTTGACAGTCAAACAGAAACCAGGTTCATGTCTGTAAAAATGGACAGACAGATAGGTGCATTTACACAGCGCTATTTGGAATATGGGACTATGCAAAGGAAGGACCTTCAGCCAAGGATACTTATACATGGAAAAAACAAAACAGAAAAGATTCACAAAGAGATTATAGCATGATATTAGAATATACAATATGTCTCTCAATGTGATAAACACCACCAGTGAAACAGGAAAACACATTCAAAAAAGCAATTATTTTCCTTTTTTTTTTTAAATAGAGAAACAAATTTAGTTAAAACTAAATATAAAGAAATTAAATGTATATGCATAGCATGTTAAATATAAAGACTGCCCCAAAAGTATGAAACCATAGGTTTTTCCTTTAAAATGTGTATGTTTTGTAATGTACATTTTTATATAGGTCTATTATATGTGTAGGAGGCAATAAGGATGCCGTGACCCAGGGCATCAGAGGCTTGGATGACCGGAGCTTAGCGTGCAAATCCCTCTCTAATCCTGATGCAACGCTCAAGTCATGTTTACTGTCCTGTTAAAAAAAAAAAAAATGCTGCTCTCAAACAAACTGCGCATTTTGACTTTGCCGGGGAGGGAAAAACGGTGATGCTAATAATCACAGACAGGTTGTCCATGGAATCGCCAGAAGCTACACAGTTAACATCCACGGATGCGTCGCTGTTTATAGCAGGGGAGCTTACTGTAGAAAAGAAAAAAAAAAAGACCAAAAGGCAAGCTAGTCAAGTTGGAAGCAAGGGAACAGAAGGGTACCGAGTTCAGAAAGATAGGAAAGTTCGTAATGTTCTACAGCGTTGTCTCACAATCCTGCAGCAGTTCTTTTTTATCAGATAAGGGCCTCGGAGATGCGGTGATCAAAAGATGCAATCAAACAACACATAAAAGAGCAGAATTAAGCTTAATAAGATGTATTAAATATATTGATGTATATACGTTGATTAGTTTCCACCAACACACCATACTGTTTAAATGATGATGAACAACAGAATATTTAATCTGTCTTCGATAATAAGGAGCATCGACAATATAAGTGTCTGAGTGAGTTGCTCTAGTTACACCAGAAACAATACCAACAATTAGTCAATTAATATAGACATGTGATTCGCCTTCAGTCAAATCTGCTGTATTAATATAACATTAATGACCTCTTTCTGACTGAACAGATTCAATAATTCCACAGCACTGTGCTATAATTGATGTTAACATACAGGACATGAAGTTAACAGCTTGACAACAAAATGAGAACTCCAGTTTGGTAGGTTTTGGAGAAAAATGCGTTTTCTCAAAAGAGGCAAGAATCATTGTGATCATTTCAATATGTAATTTAGCATCAATAATCGTCACTGGTTGAGCTCTCATGAAAAATTTATTATAAACGGTAAAGAAGGTAAAGCAGTATATAAGCAAGTGCCCAATGAACTGAAGCAACTGAAGCAATGTTGTAGGGAAGAACGGACCAAAATTCATCCACAATGACCTACGGGATTGATAAAGTCATACAGGAAATGATCATATTCATACTTAAAATTGTTCTATTGAAACATTATTGAAACTTTATGCATGTTTAAGAATTATACACACACTTTTACTTTGTCGGTGCACTCTGATGAATGCCTATAAAGTCCTTTCAAATTCAATATATTTTGAAGTATATTGTTGAATATACAGTAAAATTACATACATTGAGATACTGTATATTTGAATATATTTTAATATAGTTCTCAATATATTGCAATATTCTGTATATTGTAAATATATTTTTGAATATGAATTTTTTTTTCTGTTAATTATTAGTTAGTATCAGTTAGTGTAGGAAGAAGGAATATTAACATTATAAAATCCTTTCAATTTACCACTAGATAAGAACACTAAATCATTTAATATATTGACAGTTAATACATAGAGAAATCTGTTTTCTTTGCATAAGGAAATAATTGACTAATACTGAGACTTGCTACGATCAGATGATTTTCATTATGTTTTTACGGGGGGTACTAACCTATAAACATGACTGTAGCTAGTATACATACAGTACAGTATAACTACACATAACTTTCTCCCAAGGACTGGGTTCTATAGCTATGAATGTTATAAACAAAACTTATAAATGGATTAATCGGAATCCAGCCCTTAGGAGGAAGTTCTCTGTAGTTATACTGTATGTATACTGTAACTTTTGAACATACATATAACTACACATAACGTTCTCCTTTCTTCAAGGACTGGATTCCGACTCCTCCATTTATAAGTTTTGTTTACACCATTCATACTGTCACTTCTTGTGACTGCGACAGGATTCCCGAGGAAACTGAGGACAACTAGTCCATGATGTACGGCATGGTTTATCCAACATGAATATTTATCACTGTGATCAGACTAACACAATAAAGTGACAGGGAAGTGCATTCAGGAATAAATAATAGATGCAACTTTGCAGAGGAAAGACTGAGCCTGAGAGGGTTATGCATACATTCACATATATTATGATTTATTATGAGTTATAAAAGTGTGCAGTCATTCTTATTTCAGTTGTTTCATACAATAATTAAGCACTGCCGTGTGTACAAGACTGCGGCGCAGGCACGGCTGGGATTTCCCAAAGGTAAAAGCGATATTGCTTTCATACAACGATCCATAAACAAGAAATTATAGTTGAGTATGTGAGATTTCAAATACATTATGGCCAAATATGGACCTGTTTATTTTCGCTCCACTAGTGGAAATCTGAAAAGCTGCAGTCACAAAGGGCTGGCTGGCTACCTAGCTAACATAAATCTTTGTGTTAACAGTGTTTCTGAAACGGATGCCCTCTTCTCTTACTAGCTATTATGTTGTATTCCAAACTAGGGCTGCAACAACTAATCGATAAAATCGATAATTATCGATAATGAAATTCGTTGTCAGCGACTCTGCCTGTACGCTCGCTCAACTTTGTCCAGTGTTACAAAACTGCCACAAAACCAGCTAATCACAGACTTCCACGCACTACTTCTGATTGGCTTTTCCTTCTCTATCATCTGGCAACAGCTGCAATTATTGTTAAAATGCTGTATTTTGCATACTCAAATGTTGTTATTTATGTATTTATTTTTAGAAAGAGATAAGTCAGCACAAGTGAGTTCATTCAAAAAAGAAATCCTCCATGCACTTCACAACAAGCAGCCACTATAACAGATGCCATCCAATATATTGAGAGTACAACAATTGTTTAGCTTTATTATTTATTTATTTATTTATTTATATTTTGGATATTTAGAGAAGTTTTACTGTTCAAAAACAAACTTTGTCTTTAATTGAAGGTTTAAAATGTCAAAATTAAAGATCATTAAAGACTATATGTGGCTTTTGCATTTTTTAAAGTTTAGTTTTATACATAACTAATACCATGATTTATGGTTTTATATAGTTGTAAGTAAAACATCAAATTAAAGAAGCGTTTAGTTTTTATCTGATTAATCGAAAAAATAATCGCCCAACTAATCGATTATCAAAATAATCGTTAGTTGCCGCCCTATTCCAAACGTTACATTCGTAAGCATTGTCATTTGCCATGTTGCTAACACTACTGTAGGAAATATGGGATGATTCGATATCTTCACGATACCCAGATGGCGATTCGATCCATATCTCAAATCCATTATGATTTCATAAATATCTCCATTGAATATGAAATATAGATTTTGTTACAATTTTAAAGTAAAAATTAATTCCTACCACACAGGTCACTGGGCCACCTGCCAATGTGTGAACAGTTTAGAGCGCGCCACCTGTAGGATTATAGAGGAACTGCAACATTTTACTAACTCGGAGAGTGTTGAAGAGACTTAGCACAGTGGCATAAAAACTCCAAAAACACCAACTAGTGGTGTGGTGGTGTAATCGCAGAGCCACACAAAAACCAAGCAACTTTACACATTTTTTGTGGGTTTTTGCATTTTGTGCAAGGTTTGAAGAAGACACTGCACAATGGGTCCCAAGAATATTATCAAGGACGGTACCAAGAAGAAAAGGGAGCCAGTATCAGTTTAGTTTTTAATCAATAAATTAAGGTTAAGTGAGGTTTAAGGTTTTATTTATTTCATATTTTGCTTAATTTACATGTCTTTTATAATTGTCTTGTTTTTATATGCAACAAAATATGAGTGTAGTCTTGTAAATTGGTCATATTTTTTGGATTATCTGCATTTATATTATTTTCTATGGGAAAATGCTTTCGCAATGCGAAATTTCGCCTTAAGAACTCACCTCCCGAGCAGATTCAATTTGTATGCCGAGGTACAACTGTTTTGTGAGAGTATCACTTCTTTTTCCTTTTATGTTAATGGGAAGTTGCAATAGTGCAATACTGCCACCTACTGAACTGGAGTGTGCAGCAGAAGATTGTACTGAGACGTAACACTAAAAATTCAACATTTCTATTCAAGTTATTGGTAGACACTTTTATTATTTTTTAATACTTCAAAACCTGTAAGAATTAGAGCTGATTGGGACAAATAAAACATTAAACATTGAATAGTACTATCAAACTGAATTGAAAAAAATCGCAATGACTCAAAATTAGCAATGCTCATCTAAATACAAAAGGGGCAAAAAAAAAAGGTATACAAACTTCAACACTTGTTATCTAAGCCTTTTTTAAAACTCAAATTGAATTATGGCAGCAATGTGTAGTATTAGGTTTCCTCTAAAGATGTCAGTAGTCGCACCAGCACTGATGCTATCATGTGACTGTATATTTTATTAACTATCTGTATGTTGTTGGGAAGAAAACAGAAAGAAAAACCAAAAACCTGTAAGAATTTTTTTATTTAAGCGTACACAAGTCATGTATAAGGTCCACTTGGTAACCATCTTTCCACGTGCACTACCTCCATCCATAAATCATCATCTGCCCAGGAGGAAAGAGGCATTTTAATTAAGGCTTTTTCACAAAGTGAGCTCGCTTAAGCTGACTGTCCACATAAGAAACCAGATCAGGTTTACAAAAGATCAGAATCTGGCTTTTTATCGGTCACACAAGATTCATTTATGACGTATGAGCCGAGGCAGACGCTCGTCCTGCTTAAACTGCTCAATACATGGAGGCTGTAAAAAGGGAACAATCATTATTTAAGGCACTGAACGATCAGGACTTTGGGAACTCGTGACGTCTTTATAAACTGCACTCACTTAACAATATGAAACTCTAAATCCTCCTTTTGTGTGTTCACGATCTCTAAGTGAGGCTGTTGCTGTGACCATGCAGGTGCTTTTACAGTCCATCTGGTTCAGACCAGATGTTTGTGTGTTTATTCATTTCGCCTATTAGAAATATGGGACGAATTTCTCTGCCTGTGTAAACAACATAACGACCTTGATTGATTTGCTATATCACGGCTTTGTCATGTTAACTACTGGAGCGTGACATAAAAATAGAAATTGCACTTAAATAGGATATGATCGATCGAGTGTTATTTAACAGTGTAAACTTAACCGTCCTCGATCAAAAGCTGTCGCACGTTTTATGATTTAACGCACCGACTCTCCACGCCCTGTGACTGAACACTGCTGCATCGTATAAGCACACTTACTGTATAGTCTAGTTCTATACTGTCAGTCTCCAAGGTGTGCAGATCCTCAGGGAAAGCGCTTACACAGCAGTGCCAAGTGAGGCTCGAGCCAACACGGCAATGCTCTGAAGGCTACAGGAAAAGCAAGCATGGGTTTTGCATTGATGTGCGCAGTCGTTTTGTTTTTTTATTCTTATAATGGTTCTGGTATACTGAAATATAGGGAATAGCATTATATCCTTACAGATGTTAAACAAATAAACTTGCATACTAAATCTAGCGTACTTCTACTGTGGATGCTGATCTAATACAGAAAACAGCTTAGACTTTACTTCAATTGTGATTTGACATGAGCTTAAGCCAAGCACTGGACAAGAGGACTATGGACAAAACTAAGCATCTTCATAATAATAATAATAATAATAATAATAATAATAATAAAAAGAAGAGCTCACATTGGCAGTTTTTCAGTAGAAACAAAAATCATACATATACACAGGAGCTTTAATCATGATGCCAGATTCTGATCTGTTTGTCAGCTCGGCTTTGTTTACTCCCGAATCAAATATTACTCTTGCAACCGAAAAAAATACAAATCCACTATAATAAAGTTTTGACTATTATTAAACCTCACTATAACCCTATATATTTGTACATAATGTACATTTTTACAGTTTACTATATTTGTAAAACAAACTGTATTGCGTACTTTATATTCTTATTTAAAAACTCTTATTTGTCTTATGTATAATTCATGGGTCATCAGAAGTTATATACTGTAAGCATTTCACTTAATATCATTTTATAATCATAATCAGTCTAATTTAAATACTTAAATACTAAATACTAAAATTAAATACTAGAGCGGTACATTTTTCTGAAGAAAATGTGAGTGGTGCTTGCCGTGGCAAAACATTTCAGGCATGCTAGGAACATGCTAATCACTCTACAGTAGCATCATGTTAGCGACATTCTAACAATGTTGCTAGCAGCATGCTAATCATATTAGCAGCATGCTAGCAACATGCTAATCATGTTAGCATCAGGCTCTACCAATATGCTAATCATGTTAGCATCACGTTAGCAACATGCTAATGAAGATAGCGAACTGCTAATATAGTTGGCATAATGCTAGCGACATGCTAATCATGTTAGTAACATGCTAATGATTGTTACATCATGCTAGCAACATGCTAATGATCGTAACATCCTGCTAGCAACATTCTAATCATGCTAGCAACATGCTAATCATGTTAGCATCATGATAAGAAAAAGAAAAATAATAATAATCCTGTGAGATGATAATAGTTATGCTTTGTAAGCACCAACAATTATAATACCAAACTCTATAGATCGCCATCATTAACTTTTTTCCTTGTCAGGGTTGTGGTGAAACAGGAGCATATTCCGGAAATACCTGTCATGAGATGAAACACCAGTCCATCACATTCACACCTATAGGCAATTTACAACTCAACCTATTTCATGTTCTTGAAGGTCTATAAAGCTTAAGGATGCTTCACACCTTCGCTTTTATAATGACAGGAGCTTTGTATTCTCTGACATCTGGGTGTAGCGCAGTGACAGGACATCTTTATTTGGGCACTGTCAGTAAGGTCTGCAAATTCTCTGACAGCTGTGACAGCTCCTCAACCCCGGCTACATCACTTGAGATCATAATAAGTCATTTATTTATATATATTAAATAATTTCTTTATTTATAATTTTTTTCTCTAACCACAGGATAATTTTTTAAAAATGTGCAGTGTTTCCAAAATAGAGACGAGTTAGTAGCTAATTTAGGCAGTTCCTTCAAGGATGAATGAATGAAATCGTATGATCGTACGAGGGTGAGTCCAACATTATCCGCACTCTGGCTGTGGAATTTATTTTAATTAACTTAAATATATAATTTTTTCGAACATAATCTCCTTGCTTGTCAATACACTTTGTCCATCTGTCAACAAGGTTTTGTATCTCCTCATAAAAAAAATGTTTTATGCTGAAATGCCAGCCATGAATGCACCGCTGTCTTCACTCCTTCATCAGAAGTGAATCTTCGTCCTTGTAGTGCTACATTCAGGGGAACAAACAGGTGAAAGATTCTTTTCATGTAGCAATCACAATTTGGCCCCTTTCAAAGTCATTCAGATTCTTGAGCTTGGCCATTTTTCCTGTTTCCAACACATCAACTTCTAGAACAGCCTGTTTACTCTTTCTCTCTCTCTGACTCATTCACTATACCGCTTATTATGGAGCCTATCCCAGAGATTCGGGCACTAGATGGGATACAACATAGACACTGTGCCAGACACTGTACACACACTCACTCACACACTAAGGGCAGTTTTGAAATGACAGTTAATCTAATTTTCATGTCTTTGGACTGTGCAAGGAAAAAGGAGGACTTGGAGGAAACCCCCCCAGGATGGGAAGAACATACAGTACACAAACACAAACTCCACACACTACCATGGACATATATCCGTCGTTTCTATGGCAGTTACTTAATGGGCAGGATTGCCAGCTCAACGCCCGATCGTCATTCGCACACACTACGGAGACAAATTGGGAACAGCAGTTAGCCTAACCTACCTGTCATTGGCTTGTGGGAGGAAACCCACCAAGCACAGGGAGAACATGCAAGAATCAAACCTAGGTGGTGCAGGGCTTACAGTGCTAACCACTAATCCACCATTCTGCCATATATATTATGCATATCTTATGTATTATTTTTGATACTAAAAATAAATAAAAACCTAATGCTATTATATGAAGGAGGACTTGAAGGAAACTCCCAAGCCCGGGGACAAGATGACCACACATACTGCACTGTACAGACCAGTAGGTGGGACGCGACCCTCTCGACCCTAGAGGTACAAGGCCAGAGTGCTACATTCTGTTCACATGAAGCCTGTACTGTATATCTAAATGCATTATATGAAGGAGGATTTGGAGAAAACCCCCAAGCACAAGGAAAACTGGGAAACTCCTAAGACATACACACAGACTTGAATTTGGGACGAGAACCCTCGACCTTGAGGTACGTGCCACATTCTGTTTACATCAATCCATATATCTATGCCCTATATGCATGCATTATCTATTATTTTTTTATACTTTTTATTTATTTATTTAATTGTTATTATTATTATTATTATTATTATTATTAAAACAAACAAACAGAAATAATAAAACCTAACGCCATCTGAAAACTTTTAAAGCCAAAAAAAAAGGAGTGAGTTATTTTATATTAATAACCTTAAACTTCAGCTTTGGCCACAAGCACACATAGATAGAAACCCTCTCGTGGAAAGTTGCTGAGGAAGAAACCGCGCGCGAGCTGCGTGTTATTTTACCTGCACGTCATTCAGGTGCACTGCGCGCGAGATGATCCGACTGTCCCACGACGTGACTGTTCACGAGGTTTTTTTTTTTTTTCAGCAGCCGAACTTAGACTGTCCGCGGGGTTTCAGCACATTTAAAGGAAAGAAGAAGAGACGATAAGAGATAGTTCTTTACTTACGTTCACTTCATGCTGCGGAAATCCTCCTGTCCCGCGCCGGTTACGCACGAGCCGCAGCTTCACCGGACGCGCGCGACGTGCAGAGTAATTTGACCTTCTCATTATAGACTGTACCATCTGTGTAGGAGAAGAGGGAGGCTCGGAGCATACCAGCACAAAGCATACATGCATATATACAGGAAGTGTCTATTAAGTGCTTAAGACATATTTCTGTTGATATACCGATTATGCGTCTGTATTTTTACAGGTTTAAAGTTAAGGAAATATGATTTTTCTTTCAGATTGTGTCATGAAAAAAAAAAGGATTACAGAAATCCTGAAGGTTTTTTTGTTAGGTTTATCCTCAATTATAATTAAAATATGAATGCACAATAATATCAATAGTGTACAGAATTACTGCTTTTCTCTATGTGCATGTTTGCATTACCTGCTGCAATGCCTTACTTTGGACACTATGAGGAGCTGGTGAGTCTAGGTGTACAGGTGTACATCAGGCACAGGTGAACGTGACCGAAACATTTTTTCCTAGCAAATAAAAGTCTCAGAATGTTGAAAAAAAAATTATCTTTGTTAATCATTAAAAAAACGTTAAAAAAATGTAATATTAAATCTTTAATTGATTGCAATGATCTAACATAATTATGATCTAATAATTATAAAACAGATTGTGAAATTATTTGGATAGCAGCATCTTGGTTAGTGCTGTCTCCACCTCCAGGGTCGAGGGTGCGATAACTGCCTCAGTCTGTGTGTGTGGTTTCATGTGGTTTACATCTAACTGGTGTACGGAAAATGCCCAGTGGGTGAAGGTGTGGTGTGTGATGGATTGGCACCATATGCAGGGTGTACCCCGCCTTGTGCCTAGGATGGGCTCAGGATTTCTTGCAATGCTTTACAGGTTAAGAGGTATAGAATGTGTATGAATTAATTAATTAATTATCCATTTTCATTCTTAGCAGGTTTCCACTGAGTACTCTCGTTTCCCCCCAGATGTCCAAAGACATACAATTTAAGCTCATTTTTGTTAGTCCTCTGGCTGCTCCCATCGAGGGGTCACCAAAGCAGAGCCTTGGCACAGATTTTCTGCCCTTCTTGATGTAACCCTCCCATTGTATCCACGCATGTGACCGGCACTGCATTCAGGCTGGGGTTTGGGCACTGGGTCGGAATCAAACCTGGGCCATTTACATGGTGGGCAATTGAGCCACCAATGACCATGTAGATAAAAGTAATTAGTGTTCGCAAATTGCCTGCAGTGTGTGAATGTTTAGTGTGTGAATGTTTGGTGTGGTGGAGTAGCTCCCTGTCCAGGGTGTCCCCTGTCTCATGCCTGTAGTTTCCTGAGATAGACTCCAGGCTTTCAGCAAATGCTGTACAGGATAAGACAATATAGAAGATGAATAAATTAATTATTTGCATAGGTCCTGGCTTTCTTACATGTCTTTCCATTCAGTTGCTCAACTCCAATATGTAGCATCAGGCCTATTTTTAATGTTACAATATTCACAGTAGTCTGTTTCATCAACTGCAAATATATTAATTCTGTTTCACGTTATTTTCAAACATGACACATTGTTTAACTTTCCTGTACCTGGTTGCTATGGTGATCCAGTCTCCTCAGCTGTCATAACTAAACACAGAGAACGTAAAGGAGGAACTATCAAGGACATGCTTTTAAAAAAAAGTGCATGAAAATGTCCTTGAACATTCCTTAACCATTAACATGACTTTGGGATGGTTATTTTCCTAAAGAGATTATGTGTTTTAATAATGACACAAACAATTTAAAGTTGAGTGAGGAAATATTTGTATGTTCTGTACATGCTTGGGGATATCTATATAACAGTGCTATTTAATTCTGATTGGTGTTAGAACATCTGTACTAGCATCCAGAGGCATTTTATGTACAGTACAGTAAACTAATTTAAAATAACAGGTATGGAAAAGTTTCCAGTGAGACGGGGAAAAAGGTCTTTAGTCATTTTCAGGTTTATTCTATTGTATAAAGAGAGCCTATTGAGAGTTTTTACTGTAAGTGACAGATCTCCTTTGTGCCACTAAAACAGGACTTACCCAGGGAAGAGGGCTTCCAGAACACCTCTGAAAGTGTCTTGTAGGCTCTAGAGGCAAGACATTAACTCTTAAGAGCCCAGGTCCATTTGTTCTATACGAACAATTATGGGAGATATAGGACAGACCAAATAAACAACTTGTCAAACATTTTGAAAGCATCACATTACATTTTCCCTGACAATTTTAGAGTTAAAAGCCCTATGTGAAATGCAGTCAAAAATTATTTAAATATAAAATATATTTTATTAAATTATTAGAATTGTTAAATACAATAAAACTTTCTTTCAATAACAAATAAACAAGCTATTTAAAATTAGCTGGTTCTGTCACGTGTACTACCCGCTCACATTACCATCTTGGAAACAATGTCCTGGGTGCACAAATTCACAGATTTCCACTCAGGGACTTCTTGAGTTAAAGGTAAGGAGATAACAGAATAAGGAACTTTCCAGAACATTTAAGGGGTGTTTTCTCAAAATATAAGTCGATCTGTCGGAGGCAAGCGTGAGGATTTGAGCAACTTTAACGAGGACTGAATTCATGGTTAGACAACTGAGTTAAGGCGCCTTGCCCCTCTCCCACCAGCAATGGAGCTGGCCATGGTGCTGAATGTGCTTCATGTTTTAGCTGAGGAGCTGTGAATAGTTTTAGGAACATGAAAAAGTGTTTAAGGTGTTGATTTGGCATATGAATTCCCCAGCTCTCAATCTCATCATCCAAAGTTGTGGATAAACAAGTCATGGAGGCAGGACTTTAAGGATCTGCTGCTAATATTTAGTTCCAGGTACCGCAGCACACCATTATTGGTTTTGTGGAAGGCATGCCTCTTACACACTTATTGAGCAGGAGGTTTTATGTTTATGGCTGATCAGTGTATATTGAGGAGGGTTGTTCAGCTGCTCTGAATGAAGAGTATTTAGAAATAAGAGCAATTATATATTATGCATTTGCCTTCTGCATCATTGTTTTATACCTTAAATAATACATCATTTTAAATAAATATACATTTTATCATGTATCAATGACCATAAAGAGTAACTGATATGACATTAGAGATGCTTAAAATTCATAAGCATAGAAAACCATTTCTCCAGGATGTGATTTGAGACCGTAGTGTTCTGGGCAATACGCTTATGAATAAGAATGAAAAACTCTTAAGGGTCACACAAATAATATATTGTTTTCTCTCTCCATAGTTTGCCCTTTAGGAGGAAATTAGTGCATGCAAAACTATACACCCAAGGCACTGAGCAGTTTGCTCAAGATTTTAAATGTAAATATTATTTACATGGCCTAAGGAAACAGAGTTTCATAGCAGATGCCGTTTTTAAGTTAGCTGCTGTACCAGATTGTATTCACCTACCTTTAAGGTGTGGTTAAAAGTTTTTCATAGCTTCTTGAATCTCAATAACAGTCATAATGATGTTGTAATGACATATCGCTTAATGTATGAGATTTTTAAATATATTTTTATATCTGTCCCTGAATCGATTATATTGTGCAGGCAATATTAGTCCTGTCTTTCTGCTTCACCTGATTCAGTCTGCATTTCATATATTGTTTCTTTCCAAAATTCAAGTTAAATTAAATAGCTTTGATTAAATCAGAGGGTACCCTGGTGGTGCAGTGGATGGATGTTGGTGCTGCTACAGGTTTGAATTACTGTCTGAGTGGAATGTTGCACATTCTTAAGGTCAGAGTGGGTTTCTTCTGGGTTCTCTGGGCAATCAAACCATGTAAAGCACATACAAAGCTCCTTTATATGCACAGTTACAGGCCAGAGATATTGTTGATGCTGTTTTACAATCTGTGCCTTATCTTCTTTTCTTAAAACGTTCATTTGACATTTTGGATTGCAGCAAGAACAGTGAGCAGCTTTGATGTCAGCTACTTTGATGATAACTATGTAAAAAAAACATGTTGTTATGTCAAGTTTACGAGTTATTCACTCAATGGAACCATCACCATCCAACTGAAAGACGCCAACATGTCAAAAAAAAAAGAAAGAAAAAAAAGCTAATCAGCTTCTCACACAAAGCTTTGCACATCTAGACTTTGCGATATTTGTCCACTCTGCTCTGCAAAACTGCCCAAGTTGAGTTAAATTAGCTGGTGACTGTTTGTGGACTGAAGTCTTCAAGTCATTCCATAGATTTTCAATAGAGTTTACGTCCAGGCTCTGACTAGACCATGCAAGGGCATTTACATTTTTCTCCTTCAACCACTTTGTGGTCAGTTTTTCTGTGTGCTTTGGGTCATTGTGATGTTGGTAGGTAAACCTTCTTCCCATTGACAACTTTCTGGCAGAGGGCAGCAGATTTTTCTCAAGAATTTGACGGTATTTTGCCCCATACTTTTTGTTATTATCTGACAAGTGTTCTATTCCCTGCTGCAGAGAAACACAGCCATAACAGGATATTACCACCTCCACACATACAGTAACTGTAGGAATAGTGTTATTTGGATGGTGAGTTGTATTGCGTTTCAACATCCTCATCCAGGACTGGTCTGTGTTGTACAAAATACCTTCCATTTCTAAGTGATAGACTTCTCTGGGGTTATATTTATCACTTGGACTTTAAAAATTGCATTAAAGCAAATATAGCTGGATAGAACAAAAATAGTGTCTGTCTCTCTTTAAAATGATCACATTTTGCTGCTTTGCAGCCTGAAATGTGATCATTTTAAAGAGAGTCAGTATTTTCTATACCCATTGCACCTAATTCCTACATGTTTTATTTCATAGCTATTTTGATGTTTCTCATGTTTCACAGCTTTGAAACTATTTAGTATTGTTCTAGAACCTAGAAATAAACCCAAACTTGTGTGGAAACTTTTGACTGGTGTGTGCAAACTTTCGAACTGATACTGTACATGGTGTCCGATCACATGCTGGCATCTCACTCCTGGTATATTCAAACAGCATGGAGTGGTTTCTGTTAACAGCACTTCGTTTTCTACTCATCAACTGACACTAGACAAGAACACCATCTCCAAACACAAGTACAACCATTTCTCAGTAGCATCATGACACAACACTTGTGAATGCACACCACCTCTCAGTCAGCGAGAACTGGACGTGTAGCTGAAAGTGCCAGATTTTGCAGATCAGAGATGAAGACTTGTATCGCATTGATTTATCAGGAGTGCGAGTGGCCGGAGATGGAAATCGATGAGCGCTGTGTGGAGTGCCGTGAGCGATGCTCCAGACGCTGTCATACTGTATGAACAAGCTTCTTATTAAGTCAATGGATGGATAGCATTTAAAAAGATACTTCGGCCAAAAGTGATAATCACTGAATGCTAGTGATGTTTGCATTATTCAAATGAACACTAATATGGCTAATACTTGTGCATGTTATTGCTTAATGCACATATTCCTTATTATTTATTAAAAGATCCTAGCATCTCGTCACACTGGCTGTGCTCAATTATCTGCGAGTGACATTTGATTGTGTAAAACTGCAGGTGCAGCAGAGGTCTGCTTATACTTCTTTGTCTACAAGAATTCTAGCTTTACTCTCCCTGTGAGAATAACATTATCAGTGACAGTACAGGAGAGGTGAGGAAGCAACAGGATGCCAACGTTAGCCGAAAGTGATGACCTTCAAGAAGAGTGCTTTGCTTCTGCCTCGGATTTATTGGACAGACACAGATGCTTGTAATTTCTCTTCGTGTTACATTTTTTGAAAACTATTAAGAAAAAAACCCAGATGGCATTTGAATCAAACGAAGAGCCCGTGTTCTCAAGTGTCAGGTTAGGCTGGAATGGTGAAATAGATAACTGTATCATGTTCCTCTCTATAAGCTGCCTCGAACAACTATGGAAACATTTTCTTGAACACTGATTTCAGTTACTGATACTAATGCAGCGATCTTTTACCCAAAAGAATGTGGAAAGACACAATCTAAGAATAACTAATACATTAGCTAAGATCATGCCATAACACCATACAGTATGTAGCAACTGTTACATTACACTGATTGGATATTAGTCGTCATTTTCATGATGTAATGCTTTTTATCATTGTAAAAAAAAAATTAAGTGGTATGTAAAGACATAAATCAAAGAGGGAAAAAAAATCCATGTTTCATAAGTCTCCAATTCACCCATTCTCATGTGTTTCTCTTCTCACCTCTCTTCCATAAAACCCAGCTTTTTGAGGGGTCCAGGAGATGATTGTGTTCTGAACAGCTTTTCCTATTTGTGTTGTGAATCTTTCCAGCTTTATCAGAGGTACAATACTCATGGCGTCTTGGTTGCATTTACAGTATGACTAATACCTGCATTTCAACTAATTATGGCAGAATAAAATTAAGTGAATACCTAATCAACAACAGCTTTTACGTTCTTTATGGGGAAAAAGAGGCTAGAAGAACTAAATCACACAATTCTTTCTGTTCAATTAGAAATTTCCCATATCAAAAAATTGGACACAGTACTTGAAAGGTACTGAAAGGAACAAAAATGACACACACACACACAGACACACACACACACACACACACACACACACACACACACACACACACACACACACACACACACACACACACACACACACACAAACACACACACACACACACAGAGGGCAAAAACAAATTGCCAAGAAATCAGCTTGGGGCAGTTATGAAGATCAGTGGCTGACACTGTCTTTCTCCGATAGAGTGCAAGCTACGTGGAGATGTTTTCCTGTTAACCAGGCATATCTGATGAACAGACATACAAACAGGAAATTGGTTTTCATGTGCTGTTATGTTATCTCAATTACTTCTACATCTCATGCTGTCACCCGGACAAAGAAGCATGCGGCAGTGTTCTGGCTTTACTTTTGTCCTGATAGTACTTTCTGTAATAGAGAAATAGGTCTTTCTAAAGGAAGCAATCTATTACAGTTACTTGTCCTTGTACAGTATATTTGGTGTTATACAGTCAGCACTAAAATAATTGGCACTCTTCGTAAGAATGAACAAGACTGACTTATTATTGAAAAGTACACAATCTTTTGTTGTGTAAAGATGTTTCAAAAACATATTCAGTCATAACATTAACCTCACAACCAGGTAAATTGAATAACATTGATCATCAATTATACACCAGCAACCTGGTGACAGGATCATGGGCACCCAAGGCTCATCTATGCTCGTCAGGACCGAGAGGCAGCAGGTCTGCTCGATTCCAACAGAAAGCCAATGGAGCACAAACTGCTGAAAAAAGTCAATGCTGGCAACAATAGAAAGGCACCCGAACACCCAGTGCACCTCAACCCATGACACGGACCCCAGAAGACAAAGGGCCATACAGTAGATGTCTGCTCTACAGATGCCCCACAGCACTAATTTGGCATATCTGACAAAAGTTTTGGTACTCCCCCCCCCTCCCCCCCAAATTTTCTCCCTAATTTAGTCGTGCCCAATCTCCGGATGATAGGGCACTTTACCACTGCACCACCTGGAGGCCCCCAAATTATTGGTACTTTTAAACGATATTTGAAATAGAAGTGATAGACAAGGTATACATTAAGTGCATTATCAGTTCTATTAATAGGCATAATGAATTACCAGGAAAAGTTACTGTGCACATTTTCCAGAAATGTGTACACATGATTACGCCATGTTCTACAAATGTCTATGATCTTGTTTTTTTAATTGACTAGAGCTTGGGCCTTTCAGTTATGCGTTCCCATGGCAACAAACGCCATGTGCCCATATCTCATTAAGTCTCGTCAATTTTGCTTTGCATTTCCTACTGTAATTGTCACTTCATGTTTACACACTCACTGTTGATGTTATTCAGCACTGTCGCCTAGCACCTCCGGGGTCCGGGTTCGATTCCCACCTGTGAGTCTGTGCATGGAGCATGGATTTCCTCCAGGTGCTACGATTATTATTATAGTTATTTTTGTCATTGTAGTCTAAATTTCTCTAAATGGATAAATTCCATCATTATTGGGCTACATTGTAGAGAATTATGAAAGCAAAGCAAAGAAATGAATCGAATTGTACAAATGTATTTCTATAAAGTCTAAACAGATGGCTTGGCTCAGTGGGACATGTATTGCTGAGTAGTGTACAGAATATGATTGATAATATTTTCCGAGACTGTGGTGGAGTCGGAGCCCTGAACGCCTCATCCGCAGTCTGTGCAAAGCTTGGAGCTGCTCGCGACACATCCGACAACAAATGACAAGCAGGGATGCCAACGGCCGAGTGTGTCGAGGACATCTGACGTGTAAATAATGGAAGACAGGCTACTCAAATCCTCTCATGAGGGACGGTGCATCTCTTTCGAACATGTCCTTATAGATTCAGCTCAAAGTAAACAAGTCATGCACTTCAATCTTTGCTTTTATTTGATATTGCTGTGCCTTGAGATATACATGAATAGAACTCCATCTCAGAACAGCTATTGATCAGTACGTAGGAAATAGTATCGTGATCACTGTGGTTAAAGGACAATGGATTTTATTTCTGAAATATTCTAGGAAGTTTTCTTCATAATAGGACTAAGTATGTTTAAGCCGAAGTTTGTGTGTTAATGATGAAAGGCTGTGTTGGACCATTAACACTCGATTGCTTAGATCCTGGCAGGAATTTATTTTGATGAAAGCAAATGCCAGATTAAAATAAATATAACCAATTCTCAGAATACCACCTGAATTACCATGAAAGACAAAAAATTATAAATCAACAAAGAAAATGTTTATGTTGGATTAAGGCATCAATCCATTCATTATCTATACCGCTTAGCCTGTGTAGGATCATGGGGGGCCTGGAGGCTCTACCAGGGAACATGGGGCACAAGGTTGAGTACACCAAGAATGTCCATAACTTTTTAAAATTCAAATTAAAATGATGAAACATAATGATGTAGATTTCACATAAAAAGACATAAACCTGAAAAAGTGTATTATTCTAAAATGCAAATATGTTGTACGATATTTTAACATGAATTTGACAAGGTTACGGACACTACAGATTTTTTTTAGGGTTTTACCAAAACCATCTCTTTTTAATTAAATAAATTGTAAACATTTTTTACAGGTTATACGCTGTGAGAAATGTGAATAATTAGCATTTTAAATTATTACTGTTAGAAGCGGAATGGTACAGTATAACACTGGACATTGGCCATTTTGGGGCACTTATAAAATCATTTCTCCAAAACAGCTTCCCTATTTTTAGGGAAGCAAGACTGGTCAATTCCATATAATTATTCAATATATTATTCTATATATATATATATATATATATACACACACACACGGTACAGACCAAATGTTTGGACACACCTTCTCATTCAGAAAGTTTTCTTTATTGTGTTCTTTATTGTGTTCTTTAGCCCAAACGCGTCTCTTCTGCTTGTTGCCAGTCCTTAGCAGTGGTTTCCCCAGCAGATATTCTACCATGAAGGCCTGATTCACACAGTCTCCTCTTAACAGTTGTTCTAGAGATGTGTCTGCTGCTAGAACTCTCTGATCTGAGCTGCTGTTAACCTGGGATTTCTGAGACTGGTGACTCGGATGAACTTATCCTCCGCAGCAGAGGTGACTCTCGGTCTTCCTTTCCTGGGGCGGTCCGCATGTGAGCCAGTTTCTTTGTAGCGCTTGATGGTTTTTGTGACTGCACTTGGGGACACTTTCAAAGTTTTCCCAATTTTTCGGACTGACTTCATTTGATGGCCACCCATTTTTCTTCACTTAGCTGCTTTTTTCTTGCCATAATACAAATTCAAACTCTTTAAATGAGAAGGTGTGTCCAAACCTTTGGTCTGGACTGTGTGTATATATATATATATATATATATATATAAATAATCAGCACACCCATACTGCTGATTGAAATATATTGCAATATATTTATATTTTTTCCTTCAGGGAACAAAGGACTCTGTGCTGCCTGCCAACGTGTGAACAGTTTCGAGCCCTCCACCTGTAGGATTATAGAGGAACTGTAAAATACCAACACCTCAATTGGAGTTTTGAGTCAGTATGGCGATACATGAATTGCCACACAAAAGAATCCCAATATATGTAACAGAACAAAATATTTCCACAAATCTTTAACAAACACCATATTCTGTACAGAGTAAAGGCAAGATTCGGACCCCAGCTCTAGAGGTGCGAGGCCACAGGCGTCATGGGTCTAGCTGGTGGTAGTGCTAGACCGGCTGATGGTGTTGCCGTGGGCATGAAGGTAGGCATGAAGGCAGAGGGGTTCAACAGAAAGTCTTTTATTTAAACAAACAACTCAAACAGAACAAAGGAACTAAAACAACAAACTCAAACTAAAACTAGGGCTCAGGAAAAACACAGGAACAGGAAGGGATCTGGACACAGGGAACCAGGAGCTGAGACAGGGGGCTGACAGAAGGAACCAGGGATGAGGAAACATGGAGCTGGAGCTAACTAAGACACAGAGGGGAACTGGAGACAGGGCTAGACTGGAGACAGGGCTAGACTGGAGACAGGGCTAGACTGGAGACAGGGCTAGACTGGAGACAGGGCTAGACTGGAGACAGGGCTAGACTGGAGACAGGGCTAGACTGGAGACAGGGCTAGACTGGAGACAGGGCTAGACTGGAGACAGGGCTAGACTGGAGACAGGGCTAGACTGGAGACAGGGCTAGACTGGAGACAGGGCTAGACTGGAGACAGGGCTAGACTGGAGACAGGGCTAGACTGGAGACAGGGCTAGACTGGAGACAGGGCTAGACTGGAGACAGGGCTAGACTGGAGACAGGGCTAGACTGGAGACAGGGCTAGGGGCACAGAGACTGACAGGAACTAGACTAGCTGGGTTAGTGAGGTTAGTAGCTACATGTACTGGGGACACTGGAGGCTGACCTAACCGGGTTAGTGGCTAATGGGGTTAGTATTGACCTAGGGGACCAGAAGACAAAAGGCAGGGCACACATGGGGCTATACCAAACTAGCGGCTAACCTACTAGTGACCAGAACCACTAGCAGTCACTCCCACTAGAGATTAGCCTACTGGAGGCCAACCCTACTAGGGGCTAACCCTACTAGCCATCAAGGCCTACTAGCGGCTAACCCTGCTAATGGCTAAGCACTCATGTGGCTACACATACAAGGGAAAAGACCAGAAGGCAAAACAGTACTTACACAGGACACAGGAGGAGACACAGCCTAACTACACAGTGAACAAAGTAGCTCCATGAATCCACAGACACAAGGAACATCAAGGAAACAAAACTAGAGCCCTCTGAAAACAAAGGTTACAAAACAAACCAAATATAAACTTAAAGTAACAAAAAGGAATGCCCACATGATGGTAATCCAAACAGACAATCACAAACAATGCTCGACCCAGTTTCCCAGAACAAACTGCTATTTATAGAAAGTTTTAATGAGCCACCTCAGTTCAGGTGAGCCTCATCACCTGACTGAGGTGCCTTCTGGGAAACTGAGTCAACCAACAGGAACTACACAGAAAGACAGACAGACATGAACAGTGACCTCTAGTGGAGGTTCCTAACAACAGGACTGTCACCATGTTTGACAATACTTAACTATATCGCTGCATAACGCCTGGCTTTGACATCGTGTCACAAAGAGTTAAAATTGACACAAACATAAACCACCATGTAAATGTCTAATAAAGTACATTTGCAGTTGTTGTACTCCAACAAAATCTGGATAATGAATACGACATCTGCCAGTGTGTTTGCACCCCATTAAATTGTACATGAAAAATTTATCCACCATTCTCCTGAATACGAGGCCTGGCAGATTTAAGTGGGTGGATTACTGATGCGTTGAGTGGCAGCTGAGTGGTTGTCTGCTGAGTGTCATTTCCTCTAGATGCTCACTATGCCACTATATCTGTACTGTATTTGTCTATGCTCCAAATATTTGTATCTTTATTTTGTATTTATATTTAACCCTGTTGAGGGTATAGCCATGTTTCCTATCAAATGTAATTCATTACTATCAAATGCCACAATATTGGCCAGGCAGTTATTAAGGAAATTTTAAATGCACTGCAGAAATGCATTTTTATTTTCACATCTGCCAGCTCACTCGCACCAACAGGAAAAGCAAAACCTCCTACTTGTGTGACTTTTTGTTACAGCTTGCAGAATCCTAGTCCTGATACACATCATTATCCCCAACCATGTTTCCTGTAAACTTCTCTGGCAAGCAAAAAATTGTATTTGTACCAGTTTTTGTTTATTTCTTTCCATATAATGCGGTTATATGTGGTTACATTTGCACTATCTGTGGCGGCACAGGTATTTGGGTTCAGTTCCAGTCTCAGTGTCTGTGTGCATGTAGTTTTCTACGTTCTGCCACGCGCTTGGTGGGTTTCCTCCAGGCACTCTGGTTTCCTCCTGCAGCCCAAAGACATGCAGATTCGGCTAACTGGCATTCCGATATCACCCACAGGGCTTGAATGTGGTTGTGAATGTTGACCGGAGGTCCTGCAACGGTTGTAGAAATGGGAATAAATACAATGGTCACCATTGGCCTCCACAGGCCCTAGTTGGACTACAGAGGTTCCTAGATGGATGAATTCATGTCATGGTTCTGTCTATTTTATATCATAGTTGAGGCCATTTGAATGCTCACATTGCTTATCAGACCATCATAGATTAATCCTGAAACCAGATATAACGGGGCACGGCAGTTTGTATGGCATTGAGTGTATGAGCTTTTTCCTAATGTCACTGTGATGAACTGAGTGGACCTCTCCAGTGGTGCAGCCCTTGGCTCAGTACATATGGCCGTATCCTATTCACAACCAACCTAAATGGATTTTGTCAATGGCGAGTTGAATGCATGGAGCTATTGAAATAAGATCCCTGGTCTCATTGTCTTACCTTTCATCCACCGCCATCACCTCACCTTTCAGCACAACAATGCACGGCCACATGTCACAGGGATCTGTACACACATCCTGAAAGCTCCAAATATCCCAGTTCTTGTGGCTTGTATGGCTCACCAGATACGCCACCCACTGAGCATCATTGGTATGCTCTTAAATGATGTATAGTATATGAGTAAACAGCTTTATTATAGCTACATAAATGCAAGTGAAATGAAATAGTGTTCTCCAAGGTGCTGTTTTTGTCTGAAGACAACCATGAACCAGTATCTATGGTTGAGCTCGAAACAAGGATTTGTGCAGCAATCAAGCAATATATCAAATAAGAAAACGCCCAACATCTGGCTGACATGACCATTTCACATTTTTACCTTGCTCATTTCCCTCGAGCAGGTCTTGGTGCTCATTTCTCAAGAGTAATTATTGCAAATCAATATCCTATAATAGAGCTCATGATTTTAACCTATCTACAGTACATCAGCTAGTTCGTTACCTTCTTTATAATTGTAAAACATGAGATTAATGCATTTGTTCTTCAGGGAACATACAGTAAGACTTTCTGACTTTCTGGATATATTGATTGGCAATATGATATTCTGCAACACGTCAATAGGGAGTAAGTTAGATGGTGCCTCTGTTGTAAGGATATTTCTGTTAGGCATGGAGTGTTGAACGTTAGACCAAAGAATCTTAGTGTTTTAAGATTTAGAAAAATAGACCTAGGGATTTACTTTATTTTATTATAATTACAACTGTCTGTTGTTGGACTAATGGGGTTATGAGTAGCTTTTATGAGTCAGTATGAGTAGGTTGTGTGAGTAGTGTGGGTAGATTTGTGGGATAAGGGGAGATTTTGTGAGTGAATTGAAGGTGGTGTAAGGATAGATTTTGTAGGTAGGTCAGGGGTGGATAATTGTAGATTCGTGAGTGGTTTAAGGTGGGTAGGCATAGAATTGTGGATGAATCAAGATTGGTAAGGGTAGCTTTTGTGGGTGGGTCGAGGGTAGGTAAAGGTGGATTTGTGATTAGGTTGAGAGATGTTAAGAGTGGATCTATGAATGGGTTGAGGGTGTGTAAGGGTGGATTTGTGAGTGGGTTGAGGTGAGCAAGTATAGATTTGTGGGTGGCATAAGGATGGGTAGGGTAGATGGGTTGAGGTTGGGTAAGTATAGATTTTGTGAGTATATTGAGGTGGGTAAGGGTAGATTTTTTTGGGTGGGTTAAGGGTGGTTAAGGGTAGATTTGTGAGTGGGTTGAGGTGAGTAAGGGTAGATTTGTGGGAGGCTTAAGGATGGGTGAGGGTAGATTTTGTGGGTATATTGAGGTGGGTACGAGTAAATTTTGTGAGTGGGTCGAGCGTGGGTAAGATAAGATGTGTGGGTCAGTTTAGGATGGATAATAGTAGGTTTGGGTTTGGTATGGATGGTCGAGGGTCGGTTAGTGGGTGGGATAATTGTTGATAGGGTAGATGACGTGGGTGGCTTTAGGGAGGATAAGCCTAGTTTGTGTTGGTGTGCAAGGGTTATACTGTATCTTATGGCTTGCTGTGTTGTTAAATGTCCTCTTATACATGTTCAATTGAAGCGCTACTCTGCACTTTGTCATCTTCTCTTTCCTGTGAAATACTGAATAAACAGAACACCATAAAAATACAAATAATTCAGCAAAGGAAAGTCAGGATCATGTGAAGATGATGAAATTAGAGGCAATGGAGAAACACAAATAGGATCCTTGAGATGTTTCATCATCTTTCCAAGCTGAAAGTGTATTTACTCACTGTGGTGGTGATTTAGCTCCAAGGTCGGCACACTGAACAAAAACAAATGCATGTGTGCCTGTGTGTGAGGCTGGAGGCCGCTGATTTCGCTGGCAGATCAGTCAGGATGGAAAAGAGTTGCATGATGGGAAAACAAACAGAGAGGACAGATGTGGTGTTTGAAAGCAGAAACTCTATTATACTAACCATCTCTTTCACTCGGGCTTTCAGCACTTCATCGACACCTTTACACTACCTGTAAGATCCAAGGGGAGGCTCGGGATCCACCACTACACACTGAATCCACACACACACACACACCCACACACACACACACACACACACACACACACACACACACACACACACACACACACACACACACACACACACACAAAATCACCCAAGTTCTCACTTCACTTCTTACAAAATCACCCTAATTCTTGCATCAATCATCTTTAGCATTAAGATTCTAGAGGAAACACACACAGTCTTGTGCCTTAGACTAAAGCTCAGGAATACATTTTATTTTAAGGATAAAATAGTGAGTAAATTAAGTTAAGAGAATGATAATTTGTCATAAAATTTGACATGATTGTTTATGACAAAATGAAAAAGGTTCAAAGAAAGTTTAATTTTAATGGATTGAAAATGATGAATAGTGATACTATACAGGTAGAATTTTTAAAATGTTATCCATTTATCACTCACCATCTATACCACTTAATCCTGTATTCAGGGTCACGGGGGGCCTGGAGCCTATCCCAGGAGACACAGGGCACTAGGTGGGGTACACCCTGGACAGGGTGCCAATCCATCACAGAGCACACACACACATACACACACTATGGGCAATTTGGAAACGCCAATTAACCTAATCTGGCCGGGAATCAAACCCAGACCCTGGGGGTGCAAGGCAACAGTGCTAACCATTACACCACCGTGCCGCCTTTTATTATTATTATGCTATACTGAGGCGGCACAGTGGCTTAGTGGTTAGCGTGGTCACCTTGCACCTCCAGATTCCAAGTTCGATTACCCGGGTACTCTGGTTTCCTCCCACAATCCAAAGACATGTAGATTACGCTAATTGATGTTCCACAATTGCCCAGAGTGTGTAAATGAGTGTATGTGTACTGGATGTGCCCTGTCATGGATTGTTCAGGGTTTTCCCCGCTTCATGCCTCAAGTCTCCAGGGCCCTCATGACCCTGAATGCAGGATAAAGCGGTATACTGAGTAAGCAATTTTCTATACCGTTTAACCTGTACGGGGGCCGCAGGGGAAGAGCCTATCCAAGGCAACTTAGTGCCTAAGACGGGGTATCATCCATCAAAAGATAGACACACACACTACATGCAATTTGGGAATGACAATTAGCCTAATCTGCATCTTTTTGGACTGTGGGAGGAAACTGGAATACCTAGAGGAAGGGCAAGGGAAGAACATGCAAACTCCACACACACACACACACACACACACGTATGATATTTTTAAACATCATGGAGCTTGAGGGTTTGAGAATCAAACCCTCGACCCTGGAGGTTCAAGACCACAGTGTTAACAAGTGCGCCACTGTGCCACCATTTCAGGACAGCCAAGACATCTAAACAACTGTAGAAGACCAAATCAGGCTACAGTCATGCCAGCCATGAAGAGGAACCTGAGGCTACAACATTCACAGGATCACTGAACCTGGACAGCTGAAGACTGAAGACTAGGAGATGATTTCTTGTGCTTCTAAATAAATAAGTAAACAAATAAATAAATCACAGCATATACAGTATGGTACATAGAACTATATTTAACGCTACTGAAGTTAGACGGCAGAACCGTCTCGTAATTCAGTTTGCCCGAACTGGAACAGCTGGAGGAGGATAATCTCGCTCCACATTTCCTCCCATCGCAGGAAACCTAACTCTCCACCGGGTCTCAGCTCCATGATGTTTAAAAATATCATACGCCCACGCTGCCTGACAGTGGAGTCAATAACTGCCATTCGTCACTCCTATCTGCCTGCCTCCTTTTAATTACAGCAATGAATTACTGCGCCGCTCTCGCCCCACAGCCGTTTGATGTATTTACTTCGCACTTTCTGGGGTTCTTTTCAAAACACCCGAGATGACTTATGCTCTGATATCAGAGACGGATGCTGTGAAGTTGCTGTGTGATTGACAGCCTGAGATTATCTTCCTCTACTCTGCAGCATTCTGGGTTTGCTATCCAGGATAAAGGGATTTTTTTCTTCTTCTTTTTTGATCGCATGCAATTACGCACCTTATTTCACACACAGCGAGGAGTCTTCTCCTGCATGGCTGATTTTCTTTATTTATTTATTCATGTTTTTTTTTTATTTTTTATTTTTTTTACATAAATTGCATGGATACACAGAATTTCATTTCATTCCACAGGTTTTCCGTACAGAGTCCCTGTTATTAAAAGGTTTAATAATTAAATCAGGCAGACAGGAAGAGATATGAACCGACTAGATGGCAGATATTCAATGTGTACTGTATGTGCAGAGCTAATGGATATTTTATTAGCAATGTGCACTTGATTAAAACTGCAACGGCACCCTATAGAGTTAGCATCCTGAAAAGCTTTTCATTCCTCTTTCATTGGTTAAAAGAAAAATCCACCCTGAACCACCGGCAGATTCATTTTCAGATTTAACAGTTTAACATCTTGCATGCTGTCCAATGATCTATTTATTCATTGATTTATATAAATGTAATATGAACTGATTTTACACGAGGAGGTACAGTAGGAGACCGGGCATTTATAGTAATCAATCAATGTTGTTCCATTTGCCAGGTTTTCCCTCCCTTGGCATAACAGATGCATGTGACACAACGTGTTTGGCTCATGACTTGAATATTCTGTCTTCGCTCTTAATAATCCGAGGACATCAGACACCTCCATTATACAGTATACTACTATATACTTATTCTTTACATTAACAAGGAGAGAGAGAGAGAGAGAGTATGCCATCGCTCCCACTTAGTAAATGCTATATCTAATGACTAATAATACATTTTACTGCAATAAAACTTATTATAAAAAAGATAATACTGTATCTGCATCAGATTTTATAGTAATAAAAGGAAACCAAAACAATGCATTCGATTATAATTAAAACTGCTATAAAACCTTAACACATGTACGGTAAGTTAATATAACAATATTAGCTTCTTCTTTCAACTTTTTGATGCACATGGGAGATAAAAACAAGTGAGTATTGGTTATGATTATGTCCCTTGCTATACTTTGCCACCATGGCTCAGTGTAAATACTGTACAATGATGATTAAAAAACAAAGTGTCTGCAAGTTACTGTTGTTCTGTTCTATTGTAGTATTTTGTTGTTCTACTAGAAGGGATTAAAAAAATATTTTTTTTTTAGTTTCAGGGACCATGCACGTCTCCTTCTCCTCCTCCTCCTCCTCCATCTTCTTCTTCTTCATAGTAGTTCTTGTTGTCATAGTAAATAGTAGTAGTGAAATAATATTACTAAAAATAAAAACAACAATGAATAAAATAAAAACACTACTACTACTACTACTACTTACTATTATTATTATTATTATTATACTGTTGTTTTAAAAATCTATTCTATAACCTATTTTGTCATGGGAACCTAGTTAAAATATATTTTTTATTACATTTTTTTATATAAATGTTTTTTGGTACAGTATTTTGGTCTGCCCACATGCCATTCCGCACATCGGGAGACGGATATTCCACAACCCGGAGTTACTGTAAATCCATGGCAATAACTTAAGTGGCCGGGTCGCCAGCTTGACGCTCGATTGTCATTCACACACTACGGGCAATTTGGAAAAGCCAGTTGGCATGGTGGCTTAGAGGTTAGCACTGTCACCTTCAACTAAGGAAGATGGGGATCCTGCCAGGGTCTGGGTTTGATTCCTGTCTAGGGTCTGTGTGCATGGAGTTGGCATGTTCTCCCAGTTCTTGGTGGATTTCCCCAGGGTACTTTTCCCCAGCGTACAGTTTCCTTCCACAGTCCAAAGACATGCAGATTAGGCTAAGTGATGTTTCCAAATTGCCTGCAGTGTGTGAATGAGCGTGTGGAGAGGTGTGTGTGCCCTGCAAAGGATATGCAACCTGTCCAGGGTGTACCTAATTCTGCAGGGATAAGCTCCAGCCCCCCCGCGACTCTGTATACAGGATAAAGTAGTATATATAGTGAGTGAGTGAGAGCATGTTTTTGGACTGTAGTACCTGGAGGAAACCTAAACTAAGCACAGGATGAGCATGCAATTTCCACGCACACCGACCCAAGGCGGGAATCGAATCCGGACCTTGGAGGTGCAAGGCGATAAACTAACAATAATACACACTTCTTACAAGGTGGCACGGTGCTATAGTGGTCAGCACTGTCGCCTTGCACCTACAGGGTCCGGGTTTGATTCCTGGCCAGGTTTGATTCCCATCTCTGTGTGCATGGAGTTTCCATGTTCTCCCTGTGCTTGGTGGGTTCCCTCCAGGTACTCTGGTTTCCTCCCAAAGACATGTAGGTTAGGTTAAGTGGCATTACCAAAAATTGGCCGTAGTGTGTGTGTGTGTGTGTGTGTGTGTGTGTGTGCGTGTGTGCCCTGCGATGGATTGGCACCCTGTCCAAGGTGTTCCCTGCGTTGTGCCTTAAGTCCCCTGTGATAGGCTCAAGGCCTCCGTGACACTGAATACAGGATTAAGCGGTATAGATGGTGAGTGACACACATCTTTCATCAGAAACACTTTTTGTTTTCTATTTATAATACTTTTAATCTATAAATAATATATTCAATGTTTACTTTTAATTCATGAAATAGTTTTTAGGGAGTCTCTGGTGAAACAACAACAACAACAACAACAACAAAACAACATTTCCTGTGTAATGTGATTTTATAACCAAACGCGTTTTGATGTCCCTCGCCGGCTTCCGTGCGACGAGTTTGCGGAAGTGTCCCTGTTCTTCCGCTTTACTCATTCATTCATGTTTATTCTCAGGTCAATTTAAGTCTCTGGCTCAGATGGCGCGCCGGAGAGCAGTTGGCCATGAAACTACTGGAAACGGTCAGCCTGAGAGAAAGAAGGTTATATATTTTTTTGGTTTCACAGTTGTGCAATTTAATATAACTTCTAATCACAGTGTTAAAGTTAAAAATGTGTAGCTAGTGCGGATGGGTTGCGTCCCAATTGTCTTCGTGCTCCCTCTATAGCTGACTCACACAGGGTATGACATCACCGCTGGTGCGCCCTATGTAGTGCACTAGGGGAAAAACAGACGGACATTTGTTACCAGACATAGTAGTAAACGCCTGAGCCTTCATCTGTATTAACTAAAATCTGTTTTTATTTACTATTTCTTGAAATATTAAATACACCTTACCTATTTAATAATTTCCATTAATTCATTTGTATACTGTGTGTTTGTTAGTTTATTGCTCATAATGTACCTGCATACAGTTAGGGAGCCAGTTAAAGCTGTATTAATTAGTCCTGTGCTACTTATGTCGTTCACTTGTCAACATAACATTAAAGGAAAAATCTACGGCATAACACATTAATCATTTTGTTTATGCACTGTTGTCTTGCCAATCCAGGGTCAGGGTTTGATTTCCACCTTGGGTCTGTGTGCATGGAGTTTGCATGTTCTCCCTGTGCTTGGTGGGTTCCATGGTGTACCCTCCTCGTGCCCTTAGTCTCTTGGTATAGGCTCCACGCCCTCAACACCCTTTAGAGGATAAGTGGTATCAAATTTGAAAGAATTAATTAATATTTCCAATGTATATAGAGATTCATTTGTTTGTTGGTGCTGTAGTTTCGTTATCCCTCTGAAAAGTTACAGATCTATGCAGCTATGACATCACAGGATGACATTGTTAATACCAATTTATTACTGTTTAATTAAAGTAAAAATGTCAGTGATTTCAAACTGACATAAGGTGTAACAGCCAGGTAATGGTGTCAGTTCGGAGAAAAAAAGACAAAAAAAAGACTTTCATTTTAACTTGGACTAAAGCTCTGTAACATCGCTATATTTAAGTAGAGATGTTCAGGAGGAATCCATCCCAATCTAATACCAAAAGGGTTAGACCAAAAGTAACTTCTTTAATTTCATCACAAAAAAAAAAAAATCTTGAACTCCATTAAAAAGCGTTATCATTTTTCCTTCAGCTGATATTTATTCTCTTTTCACTTTAGTGTATATTATGGCTGCAGCAGTCACAAAAAGAAATCATTATTTTTTTAGCTTTGAGTTACATTTCATTTCTCTGTCAAGTATATTTTGGTTAATCTGTGAAATTTATAACGTGAATAAATGTTTTCAGGCAGCAGAAGAGCCTCTTCCTGTAAATCAGCAGCAGCAGGAGAAGAGGAGTTGCTGGACAACTGTGTTGTTTATAGGGAAAATTCTCCTCCTCGTCATTTTCATACCACCTTTCCTGAATTATGCCTCGCTTCAGAGGGAAGAACAAGAGCTCAGACCAAGAGGTAATCTTTTACATTCACAAGTAAACACTAGACAGGATGTGTGTGTATGACTGGAAGAAGAATAGAAAAAACCTGTATTGGACTAAAATTGTAATTTATATGCTAAGTACAAAAAGAATCACTACAGGTTGTCCTCGACTTACGAATTCCGGAAGTCTGATTTGTTCTTAAGTCCAACAAAGTGAGTCTGAATGTCTAAAAAATCCCACAAAATTAAGGTTTTGGAGTGGCTTAGTCAAAGTCCGGACTTAAATCTGATTGAGATCGTTAAATAGGCCGTTCATGCATCAAAACCCTCATGTGGACAAAAGAAGAGCGGGCCGGAATTTCTCCACAGCGACGTGAAAGACTCATTGCCAGTTATTGCAAATGCTTGATTGCAGTTGTTGCCGCCATGGGTGGTGGGTAGGTTTAGGATGAAATAACTTTTTCACATGGGGCCAGGCAGGTTTGGACAGATTTTTTTCCCTTAATAATCATTATTTCTAAAGTGTATTTTGTATTTATTTGTGTAACATTAAAATTAATTAATTATTTAAGTGTAACAAATATGCAAAAACTTTTTTCACAGCACTGTATATATAGGATGTCTAAGACTAGTATACAGTGCTGTATATACAACTCTTATGCAAATTAACTATCTTAACCATGTCCTTGATCCGCAGGTTATTTTTATCCTCTTTGCCACAAAAATGTACAATTTTATTATTAATGTTTTAACAATTGGTATAAAAAGTCTAGACACTGAAAATTACATTGGTTTTGATCCTGATGCATTGAAGAATCTTAGCTTTGCTGTTAACCAATATCAGATCATAAATTCATGAAATAGCTTTAATACATATTTTTTCTCACTCCTGGAACCATTGCTGGAAGTTTCGTCTCCTTAAATGTATATTGTCTGCATATTGTCTTCTTTTTGTCCTAGATGCACAGCTGATAGACATAGGCTTGGGCCAGAAGATCAGTCTCATCTGTAAAGGCCATGGACAACCAGTTGGTAAATGCTCATCCACAGATCACATTTATTATTATTTGATTGACTTGACAGGAATTTTTACCCCCCTTCAAGGCACGTTTTTTAAAGAGAAAATACATTTTATTTTATATAGTATTTTTGAAAGGAGTCTCCAATGGTAACACTTTGAAAGCCATTTAACCCTTTCCTCCTCCTCTTGCCTTAACACACCCCTCCTTCTCTCACCTGAGAGAGAGAGAGAGAGAGAGAGGAAAAAAGATCTTTAACCTCTCTAATGACATTTTCATTTGCTTTACAAGCGCGTGTTATAATAAACAGTACACACGCTCTGTACACACAGACTCAAAATATAAGATGTTTTACGAACACACAAGTGTTATAGTAAACCGTACACGTGTGCACGGATGTTGATTATACCAGTGCAAGATGCACACTAAGACCCAGCAGGGGAGACGATTACCCACAATTTCACAGCACAAGAGAGAGAGAAAAAACATTGGCTCAGTTGTGATCATGTGACGCTCGGCGTCAAAACAAGAAGCTCGTGCGTGATACATTATACCTCGGCATTTGTAAACCAAAACCTGCTCATTTTCCGAGGCAAATAAAAAAAAAAATTCCGCTCGTCTTGTGGAACACTCGCAAACCGCGTTACTTGCAATCCGAGGTTCCACTGTATCTTTAGTTGAGACTAATTATGAACTCTATTAATAAAAACTGTCGAAAAACTGTTGCAGTGATGGTGCTTATTTAATTATACGACAGTTAGTTCCAATTAAGGAAGCTAATTAGACGAGAGGCGTTTCACGAGTGGGAATATTGAGCATAACAGCAGTGGGACGTTTTACTGTGTATGTGTATAACTAACTGTTCTAATGATCGTTAATTACGCTAACTGTCGGTCGCAGAGTGGGGGAAAATAGTCCAGTACAGTTTGCAGTACTGGGGAGACAGAGCACCTGCCTGCCAAAACCCACACACATGGAAGAACTTTTAGCAATAAAACACATCTGGCTGTGTTATCTTAAACAATACTTTATCACTTCTAATTTATTCCAAATTGCCTCTGAGCTGTGCATATTTTTATGGGCTTGTGGATAACGTGAGCTACAAAGCTAACTAGCTTCTAACACAAGATGGATCCCAAATCCCTCTCTAACTGTACTTAGTGCACTAGTTTTCCATTGAACACTATTTGGGGTTCAACCCAAGAACCTGTAAGTTACTTGATTTTCTAAAGTGGAGTAAGCTGAAAAGTAAAGTATATCTCGTAAGTTTCTTACGAATGTCCACCACCTTCATGGTTTATTCACATCACCTTGTGGCTACCTAGTACTAGTAAGAATTTAAAACTACTACCTCAGTTAATTAAACTAACCGTCGGCCGCAAGTTCTGCCAGTTGCCGGAGGCGGAGCTAAATATTTGGTTAAATAAACAAACCAATCATAATCTGTTCATAATAAATGAACTGTTATCACATCTCCCGAGTTTGCCTCCCCTAATGGAACAGGCATATTCCAGGACTCACAGTGTGAAAGAGTTTCTGGGAGCAAGAGGAATCATTTTCACACATTATATCTATATGTAATGAACTGATATATGAATATCGCCCTCATGTCTTCAACCGCATCTCAACCATGCTGATATTTAGTACAACAGCACTCCCTCTTGTGTGATATTGCTTAATAAAAGTGAAGAAAAAGTCCATGCCTACTTTGGTTTTAATCTAGATCTGGATATCCGCAGTACTAAACAGACACAGCGGCATTATGTTGCACGCCTAGAACAGAAGCACACCATTTATATCTTTTGAATTCTCATTCATTATCCTCTGCCGCATCGACTCGGTGACCTTAACCTATCTTTATTTGACTTTCCTTTCCAGTGATGCTCGACGCTCCAACCGGAATCTCATCTGACATTTGGCATCATGTGCAAGAGAGCGTTTCACAAATCACAAAGGCAAGTAGAATCAGATGGCTGCCTTTTAAAACGGTCGCCTACTGAGGTGTGCGGTTAGATAATGAGTTTGTGTTTGCGCACAGAAACCGGTTACTCACCACAGTAAGCCTCATTACACATCGCAAGGGTATGCATTCTTATTCACCGGGAAATTCCGACTCGGCGTTGTGAAGCTGCACTTATGTACCCAGCTATACTACCCTGTGGCTCTGAACATGAAGTGGTTTTGTTCTCGGAAATTGCATGTGGCATAGGGGACGCTTGAAAAGACGAGAACATTGCGCTTGTTTCAGCAGCGTGTGTAGAGGGTGTAATGGGATTCCTGCTAGAGAGGAGGACGCTGTACCCAACTCTTAAGATCATCTACAAAGTAAAGTGTAGTGGCCTCAGGATAATGATGCACTCTGTGTTGGTACAAGCATGTCTCGTTATATCCTGGGGCTAAAGTCATCGCTTATTATTTATTTCAGCAGCAGAGACGTGCAGCAGCTGTTTCAATATTTTTCAGAAATGAAAGGGGTACGATATATACCGTCAAATTCTTGGGTACGTTTTGTTACAATTAAATACAGAACAATCATAAATGCAATGAAATCTCTAAATGATTAATACCGTTAAAGGCAAGGTTGAGGGTTCACTCTCCATTTTGGGTCTGTGCGCATGGAGTTTGTGTGTTCTCCCAGTGCTTTAGGTTTCCTCCAGGTTCGCCGGTTTCCTCCCACAATCCAACGACAGGTAGATTAGGCAGATTGTCTTTCTCAAATTTCCCGTAGTGTATGAGTGAGTGTATGAGTGAGTGTATGAGTGAGTGTATGAGTGAGTGTATGAGTGAGTGTATGAGTGAGTGTATGAGTGAGTGTATGAGTGAGTGTATGAGTGAGTGTACCCCGCTTAGGGCTCCGTGTGCCCTGCGATAAGCCTCAGGCCTCCCGCCATCATGTACAGGATAAACAGGATAGAGAATGAGTGGGTTAGAGCAGACAGCAGACTTTTGTGATACTGTTATTTTAATTATTATGCATCTATTGCAATTGCAGTATTCCTTTCTTTCATAGGGAGCCTGCACCATATCCACGAATTAAATCATCTGCACTCGCGAAAAGACCGATAGCTCGGATTGCAACAACTGGGAGATATACCTAATATTAAAGGAAGAAAGCGATCACTTTAGCCGACTTTGGAGCTTTATATGACCACCATCATAGAATAATCTCATTATATTTCAGTGGTTATCAATTCAAACTTTGTTTATTGAATCAAATTATTTTGGGGAGAATTTATAATTATTACATTCAATTACTTGGTGTTTTTCAGGTACAGTAGTGATGAACAAGATGGAAAAACACTTTCCCCCCTTTTTTATTTAGTTTTTTATTTATTAAGCTATATACAGACAAAAATGGACATTTGTGCTGCTTATGATTCAGAAATAGAGAAGTTATAATTGTTCTTCATTCAATTATAATGTCATTCAAAACATCCTGCCAATATTATTATGCGAATTATTTGTTAAGAATTGTTAAACAGTCTAAAAGACATGATACTGAAGCACAATGCAAATCGAATCGGCATCTACAGTAGGTATCATGAAATTATTGTATCGGCTGGTCCTTGTTGATTTCCCTTCCCCAATTTGTCAAGTGTCTTTATTTTCTTTTCACACATTTAACCATGAATCACAATGTGGCAGGGTCTTGTTTTAGAGTTATATGGTTATTGTGAAGGTTTATGTAAATTTATGAAGTACGCTTTCATTCAAAATCGTTTACCCCAACCAATTTCTTTAGACACATTGTCTAAACTGCTTTATCATGTATACAAGGTCACAGGGGGCAATTCTCACTATGGGCAATTTGGGAAGGCCAGTTAGCCTTATCTGCATGTTTTTGGACTGTGGGAGGAAACCGGAGTAACCTGAGGAAACCCATCAAGTACTGGGACCACACGCAAACTCCATGCACACAGACCCCAAGCTAAAGGCACTAAGCCTTTCGACAAAAAATGTTCATACCAATTCATTCGAAACTTTTGAGTGACATGGCATGGCATGTCTGAATACAGTTTTGTGATGTACCAGTTCACATCACATCATCGACGCATCACTTAGTGAGCTGAAAAGGATTCATATTCTATCTGTCTTTTTTTTTTTTTTTGTGTAGGACGCTTTCGTCTTTTTGATTCAAGCGTTTGGACAGCTTTTATCTTCGCTGCAGATCATTTCTCGAGTCATGCGATCAGCACATGATTGTTTTGACAGCTTGAATCATCGCGTGGGCATCTGGACGTGCTTCATGATTAGAGCGGATTCTTTTTCATTATAGGAAGAGTGAATTTAAAAGCACATTGAGCAAAGTCGCACAACCAAGAGTGCAGTTACGCCGAACATCAGCACAGCAGTGATTCAGCATAGATAATCACAGTAAGATGATATTCATAATATAACCGTTCCATAAACAAGAAATGAATATTGAGTGACATTTTTAAAACAATATAGACAATTGTTCTGTTCTGTTTTGCTTTTCTAGCAGCTTACCCACTTTCATATTTTAAGCCGAAAACTATACGCCTAAAAGGTATTGCAGCCATGTCCACTGATGTCCACTAACAGTACTGTAGTATCGTTGACAAAAAAAGACGAGTGGAGAGATTCCGAGAGTGAAATGCTCCTGTGTAGTTAAACAATAAGCAGCCAAGAAATGTGGCTCAACCGATCAAATTAGTTGATTAGTTCAGTAGTTCATTAGGTACACCTCTTCAACTGATCGTTAACGCAAATACCTAATCAGCCAATCACATGGCAGCAAATCGGTGCATTAGACATCTAAACGATCTGCGAAGAGCATCAGAATGGAGAAGAAAGGCAATTTAAGCGACTTCGAACATGGCGTGGTTGTGGTCTTTCCGAAACTGCTGATCTACTGGGATTTTCACACACAACCATCGCTAGGGTTTTCACAGAATAGTCTGAAAAAGTGAAAATATCCAGTGAGCGGGTGAAAATTACTTGTTACTTCCAGAGGTCAGAGGAGAATGGACGGACTGGTTCAAGCCGATAGAAAGGCAACAGTAATTCAAATAACATCTCGGGACAACCAAGGTATGCCGAAGAGCATCTCTGGATGCACAACATGTTGAGCCTTGAAGATGGGTTACAGCAGAAAAGACCACACCGGGTAACACTCCTGTCAGCTGAGAACAGGAAACTGATGCTATAATACTCATGGGCTGACCAAAACTGGACAAAATTTTGATGGATCCATCCTGCCTTGTATTGCCGGTGGTGTAATGGTGTGGGGGATACTTTCTTGGTATAGTATGGTGAATGTATATTATATACTGTCTGGACAAAAAAAAAAAGCTCGCCATTCCAGTAGGGCCAAATTATTAGACTGCATCAAGCAAAGAAGATTTAAAATGATTTAAATAATTTCCGAAGGATTATTGATTAGAACTGTTGTGGAAGAAGTGTGGTTGGGGGGGGAAAAAAAATGACTGAAGATGACTTAATCACTTGATGAAGAAAAAAAAAAGGACAGTAGGAATCACACCCATGTTTAATTTTCCAAGTTAAAGCATTCAATCTGATGAAAACTTGCAGGATGCTGCTGCATGGCCCTAAGAAAACCACATGATAAAGATAAAGATTAGACATGGAATGCAATGGAAAAAGGTCATGCGATGAGCTCCGAGTTCAAAATGGACCTGTTCCAGAGTGATAGGCATGTCCGATGAAGAAGTGAAGAAGCGATGCTCCCATCATGCATAGTGCCCATACTGTATAATCTGGGCTGGCTTCAGTTTCCCAGGTCAAGACCTCGACAATGTTATGCGGCAATAAAATGAAGTCAGCTGATGACCTGAATGTACTGAATGACCAGGTTATCACATCTCCCGAGTTTGCCTCCCCTAATGGAACAGGCATATTCCAGGACTCACAGTGTGAAAGAGTTTCTGGGAGCAAGAGGAATCATTTTCACACATTAATCGGCCACCACATGTTAAAGCTAAAGTGGTTGAATGAAATATTAGCGTGTGTTATTTGTTTTTGGTTAGGGAATGTATTAGTAGAGGCAAACCTGCAAGCATGATCCTAAATAAAGAAGTAGATGCACTATGGCCAGTAGATCATTTATTAGTGAATTTAAGGACTCGTATTAGTTAATTGTTAAAAAAATAAATCATCTAATTAATAAACACTTGAAAGACAATGTATGTGCCAATTAATGTGTAATATATAGAGATATATATAGATATAGATATGTATGTATGTATGTATGTATAGATATATATATATATAGATATATAGATATAGATATGTATGTATGTATGTATATATATGTGTGTGTGTGTATATATATATATATATATATATATATATATATATATATATATATATATATATATAGAGAGAGAGAGAGAGAGAGAGAGAGAGAGAGAGAGAGAGAGAGAGAGAGAATGTGACAAAATGAGTAGATCTGTTAGTTTAAGTGTATATGCTATTTAATGAAGCTTCAGCAAAATCTCGGAGCTGCAGAAGCATGTGTCAGGTGATGTAACCGAGCACTCTGGGAAGCTGGACCATCTTTACTCTCATACTGGGATGTAATGAGCTCTGAATGCCAGGAGTTGGCAAGCGTTAACTGAAAGATGGCACTATCTCCGCACAGTATGCTGAATAGTGGGATAGAGGTAGGTGCGGAGCGGCATTATTCGGCCTAAAAGTTTTAGATCTTTTTATTGTATTTTCAGTACTCTCAGCAGATGTTCTCCGATATAGATCAGAGTATTATCATTAGATGTGCACAAAAAGTCTTCCTATGGCGAAACTTACTCACAGCTCAGCAGAAAACCTGGATTTTACTTAGCTTTGAGTAGTTATGAAAGTACCCACAGGCATATCATTTAATAGTTCTTCCTGAACGGTAGTGAGCTGCAGGAAACTGGCCTCGTTTATCAATTAGTATGTAAAGTTATGTGTAAATAGTCATTCCTTGACGAGACCTAATGGGGAAAAAACTCTGACAGGTTTTCTAAACACTTAAAACACTCAACCCACACTCATGATACAGGTTAACAGTTAAAACTATATATACAATCCCATAGATAGCAAAGCGTGCAGGAATTGAGAATGACAAAACTAAAGTGTGAAAGACCGCCCTCTAGTGTGACCCCCCCCCCCCACTTTCTTATCTATCTATCTATATAGATTTATTGATGTGCACTTATTTACATTTAGCAGACCATCTTATCCAGAGCGACTTTCAAAAGTGCTTTGAAGTGTCCGTCATTGGATAGATCCTTACACTTGGTTACTAACTAAGTACCATCAGTCAAAAACTGTTGGGTGAGTTAAAAGAAACTCAAAGCACTTTTGAAAGTCGCTCTGGATAAGATGGTCTGCTAAATGTAAATAAGTGCACATCAATAAAGTGCCATTACTTTTGTCCTAATTTAAAGTCCTTTATATGAAGAGAGACACTTCAGTTGATATATTTAAGTGATTTAACAATATTTAAGCAACAGTAGAACTTTTGTATAAATTTGCAGCAAATCAGTAGTGGAACTGTTCGATTTAATGGTTCATGACGTTTAATCCATCTTTTGTTGGTCAGGTTTTTGATCCAGAGACAATTTTGAAATTTTTAAAATGCAAATTGTCTAAACTTGAGAAATTTCTTTAAAAAATATATCACATCTTTTGTCAACATATTATATCATATATCAACATATTATGAATTGCATTGTCTGCGAATACTTGCATTTTGTCAGAATGCCACGTCTTCTTCTTTGGAGTTTATGAGCGGTGGGTACAATGCCTCCACCTACTGGAACGGAGTGTGGTCAGGCAATTAGACAGTAAAAAATGAGACACAACCTTTAAACAATCAGCAATTTAATGTTTATTAGATAAATTTTTTTTATATGCGCGGTGTGGATTTAGTCGTGTCCAATTCCTCCCCGTCACTAGGGGGCTCCCACATTAAGGCTACTACTACCACTCAGCCGGGAGGGCCGAAGACTATCACGTGTTCCCTCCGAACCACGTGACACCAGCCGACCGCATCTTTTCTAACTGCTCGCTCACGCACCGTTGGGGGCGGCGTAACACACTCGGAGGACAGCGCTATCCGCCCCTTCCGCTTGCGTGAGCCCACAGACGCTCTAAGCACTAAGTACCTCTCATCCCTCCCCTCTCTGAGTACCACTAAGTACCTCTCTGAGAGAGCTCGGCCAATCGGTTCTCTCTAGACCTCCGGCTGCGAGAGGTTACAGCATTACCCGGGAATCGAACTCGCGATCTCCAGATGATAGGGCGAGCACTTTACCACTGCGCCACTCGGAGGCTGTTTTATTAGATACTTTTAGTAGCTTTTAATACTTCAGAACTTGTGAGAAATATAGTTGTTTGAGACAAATCAGTCAACATCAGCGCTACTGAATGAAATCGAATCTAAAATCACAATCCCTGAAATTCAAATGAGATTGAACTGACATGATACCCAGCTCTAATTATTATACATTGTGAATTTATACAAGAATGTTCATACACATTTATCAACTCATAAGATATAGAAACACTGGATACCATAATTTGCCTGAACTGATTTGCCGTAGTGCTGGCTCACTGGCTCTTTTACATCCTTTCAGGTTTGCGCCTATGACCGAGTAGGCCTGGGCTTCAGCAAGAGAGTGCTGCAGAACGACACCACAGGCACGGAGAAAGTCTGGAGATTATCTACCACTGGAAGGTACTCCATATACACAGTATACTTGTAATGTTTTCTGTATCTCTTTTTCGAGTTTTAAACCCATTGTATGTGATTTCTTTTCACCATTCTACACCGGCAGGGTCATTATAATATTCTCAGTACATAACAGAATAGACGGATTGTGTTATCATAAATATGTGGCATTTAGTATAAGGTGTAAAATATTTATAGGCTAGTTTTACAAAATTATAACTTTTGATTTATATGCTTTTATATTTTCCAATAACAGTAATTCTATAGGTGTTTTATTCCTCTTATAACAATGAAAACTGTCCCTGTTTTAAGTTAATAAGACTAAAACACAGCTCATGTTCCTGAGAAATCAGAAAGCGCAAAAAAAAAAAAAAAAGACCTCATTTATAGTCTTTCCAGTGGTGGAAATCATCAACCAGTAGTCGACACTGGAGACTCCTTCCAAAAAGTTAGAAGTTAAAATTATGTTCTTTTCCTGGCACAGTCGGTATAATTTCACAGTAAGTATGTCGCCACAGCAGAGGAACTGATTCGCTATCTCGAGCGCACACACACACACACACACACACACACACACACACACACACACACACACACACACACACACACACACACACACACACACACACACACACACAGGCTTTCACCACCCACACAAGGGCACGTCCTTGGCGTGATCTCCGGCCGCGCCGATGCTTGTGATCGTCCTACACGACGACTTGCTTTTTCATCTCGTAGCAGGACACATGGGAACACTGATGTCTGGTGCTGCAACCTCGCAGCTCCTGATGCGAGCAATCAATTTCTTTCCCAGAATCCAATAAGCGGCCAAAAGCAGGCACTTTGACGGACGTCTCCTTAGGGCCACCTGCCGCCGAGAGACTTCTTCATTTGGCCGCCGCTTTGATTTGTTAGCAGGCGCAGATCAGGTGATCGGCCATAAAGTGGGTGATGCAGTTGATGTCGAATGTTGCATTCCTCAGTTCTTATATTGACGAGATCATCTATTAAGGGAAATACTCATAAGCAAACAATTTCCATAAAGGATGTGGTTCTTGTGGGATTTCCATATAAGCTCAATTAGAGATGTACCAAATATAGTGTACGAATCGAATGTATGTGTAATAAATCCCAACACAACACACGTATATAAAAAATACTATTTTTTTTCAAACTATTTGACATGGTGAAGTTTTCTATAAGAAGCAGTGTGAGTGCTTGTAATGGCACTTTTCTGAAATGGGAAACTTCTGGAATGAAAGAAAAAACCCGGTGAGAGAACGATTATTTATAGCTGTTTATTATTATTATTATTTATAGCTAAATTAAATAAAACATATAAATATATACAATAAAATTATTATAATCTATATATATATATATATATATATATATATATATATATATATATATATATATTTTTTTATTTTTTTATTTTTTTTATTAAATTTTCTTATTTTACTGCAAATTCTATGTTTACTTTCTAACTGTATTCTCTAGTGCAATATTTTCACTGTAGTGAAATCTTTCACAGTATTGGTGTTGATTAAATTTTTTATGTTATACATTTAATACAGAAAATGTGTGTGCCAAAGAAGCAACTTCAGAACCTGGACCAATCTTGCTTCCCTAAAAATTTCAATTTATACTGTCTCATTTCTAACAATGAAAATTTAAAAGGCAAATTATTCATGTTTCTTTATGAGTATAGAAGTAGATGACATGTAAGAATTGATGCTTAAATTACAAAAAGACAAAAGAAACTATGTAGTGTCTATAACCATGTCTATAAATCATGTTGTAATATCTTAACAGTTTTGCATTTTAGAATAATACAGTTTTAATAGCTTCATGGCTTCATGGCACCAATGCCATGTTTTGGCCGTTTCTATTTTAGATCACAGACAGTCGTTTAAGCATTTCACTGCATATCATACTCTGTAATAATGGAGAAATAAAGAGGAATAAAGAGCAATTTTTGAAAAAAAAAAAAAAACTTAATTGTCCCATTTAATCTGTCTATAACACCACACTCTGTCATGTTCGCCTTGTCAGTTACATTCCTAAATCCTCCATGTTTCCTCTCGGATTAACACCCTCGGCTATAACTCGGCCCCTTTCTGACCCTCTGTCACTTCATGCATGTTGTTAATTATTCAACCTATTTGCTCACGCTCTTGCTCGATCTCGCTGAACTCATTCCGTCTTCTGTGTGACGGACACGGACAGAGCCGAGCGCCGTGTCATAACATCCGAGACGGTCAGGACTCGTGGTACGGCCCGGTGACGAACACATGCACTTTCTCAATCCTTCGGTCATTCTGCTTCCTGCTGACTGAGACACCTTGTCTCAAAAATAAGCGTATTACCTTTCTTATTTTTTATTTATTTTACCCTTCTTGTCTTTTTTTTTTTTTTGCCGTCAGGATGGTAGACGACCTCCACCGGGTGGTCAAGGCCGCTGAGATAGCCACGCCCTTCATTCTGGTCGGCTCAGGGCTGGGAGCGATGAACGCCAGGTTTTATACTCACATCTACGACGTGTAAGTTCTTAAATGAAATGAACTTTCTTTGGCCTACAGTATGTGAGTCACAGATTTCATTAAGATTGAGTCACAATGTACCTCACTAAACCCTATCTAATGTATTTCAAAGTCAACTTAAACGCCATTTTAGGAAACCGCTGTCCTTGCAAGTGTTTTTTTATTTTATTTTATTTTTTATTCTTACTTTTATTCTCTTGTAGAATGTAACAGCACTTGACAGCATACATCCTTCTCAATGCCTTAATTCCTTTTCCTGGATGATGATGATAGTACTCCAGACCATACAGGTTTAAAAACATAATGGATAAAATAGTTTATTCGTAATTTAATTCAATGTCTTGCAGGAAAATTGTGTTGTTTTTGTTTCATTTGCCAGAAGTTGTTTCAGTGGTTAAGCTTTCTATTAAGCATAGCCTCAGAGACTGAATATGCAACAACATGCAGGATATTTTAAATAAAAATCCAAGCTGGGCTTTTCTGAGCTGAGAAGCTACAGTAGCAGGCACATACTGTATCTGTAGTGTATCTGTACAGTAATGTTTGATCAGGTTCAGTGCTTAAATGGTGTTCCTGACATGCATGCACTGTTTTAATAGGAACGTCAAAATATGTTCATATTAAAATGGTTTAATATCAGTCAATATTGGTAATTATTGATCATTTATAAAGAGCTGTTACAAGGCTATGTTTTTACTTAACACCAGTGAAAAGGTTTTCAATTCCTTCCTCGCTTTCTGTACTCATCTTATCCGTCACGTTCCACCCTGCTTCTGTTGCTGGGGGTGTCCCATTCCGGGGGGTGAAATGTACGCAGTCTCTGCTGACTGCGTGACTGCCGAAGGACGAACAGACGGTCTGGTCTATGCAGACGAGCTGCTGTCGGTTAACCTTCTGTAATATTTAACCATATTAAGTGTAAGCCTTCAAAATGTGACAGCCTGAGTTGTGATGCTATGATGTAATCGTCCTTCAAATGCGTCCGTCGAAGGATGCACCCCCAAATTCAACCGGCGGTCTTTTAACAAGCATGGCTTTCTACTTCTTTTGCTTTCATCTCAACTCACTTTTAAAGGTCCTATATTTTCCTATATTTCCCCCAAAAGTGTTTATCTGACACCCCTTTCCCACCAACCCGCTGCTAGTTGTCTGATCCTAGTGCTGGTCCAGAGCCGGTTCAATAGCAAACTGGCTTTGTTTTTCCATAGGCTGGGGAGTCACGTCATTAAGTCATTGTATACAACGGTGTACATCTCAACTTTTCCATCAGAGCTAGAGGCAAAAAAGAAAAGGAAGCGGCAAAAAAAAAAAAGCTAGCGATAAACACAACAATGGCGAACTTCAACGTGGCTTTGCGAGCAGTGATCCTGGCTTTATCCTTTATCATAACTAGAAAGCATTTGAGCTGCCCATTGCATATTAAGTAATTTTTTTAAAGATGACAGTCACTAAAACTTTTAGTTGGATGTGATGATCCCATCCCCAGACCCGGACGTAAGAGGTTCTTTGTTCTATCCCAGCAAAATGTTGGTGCCACCATGCAACCAGTTTTTCTGTCAGGGGGGCTGGTGCTTTGGCCGTCTAAACCCCAAAGAACTGGTTCAAAATTGGGCTCCGGAACCGACCCTGGTGGAAACGGGGTACATAAATGCTATGGCTGAAAAACAACTCGGATAACAACTCAGTTTTTCATACCTCTAAATCCCTCTGTTTCACTCCTATTCGACTGTGTTGTCCCGGCCAATCCAAAAATGTAACACTGAGAAGCAGGGAATATTTGTATCATTTTCGTGTTTGTATACATGCACAGCGGAGCCAAATCTGAGGGTCTAAAAGACACTCTGAGCCAGGCATTGTACTGCTGACCGGTTCAAATCCCACCGGCACTTGAGATGAAATGAAAGTCGCTCTGGATAAGAGGGTCCACCAAATGCCGTAAATGTCTGGGCACCCCATCATCCAGACGTGGCTAGTTCGATTCCCGGGTGATGCCGTAGTTTCTCGCAGCCAGAGGCCTAGAGAAAGCTTATTGGTGGGATGGGAGTACTCGCATGAATTGCGGCTCTACAGCGCGAGCGAGCAGTTCGAAAGATGCAGTCGGCTGGCGTCAAGTGGTTCAGAGGAAACACGTGATAGTCTTCGACCCTCCCGACTGAGTGATAGTAGTAGCCTTAATGTGACCTGCCATGTCGAGGTCGTATATCCACCGAGATCTCACAAATCTTAGCGGGGAGCTTAAGCGGTGCTCCCATAAATCCCTCTCCTATCTCGGCGTGATTATACCCCCCACACCCTTCCCCGGAGAGATTTAACACTTCGTCAGCGCTGACGTGAAGCCGTTAACCCCTGTAAATTAAGCCGTGATGGCTGTGTAGCATCCTTGAACTTAAAATATTGCACCCACACGTACAGTATTAAAGGTGGGACGGTGTGGAGAAGCGGTGGGTCTCGGAGAGTGCTCGGGCTAGGGCTTGTGCTGCTTTTGTTGTCTTTTCTGTTGTTTTTCTTCCATGCCGAGTGAAAAGACATTAACCATTCCCTCTGTCTATTTGTCCAGGCAAGTGTCAGACTTGGTGATGATCAATCCCATTCCAGAGGACGTCTTTGAGGAGGAGACGTGGCTGCAGTACTGGTGAGTCATTGAGAGGGAGAGGAGGGAAGAGAGAGAGAGAGGTAGAGTGTGAGGGGGGAGAGTGGGAGAGATGGTAGACTACACAATGACAGTGTTCTGCCATTCATCACTTTAATACAGAGCCCAATTAATCAAAGGTCAGGGAGTGTTAGAAGCTGTTCTTAATTCATACCAGAGTGCAAATCATCCTCGTATGAGTCAGCAAAAATCTGCAGCGCATTATTCACTCTATTCCACACTTTCGCCTGTCAGTATAAACTTTAAAGCATCATCCACCTATAAATCAATCATCTCAGTTTTTCAAAGGAGGAGCTTTTAATTTTTAGGGCTACCGACCAAAAAAAAAAAAAAAAATGCATTGCTGTCTACTTCCTCTCAAGTAACCCTATGCAACTCCTTCATTGCTCATAAGTTGCATTTTAAAGGGCCAACAGTTTATCGCTAACACGATAGAGCCAAAGTAGTCCACAGATACTACAAACTCCCTTTCATTCAGTTCTATTCCTAAAGCACTGTTCTAGTGTCTGTGTAAATGAGGTACTGAAGAGCCACACCCTATTAGGGAACTGGGCAACAAGCCGAGAGGGGGTGCGTATTATATGAGGTCACATTATGAAGTAGATGTAAGTGGCTCGTTTAAGACCCGGTCAGTACACTCACTCACACTCATCATCTATACCGCTTTATCCTGTATTCAGGGTCACAGGGGGGCTGGAGCCTATCCCAGGAGACTTGGGGGACGAGGCGGGGTGCCCATCCATTGCAGGCAAACATATACACTCACTCACACACTCATTCACACACTACAGGCAATTTGGGAGCGCCAATTAGCCTAATCTGCACGTCTTTGGATTGTGGAAGGAAACCGAAGTACCTGGAGGAAACTCACCAAGCATGGGGAGAACATCTGGCCAATACAACACAATAATAGAAAAATGATGAAAAACCATGGAATGTGTTTTTCTTTTCTCGTCCTTATGTTTGTATGCACATGTTTCTACCGGAGACCCATCTGAATGTCTAAGAATGGCAAAAAAGGTATTTTTTAAAAAATAATATAAAATAAAAAAGGAAAGAAAAAAGAGGAAGGGTTGAGCGGTTTTGTTTTTAATTCTAGGGCTAGAAATAATATAAATAAGATCTTAAAATAAAGAATCTAGCTGAAGAAAAAGTTGCGTGTACAGTTTATGGAAAGAAGGACCCGGACACACTTCGACACTTTGAAGAAAAAAAAAAAAATCGTTTAAAGCTTCCTCCCTATAGTCCTGATCTTGCTCCATCAGACTGTTTCACCCGTTTGGTCCCCTGAAAGCAGCACTACGAGGATGAAAATGATGCATTCGTGCCTCACAGCTCAGCCTAAAACATTTTTGAAAGAGGGAAGAGGAAAGCTTGTTGACAGACAGACAGACAGACAGACGGACAATGTGTGTTGAAAAGCAAGGAGATTATGTTTGTCTTTTCTAAACGTTAATATAAAAAAAATACCTACGGCCGAAGCATGGATAATGTTTGCCTCATATAAGAAAGTTTGTACTGAAAAACAATTTGGTAGTATTTGCCATACAAGTGCCTCGTGTGGTGTTACTATAAAATGTATAAAGTGTCAGCATGTGCAAATTCGTTTGATTCCATATTGAGAAACATCTCTGTTACACCTCTATGGACCAGTATTTTTGTAACGATCAGCCGAGCGTTAGCTGCTTTCCCTCGTACTACACTGAAATAATGAAGATGTATGAGAGATTTGCTCGGTGGCACCGTGCGAGTAATCTCGTGCGAGCCATCTCCGCGCACATCGTGATTCATAACCTTCAGCTGCTGTTATTTTTTCCCGCAGTTATGTAACACAATTGAAGTTCAGTCAGATAACGGATGAATAATGCAGAAGGCGTTAATTTATATGTGACCCAAAGTAGAGCAGCAGCATTTAACTGCGATGTGTGTCCAATTACCCTGTGATTAATAGCCGCTCAGGCCGGCAAGTATAAAACACCAGAGATGCAATTCAATTACTTAGGCATGACAAAATAAATGTTGGGGATATTAACTTGCGCCTTAAGTTAATATAGCTTACATGGAATTGTGGAACAGATTTTGTTACTTATGGAGCGGTTAGGTAGAGTCGACTCCTTGCATTAAAGATGAATCAAGAAGACATTTGATGCGCGTCTGTCGCGCGCTCTTTAACAGAGCTACGAAGCCAATGACTAATTTATTGCTTGACGTGAATGTTTTATAGGAAAGCATTTTGCTTTATATGTATTGAAATCTTCAAGGACAGTGCTGCAAAGGTTATAATGGGAATATGGCTTTAAAAAAAAAAAAAAAAACAGTGACCCAAAAAAATGCAGTGAGTGAATATTAAATGTAAAATAACATGCTTATACTGTTAACTTGTATATTATAATAACACTGGAGGAAAACAATGATGAGCCATTTATAGTGCAAGAGGCATCCTATTTATACACTGGACTTGGGAGTGTGTGTCACAGCTCAGGGATGAGGAGGATGCGAGCGGATGGTTTTCAATAGAAATCACGAACAAAACCTAAATGCTAATGCTAGGAGAAACACAACAACAACTAATGAAGGAGAAGTATGAACCCAACAGGTGACGTGTTATTGTAGAGAAGTCGAACCCTGACAGACGTGAAACACAATGTCTTGTTGAATTTTTACAATGTTACGTGATTTGAGTTGCTTTTCTGTCCATGGTTGCATTGGATTTACCAGTAGTTCTGGATTTACCAATAGTTCTTGGATTTGGATTCTTGGATTTCTTGGATTTATTCTTGGATTTACCAATAATTCTGAGTTTCCTTAGCATTTCTGGAGACTGTGAAATGATGGAGAAAGAACGCATGGAAGAAAGTATTTAATGGGTTTATTAAGGGTGAATGGACTAGAAAGGCGGATTTGAACTGAAAGGAATATGAAGGCGATCAAGACTAGAAAGTGGTGGTTATGTAACATGATGGATGCCAACCAGCGGTATACACCAATAAGACAAGACATCATTACAGCATTCCTGTCAGCCTGTACCAGGGTGACCATCATCCTCATACAAGATGATATGATCAACAAGATGTTTTTTCTGACCATTCTGGGTAAAGCTCTGGAGAACGTTGTGTGTGAAAATCCCAGGAGATCAGTATCTACAGTATCTTCAGTATCTACAGCAAAGCTACAAACCACTGAAAAACTAAATTCGCTGATCAGCCATAACAATGAAGAACATTTATGCCCCATATTGTGTAGGTTCACCTTGTTCTGGCCCCTCAAGCCATGGCCTCTGGGGGGTCCTGTAGTGTCTGGCACCAGGACGTCGCCAGCAGAGGCTTTGCATGATGTGGAATTCAGGGTGAGGCCTCAATGGATCAGACTTTGTCTGGCGAAACCCATTTCTGATTAATTGGAATGGATTCTGGGAAGTTTGGAGGTTGGGTTGGCGGCCTTGGGCTCTTTGCCTGTAGAGCCTGAGTATGGTGCACTGGATGTTCTGGTGCCTTTCTATCAGGGCCAGCATTTACTTTTCTGGGATCAGACTGGGCAGACTGGTCTTTGGTCCCGACAGACATAAATGTGCTTGGGTGCCCATGATTCTGTTACCAGTGTAATTGGTAATCAATGTTATGTGGAGTTTATGTTATGGCTGAGCTTTGTATACTGTACATCATTGTGAGAGCTAGTACAGGGGTGTTTCGATGGTAGACGTCTTGCCAACAGACAGAGAGTTAGAATTGAACTGAAAGAAAGGTGCAGTTTTAAGAAGCTGAATGGACTATTTTAGTCAGGTTTTAATAGGCATGGTTATAAAGTGCTATAAAGGTCAGAAGAAGAATTTTGTCCCGTCACCTCCAGAGATCTCTCACATGCACATGAAAGGGGAGGATATGGAAAGCGGCGAAAGCAAGATTCTATAAAGCAGCTTTAGATATGGTTCAGAGAAATGCATTTTCCTTGTCAGGAAAAGCTCAGGAATGGAAAACTATGTCTGGGATTTTTTCCCCCCGGCTAACAACAAACAGAGGTGCTTGGAGTTTGCTAGACAGAGGTTCTGAAGTCCAACTAATCCTTGCTGTTACTGTACATAAAGCACAGGATCTGGGAACCTTGTTTAGATCAAGTACCATGAATGAAAATCTCACTACCTCCACCAAATGGATACAGCTGGGTTGTGATTGAACCTTCCTAGGATCTAGTGAACCTAGTGATGTCTAGTGTTTGACATGGTCATCCCAAAGTCCTAGTTGAAGCTCCACTGGAAACTTAAGAGAGGATCCTGGAAAATCTGCAGTTTAGATAAATGTTGGATTGGAAAAGGGTGGCTCTTATATCTTATATAGGGGAAAATGGCAATTCTCTCATATTTACACTAAGAGATTTAAAAATAAATTTAATTAGGAAAACATCATTTCAGAAACTTTTTATTCCCTCCTTTACCAAGGGTGCCAACAAGTACTGTATGCTGTACTGTAGCTGAACAAGTACTGTATGCTGCTGATTGTTTCCAGCCTTTGTCCAATATGTAGTAAAGGTTATATGGATTTGGTTACCACTGTGGCTCTTTTCCTCTGGTCCAGTGTAGGAGCTGATAAAATCTAGAACAAGGCCTTCAAAAGCAATATCGATTGCTGAAGCGTCCTGTGTTTACCCAGCATGCTTCAGAACCCACTTCACAACCATGGTATTGACTCGACCATTGAATCAGCTAAACCTGGTGTCCTGTGTTGGCTTTGATCTGCAACCCTTTACTTTACAAGTGACTTTAAACTGGTGACCTGTTGGCAGCAAGTGGGACATTTTTAAGAGCTTCTCATTTAAAAACTATACAGGTGTATGAAGAATGTATTTTTTCTAATAAATAATGCAGTCGTATGATAGATGAAACACAGCAGGTGATCGTTTATTAATGATCTTTGTTTTTTTTCTCTCCATGAGACAGAATAGTGTGATGAGCAGTACTGTAGGTAATGTGTTTACACACCGTATCTTAAGGGATTATTTGACATTGAACAAGCATTATTTTGCAAAGAGAAAATAATTCAACTACATCTCGAATACTTTCCTGCACTAAAAACTGTAGCTATTACAGCAAGTCCATGGATGGAAGAGATGAAGGTCAAACTGCGGTTCTCTACAAATTCTTCTTTTTTTTTTTTTTTTACCAAAAACAAATGTTAAAGATTTGTTGCTCATCTGAGACTTGATTAGTTAGAGAACATAATTGGAGAATATTGTGATTGTTCCAAGCCCTTTAATATTTCTAATAAACTGAAGAATATTACTTTACAATGTAAACTTTTATTATTATTATCTTAAGTTCTCATTATATAACTAAATATATAAGTTATTCTATTCATTCAAAAGTCCCGGCTTGACTTGAACAACCACTTGTACTTAGAGAATCTGTTCTGATTATACCACAGTCCTCAGAATTCTTGAATCTGATTGGTCGTTGCATTTTCGATAAGTTTTCTGTAACAGCACAGTGGCTGAGAGACGAATCCCGGGAACTTCTGCTAAAGTGTTCACTTTTATACTAACGACTAATTTACATTCAAATTAAACTCTAATTTAAAACTTAAAACACTCTCTATTTTAAGACTAATAATAAAATAGTTAATGAGTTGATATGGCAGAGCTTTCTTTAAGGACAATTAGTTTTTAGTGCATGCTCTGCATTAACATTAACTTACTGTGAAGTTACGTATGATGCATCATAAATGTAATATAAAGAAAATTATGTTGGGAAGGGATTAGAAAAATATTTAATGTTACGGTGGGAACAGCATGCATTTTTTTATGTTTATGTGACAGATTTTTAGCATGACAAAGATTTTACAAATTTTTACAGAGAGTTATAATGGGAGGAATTTATTTATACACTTTTTTAAAATTCATTTGGAGCACATTGTTCAGTAAGTACTATGAATTATTCATATACATTATATATTCATATAAAGTGAAATAAATAGGAGACTAAGAAGTCAGGATCCGGTCCAAGTGCCCAAAGTCCATGTGAAACGGAGTTAGTGATCAGATCCCAGCTCCACCAGGTTGGCGTTGTTAGGCCCTTGAGCCTGTCTGCTCCAGGGGCGCTATATAACGGCTGACCCTGCGCAGTGATCCCAGTAACGCTGCGATATGTACAGTAAAGAAAACATTCACTGTGCAGTAATGTGTATGTGCCAAATAAAAGCTTTATTTGGTCATGCTGCTAAATCAGACTCTGATATGGTTGGATTTTTGATTTTTATTTCACTATTTATTACACTTGAAATATGCGACTTTACATGTATTGAATTTAGAATATATAAGTGTGTATGTATTTGCGTACACTGATATTAGACCTAAACTACTTTCAAGGAGTCAACATGGAATTTCAGAGTTTAAGCTTTGAGAGCCTGATTCATCAGAAAGTCCACATAGCTCTGGGGAAGAAATGTTAATGCCTGTTTCTTTGGGAAATAGATTTTGCTCTGAACATAATGATCAATCTAAAATCTGTTCTTGATAATAGCGCACGCACCGTTCTAATGCATTTTGAGTTCCTAAGGTTTTTTTTTTTGTAGTAATCAGTTATATAGCAGTTATGTGTGGCCGGTCAGACAGACACACAACGATCCCCACACACACCCCCCCCACACACACACATACCTGAGCAGTTCTGTTCATGCCTGTGGCCTAGACGTCCTCTGGGAAATCTGGGCTGAGATTGGACACTGCACAGGACTGCAGAGGGAAAGAAACTTCTGCCATTTTGAGAGAAAGAGTGTGTGTGTGTGTGTTAGAATAATTATGACACTGCTCACAGCAAGTAATATAACTGTTATTTTTAATTAATTTATTTAAAGCATTGCTAAATTTAACCTTAAATTTCCACTTCCTGTCATTTTTTTTTTTTCAGAAGTCTTGCCATCACACAAATCCACACGTTCGTTAGCATAAATTATTAAGTGCAGGAAGTAGATGCTCGCTGGGGATTTCTCTGGGAATCAAGGATGCCAATTAATAGTAATTAGCACTGCTCGGGCTGTAGCTACTCTTGCCAGTGTCAGGCTAATGAAGCAGGCCTGTAGCGACCCTAGTGTATTTACCTCAGTCTAATCTATAGTATTGACTCCGAGTCACTTAGGGGAAGACTGAAGGCCCTGTTTTTCCATAAACCAGTAGTGTAGGCTGGATCGTGACTGCCCCCTACTGGTGAATGTGTAAAAGCTTTTCATTAACTTTTCAGTGCATGAAAATGCTAATAATAATTAACTGATGCAATATTATCTAAAGATACTTAATCTTTTTTTAACTCTTTATTTTATTTTGGTTTGAATTAATTATATATTGGAGATTTACTGTAGCAGTTTTGCCAGATTAAAAAAAAAAGGCAAATTACTTATTTGTGTCATTGGTGATGAAGTTTAATAGTCTCCCAAATCTAAACTGAAAGCGTTTAACATTCTCTGAGCCGGTCGTTAAGTGTAATATAGGTGTAGGGATTCTTTATGATGATGTCGGACCACAGCACCCTCTTATAGGTGTCAGGATGGTGTGTAAAGGAGAAGTCGTGTGATCATTGCTTAAAATAAGGCAATGGTGGGTTTTTTTTAATTTTTTTTTAAAGATTTGGCTATAGCGACATCATATTCTCAGCGTCAGATGCTCTGCGCACGGCTCGCTGTACGTTTTTGTACACTTTTCTGGCCACAAGTTTCACAGTCTTTACAGTTACAATCTCATTGTCTTTCTGTTCTTCTCTTTTTAGATGCATTCCTCCCTGTACTGGTGTCTGACTGGAAACTACTAAAAATAATAATATTATTATTTATTTATTAATGTGTTTATTTATTAATATTTACTCTGGGTCATTTGATTTATCAGGCAAAATGGCACATTGTGAGAGAAGTTTGGGACCAAATCTGGATCCTATTGGCATCGTTGCCAAAACGAGTCAAAAGTCAAAAGCTTTGATTTCATTACTACAGTAGATATGATTTTTTTTTGTTTGTTTTGTTTTTTGTTTACTTAATTTTTCAGATTGAAACGGTCTTGCAAGAAAGTCGAAGTGTTGAGCAATAATTATCCAGAGTGTCTGCAGGTGGAGTCGCTGCCTGGCCAATTTCTTTTGGGTCTATCTTCTGGACAGCAGCCATTTTATTCATTCAAAATCATCACTAGCTTTGTGTCTACAATCCCATAAATACCAGAGTGTGAGTGTTGTGATGTTTCCAGTAGAGGGACGACTAAATACAATACAGGTGAATTGGTGCCGAGTCTGATGCAGGTTGCAGGTCCAGGTGGAAATTATTGTATTGGCCTGTGTGAGAATCTTACCTGAGGTACGCCTCTGGCTAGTAATAGCTTCTTCTGTCTTGTATTTTAATTCTCTAAACATTTGATTTACAGGAAAGATGTCTTAGATGTTCTTATATTGCAAGTGAATTTAAATCCTTAGCATAGTCATGTAAAAATGATCACTTTTCCTGTTGACAGAGAAAAGCCCTGACCACGCATTCTCAACATGTCTGCTGATTGGTCTGTTGAGACAGGTTATATGCCCCCTGCTGGTTTGGTGTGTTTTTGCTTTTTCATGTGGGTTTATATAGAGGAATAAAGGTAGGTTTTACTCTCAGAACTGTTCTGTTATTCTGCACATCATCAAAAGTCTTGGTTTGACTTGAACATCCCATATATTTAGTAATGGGTTTAATGGTCTTACATTTGTTATTTTATAATCAGATAACATCTTAACAAGTGAAAAATGTCTTTAATGTAATCAGGTTGATCTCTTTCAAGGCAATTAAATGTTTTTGCTATTTTTAAATCCTTTTCTATTGGCAGATAGTTTTGCTAGTTTTTTGAACGAAGCAAAATTCTGTTTGATGCAATCTTATATTAAGACGTTTTTGATGAATTTGACTATTTTCACTTACGAAAATATTTTTCTAGGTTTGTAGTAAACATTAAATAAGTTTTCCTCAATACAAAAAATTATTTACATGCAAAAATCTTTTAAATTATTTTATAAATTTTTTAAAAGAATTAATAATAAAGAATTAATAATGTTCTAATAAGTGAATTATTTATAATTATGATAATAGTTATGATGATGATAATAATAATAATTATAATTAGTAGTATTATGATTATTATGATTGTTTATTATTATTATTATTATTATTATTATTATTATTATTGTTATTAACAATCAATAATAATAATTAGTATTATTATGATTATTATTATTGTTTTTTAATTTTTAATTTTTTTTTTGTTTGGAGTTCCCGCTAATCCTTATTTTATTAATGGCGTGTTAAAATCAGTACACCTCCTGATAAAAAATTCTAATACAACATACAACACCTTCATTCTACAGCGTATTCCCCATAATTAAAGCTGCAAGGGCAATATTTCTGTCACTGGCCTACTGCATCAGCAGCTTCAGAAAAGGTCGACTGCGACGGGGCAAAGCATGGAGCGTCTGATCACACTAACAAACTCTGTGATCATGTACAGAAGTTCTGTGGGAATTTTGAGTCTATAAATAAAAACAAAGTTAAGTATTGCTAAAGAATTGTCTAGTAGTAAAACATATTCTGTTAAACCCGGACTGTGTCTTGTTATCTGTAGCCATTTCCTGTGAAGAGCGAGCGAGAGGGGGGGTGGAGGGGTCGGGGGGAAGGAGCCCATGCAAATTTGAAAGGGTTCTTATCAGTTCTGAGGATGATCAGACTCGGTGTGTGTGAGCGAGAGAGTGTGTGACATTCCGACAGTGGGTCATGCGCCTGCTCCCTACAAGAGCAACAGACTTCATTCATCCTGCACTAATCCAGATGGGAAAGTCAAAGAGCAGAAAGTGCACAGCCTCGACCTCATTTCATCACCTCCATCACTACCAAAGGAGAGAGAGGGAGAGAGAAAAGAGGAGTAGCTCGGAAAATAACTGACATCGGCGAGGCGCTTCGCCGTTATCTGTTTAATTCATCCCACCAATCGGGCCTGTCTTTTCCCTCGCTAAATTGCCCTTTGACACGCATGCCTTCCCATGCATAATCCAGACCTCCTGGGCAGAATAAAAAAAAAAAAGAAAAAAATGAATGGAAGTGAACCGAAGACCTCCGAAATAAAATGTCAATGCCGAAGGCCCGATTTGACGCCAAATCAAAGCTGCGCGGTTCAACACAGAATGTGCTTTTTGGTGGCGAGGAAAGGAAAACGTGTCCGAGTGAAAAGGTGTCAAACGAGCAAAGAATCCTTTGAAGAAAGGTGAAGAGGAATCGAAATTGCGAGCAGAAATGGGTTTGGGAGCGGGACGGAGCGAGATGGCGAAGGAGGATGAATGTCAGAGCGGCCGTCTTTAATTCGCAGTGTGAATGTTTATGTGCGTGAAAGCCAGAGACCTGTTTGGGTCGGAGAAGGAATTTGAAAAAGTGTCAGGTTATCGCTGTGTCAGAAGTTTCATGGAACTTCTTGTTGGACGCCGGAGAACTTTCGAGTTCTGATTGTGAAAACTTGCAAGAACGGCTTGTTTCACAGCGCTCTCACACTGGAGACTCCTTCCCAAGAAAAACAAACAAACAAACCTTAAACGTTTTCTTACAGAAAAGTCGCCATATTGTCGATATAATGCACGTTGCTACTGTATAGAAACACTCGCGCATTAGGACGATGGCGTTAATCAGAATGAAGCTGTGAGTATTAAAGTAAAGTATTAAACATTGGCAGTTTGATATTTCCTCCATTCCACGATCCGCGCTGACTGATCTGGTAGCTGGTTAAGTCCACACAGAACCCGAGCTTGTTTGCTGAGCTGCTTGTTTAACTTCATGAACGGCTTCTGAGGGAAACTCCAGGAGCAGAATTAAACACGCCGCCTCCGGCCACTTCTCTGCTGATTCCGTCGATACGCAGTTCAGCCATAGCAACACACACAATTGCGGCAAAGAGCAAAGTCAACTGTTTTACGCTTTGTGATAAATCTCTCGTGTGTGTGTATGTGTGTGTGTGTGTGTGTGTGTGTGTTTGCTCTTGTTATTGATTGGGCTCTGTAGGTTGTGACTTGCCGATACGTAGCACCAGTGAGCCGAGACCAGTGTTGATTTATTTATTTTTGTTCCCATCATCACATCTCCTTCTCCACTTGTAATACACCTTTGAGATTTAAAGTAGATTAATAACTATGAGAGGGACTCCTCTGAGTCGGAGCTTCTATACAGGCCTGGAATGCTGGATGTTGTCCTGTTCTCTGATCCGTTCCATTGATGAATTGCTAGAAATTGTCTTATTTATTTATTTATTTATTTTTGAAGAATTGGGTTTGTTGTTGTGGAATGCCAGAGAAATCACTTATGACAGCTGTACACCAACATCTATCCCCCCCCTCTGTCTCTCTCTCTCTCTCTCTCTTGACTTTAAAAAGACAGACGTACAGTTTGACACTGGAGACTCCTTCCATAAATGGACAAATGAGCAACTCCACACTATATATATATATATATATATATATATATATATATATATATATATATATATATATATATATATATATATATATTTTTATTTATATATAATAGTCAATAATCAGTGCTTGTGGTACAGACAGTTCATTAAGTGTGTGTGTGTTTCAGGTACACACACCTGGTGCCCTCATTACAGTTGATGCAGCTCTCTGCTGCCACTGGTGTGAGTCGACTTCTCCTCATCCTGCGGCTGCTCGAGCCGAGTTTCAGCGGAGACGATGTCTCAGGAGAACTGCTCCAACGTCAGGTAAAGTGCCTCAGTGTCCTGGAATATATCTGAGAACAGTTATTGAATATACATTAATATTACAGTATAGTACGGGGGGGGGGCATACAAGCGCAGGATGAGTGCGTTAGTGCAGCAGGGGATTATATAGAGAAATAAAGGGAGTTTTGACTGTCATAGCTCATACTGTAGCTGTGTCCTTTTACTCTGCACAATCAAACGTCCCGGTTTGACTTGAACACCCCTCATACATTTTTTTTAATTAAAAAAAATTTTTTTTTTTACTAAATCAAGTTCTCATAAACATATCTGTAAAAGAAAAAAAGTTTCTAACTAATCATAATAAAACTTTGTTCAAGTCCTGCTTTAGTGCTCTACATTTCTAACTAATCATGGAGCAGACTGAATTCGTGCAGCCGGTCATAACGCAGACAGTGGGGTTTCTGAAATCCACCGCTTTTGCAACCATTTAAAATTTAAGAAAGAAATAAAAACAACGAGTGCTTGTCTAGCAACGACTCTTCTCTTACCGATCCATCCCAGCGGAAAAGTTTCTCTCTTATGACTCTTTTATTTGTTTATTTTTCTTCTTCTCTTCTTCCCACTCCCACATCCCTTAAGGTGCTCAATAGGATTCTGGGTTTAGTTACACACGAGCTTCTATCCTGCAGTAAGTTTATACTTCGCGTTCAGTTTAGGGAAATCACTGGATGTTGTTCATAACTTTCAGTTTGAGTAGAAAGATCATTATGAGCTCTACTGATTTAAAAAAAAGTCTTGAGCTCCCCTCATCTCTTCATATTTAGCTTCCAGAGAGCCTTGTATTTGTAGTCCTGAGGAATTGTTGTCCAGGCTTAATGAAGGCTCTCATTTTTAGAACTTGAGCACTTTCAGAGGAATGTAATATAAATATATAATAAGGCAGTATAAGGCGTACAAACATCTAACTTGAGATCCAGTGAGAAACGGGTGTAGATGATGACAGATGATCAGGCCGGTTAGTATACTGGTGATGCTGAATGCTAAAGTGTTTGGAACAGACGAGAGCAGAAATGAGGTCGCTGCTGAGGTTGTTACATGAACACAATCAAAAGTCCCGGTTTGACTTGAACACCCCTCATACATGTTTTTTTTTTAAAACTAAATCAAGTTCTCATAAAAATGTCTGCATGAAGGAACAATTTTTACTCATTTCTTTAATTTAATCTACATCATATAATTAAATTTTATTTAATATAGAGCTCAAGACTTTTGCACGTTACTGTGGATTGAAAAACTTTACATAAGCAACTTCACATAGTTTAAAATGTTCTCTTAAAAAAAAAAAAAAAAGTTTGTGGGTTAAAAGTTCAGGCGTTTTGTGTGAAACAAGTTCCTAACAGAAATAATCTGAGAACTGAACTCCATATTGTCACAGTGCTAATAACTTATTATTATTATTATTATTATTATTATATTATTATTATTATTTATTATTATTATCATTATTAATGTTCTAAGATGTTTGAGGTATTAATTTCAGTAGAGACTGAAGATTCACATTCCTGCTCAAAGTCGAGACTCACTTGTGCTAGTACTGTACAGTACGCTTTGTTTTCTCTTCCTTTTTTGCACTTCATCAAAGTGACCACATGGTGGCGCTGTAGTTTCAAATATTTCCAAAACAAATAAATAAATAAAAACCCTACCTCCTTCACGGTGCTGTGCTTTAATGATGTCTGGAGCACGGTGAGAAAAGCGGTTAAGAAAAAAAAAAGGAAAAAAAAAGCAGCCATCAAACTGAGCTTAACAACTTTTGCTCTGATGCGATTGTGCGTGCACGGGGGGGCCGGGGCCTGTGCGCTGGATCCTATTTCGCTTCCCTTTTTTCCTCCCTTTCCAGACGTCTTCAGACAGGGTCTCTGAGGTCAAGACGCGAAGCGAGCTCGTCCATGCTCGAGCTAGACGCCTCTTCTCCGCTCTAGTTCCACCCAATTTCATGCAAGTTAACGTGTGGCCAGGAATATGCAAATCACTTATTAGATTTTTTTTTTTTTTGCATAAGCCCCTTCCACCTTTCAAACGGCTGCTGGTTCCTATTTGTGACATAAACCGAAAGCTGACCTGAGACGAATGATTTTATTTTATTTTATTTTTTTAAGCAAGCTAAAAAAATAATGAATGCGTAATGCATGCGGAAATGAAGCCGTGCTGCTTTTGGTCCATCAGTCTGTTCAAACATTCTGTCTATAATGTAAACGTCTTCTAAACAAACAGACAAACAAGGAAACTCGACGATGAAAAGTCGTCGGATGTGGATCAGAGGGCAAGCGCATGCTGCTGTTGGATATGAAACGAAGGTTGAAGTGAAGTAATATCATAAGCATCAGGGCTCTTTAGATGTTTATTTTAAGCACATGTGATGTCACATGAGACAGATGAGGCATAATGATGACTCGATGGTTTTGTTTATTGACGCGGGCCCTCGTGATGCCGATTCGTTCGTCAAGAATATAACGTGTACGAATAAAGCTTTATATTGTCTTTACTTGTTTAGTCTGACAGTCTGACCTGCTGCTGAGGTTTCATTCAGGTTCTGAACTTCTCTCTTATTGACTGTTTCTTGACGCTCCCTCGGCCCCGTTGCGTTGGAACATCAGCATCAGTGTGTTCAACATTTCCTTTTTTTTTTTTTTTTTTAAGATAGTTTAGAAGATATCTTGCAGAAATCTCTCATGCATTTAGTCAAATTCATCTAGCATTTCTTATTACAATGGCCGTTCATGTGAAACCAGGACTTTCTCATGAATGAAGGAGTACAGTAAGAACGAGTGACATTTACACAAGACTTGAAAGCACAGCACGGTGATGAGACTCTTTGCCGGTCCTGGCCTCTCTGAGGACTCGTGACTGCAGTCGCCCGATAGTTCGAGACTGACTGGAACTTCATATTAACTTAAAGACATCAACTGTTCTACTGAACTGTCTGCCTCCTAAAACTCTGTATGACTGCAGATCAATTCCTGCTTTCTGCTTCACCCAAATGAGGACGGGTTCCCTGTTGAGTCCGGTTCCTCTCAAGGTTTCTTCCTACTGCCATCTCAGGGAGTTTTTTACTTGACACCGTCGTCCTCGGCTCGCTCCTCAGGGACAATCTGACCATTTTGATTCATACACATTCACATTTCCTTCATTTCTTTTGCTTGTGTAAAGCTGCTTCGTGACAATGTCAATTGTTAAAAGCGCTATACAAATAAAATGAAATTGAATTGAATGGTACAGATGTTTTAAAGAGGGCCGTGCTTCTGTGATTGGCGCTTGAGGCGACTCAGAGCCCACTGTATTTAAGTATTCATTTGTACAGCGCTTTTTTTTTTTTTTTTTCAGCAAGTGCAGCGTCTGATCCTTGAAAATGGTTCGATAACTTGCGGAAGAGACACATCTGTCTGTGGGAACCATACACACAATCATACAGGAACAGCAGCTGTATATTACAGGAACTCATCTGGGCATCATCGTGAGCCATTAAAGGAGTTCCTGGGAGGCCAGTGTTTCAGAGGGGAAGCAGGCAGTCTGATCGTATCGTACTGAGAGAACTTTCTACCTTGATGGTTGGTATCTAGAGTGGGTAGTTGATGGTATCTAGGTGGAGTTTTCCCAGTAGTGAAACTCTGGGATAAGTGTATTAGTGTAATAGGGAAATAAAGGGAGTTTTCACTCTCATAACTGTGCACCTGAGAGAGATTTTCTGCAGGCGTCGCTTCAAAAATTTTGTTTTGGAGGACCAAAAAAAAAAATAAAAATCTGTATTTAAATCTTTTTATAAAGATGACTTTTTGTGTAATAATTTTGGAGGATGCTGTACGTACATCTACAGCCTTTTGCACTCTTGCATCTTCCCCTCCACACGTGCCCCATGTCCATGGAGATACTGTAGATCCATACAAACAAGATCCAGGCACTCGGGCTGATTCCTGTACACCTGAATGCAAATCGTTTGCTCTGTCTCTTTCCTCTGATCAGAAATACCTCTTGAGTAACCCGGCTCACCAGAGCAGCGCCGTGGACGAGCACTACTTCCTGAACGAAAGCGCTTCTCAAGTCAGGTAAAAAAACACACACACACACACACACACACAAGGGCAGCTATTGATTTTCCTTTCAGTGTTCAGTGACTTGGACTCGAACCAGTGTCCTTTATTTCTCATTGATTTGTCACGTTTCATTCCGTTTTTGTTGTCCAGAGAGATCTCAAAATTCAAGCCTCTGTCTAGTTCAGTATCGCTGAGCGTTATCGTTGGGGACTCTTTTGATGAACAGCTTCCAGCTCACCTCAACCAAGTAAGTGCAGTTTACTCCATGACCTGATCGGCTCGGTATCGATAATAAACATAATGATTCTAACAAAATAAATAAATAAATAAATGGCTGATACTTGAAATGCATTTCAGGGTGGACAGGACGTGTAAGTTAAACAAGGCATGTTTTTGTAACCTGGTGGCATCCTCGTAATTTGTCTTTCATGTGTGTGTGTGTGTCAGGTTTTTGCTGATGTGCAGAGGAAGTGTTTAAAGCGAGTTTACCCTCAGGCCAAGCTCATTCACATTCAGGGGGCGGACCGTCACATGATCTCCAAAAAGGCGTCATCGGTGAGCAAACATTTACTGGAGCTCGTGTCAAAGAGGCAAACCAAACATGCGATGAGGCAATGAGACCGTGTTCAACTGCCCTCCAAACGCCACCGTGTTTCCTGTTTGGAAATCATTTATATTCACAGCTGTGCTGCATCATCACATGCCTGTTTGGGGAGATTTTTTTTTGTTTGCAATTTTTGGAACATTTTATTAAAAAAAAAAAAAAAAATCATGAGTTTGTTCTTTCAACTTCGTGTTTGCGTCAAATGTCAAATGTTTGCTGCGTTTTTGTGGGAAATCCTTTGCCTGATCTCATCCATGAATATATTTATTAAAAAAAAAAAAACAAAGACATCAAGTTTTATCCTGAGGATTAAGGGTTTAATTATGACACCACATCAAAATAAAAATTTCCAACAGCTCTGGAATTTTATTCCATCCATATACATGCATAGCAACAACATTTTTAAGAAATATTATCATTTTTTTTTTCCGTTATAAGGACATTGGAATGATCATTTTTTTTACAGCATCCCTCCCAAAATCCTCTCCCACCCATTTTATTTAAGTAACATCAATAAAATTACTTTCGTACAATTGTTGTTCTTAAGGAGTTAGAAATATTTGCCGTGTTCCCATTTTACTGCTTGTTCTTTTTTTTCTTTTATTTTTTACAAAGTATTGCATTGAGAGCAAATTGTTAAAAAGGGAGACCAAAATGGATCGCAAACTGAAATACGAGTACTATACAAGAACGCTGCCGTCCTGATGAAAACACCCACTTCTGAGTAAAAAAAAGAGAGAAAAAGAAAGACAAAAGAAAAAAGACACAGACGAACAGCTAGGTACGTATGCGAAGCTGGATGTGCTGTATATGCCGAAACTTGAGATGCAGAGTTGTGCCTGGTTTTCTCTTTAAACCGTGTTTAAGGCTGAGAAGTCATGAGTACTGCAAATGACATTTAGGCATATACGAAGGAAAAAAACTAAACAAAACAAAAAAAAACCTTACAGCAAATAAGAATGCACACGTGCTTCAGTAGCTATTTTTGTGTCTAAAATGCGTTTCCGTTTTTGTATTGTCTATCGTCTTGAACCTACAATACGGTGTAAACAATGATTGCTACACAAGAATGACTATACAATAACATTACAAACAACTCTGATATAAATTTCCTTTGCGTTTAAATTAAGGTCACTACTCCTATTAATACTGATTGTAAAATAAATAAAGGTGAAAGTGGCACCAATATTACACATGGAATCTTTTTCTTGACAAAAATTTTGCATCAAAGTCTCGATGAAAAACGAACGATGAAGCTCTTGATTGTCCACAAGCAGCATATAAAACTGCATGATGCACACTATTCCAGACACGACAGTGTAGCGAAAAAAAAAAAAAAAAAAAGAGAGAGGAGGAAGAGGAGAGGTGGAGGGGAGAGTAAGATTTCATTTCACGTGCTCGGCAGCATGTGACGAGCAATAGAACTTCTTGTGAGTGATAAAGTTCGATAAGTTATTGAATTGGATGTCACAGAGGCGGCAGTACTTGCCGCTTCCGGCTGGCTGAGCCGAACCGTTTACGCCTTTGGCCACGACGGGTGGCGCATCCTCAATCGGCGATTTAGATGTCGGCGACGTGTTGCCGTTAGGATCCGGGGGGTTCTCCGAGCTCCATGTGGGGGATGTTTGCCCGTCTTTCGGCGATGCGTTGTTGGACTGGTTGTCCTGCGGAGTGGGTACCGATGCCTGGCTGTCTTCCACTTTGTGCCCGCCGTTCACGATGACCATTCCCCTGTTTTTTGGGAGCAAGGGCAGTGGGTCTTTACCAGGTTGAGGGCAGCCATTGGCTGCCGGTTGCTCTTTGCCTTCTTCGTTTGCTCCGTTAGTACCCTGCTCTTGGTCGCTGGGTTCACCCTGTTTAACCATACCTCCTGCCAGGAAGTCACTAGGCTTTATCCCAAAATATGGCGATATCGGCTCAGTAGTTTTAATCTTTTTTATTGCACCGGGGTAAAGGCCGTGTGACAGAAACACTTCTTTGGAGGGCAGGAGCTGGGGGTCGTTGAAAGTCTTTAGCTCTGGCACAGGTCCAAGCAGTGGAGGGAACAGACTGCCGTTTTGCACCGTCGCCTTAGTGCCACCATTTTTCTCAGATTTCACAGGACTTTTGTCAAATATGTCTTCAGGATTAGCGCCTTCAATCTTCATGCTTGGAAACCCAGACTGGTCCATGCCACCGATCTCGTTGTGCTGAGCAGCTGTGAGTGGGCAAAAGTTCTGTTTATGAGCCAAGTAATTCTCCACCTTGTTAAAACTTATCTTGCAAACGGTGCATTCGTGATAGTCCATGAGTCTTTTGGGTGAGTTACAGCTTTTGTCGGAGACCAGCGAACACTTTTTGCTAAGATCGATCGGTGCGTCCAGTTCTTGCGTGTCAGTAATGGCATTGCTTTTGGGAGCTAGGATGGATTTCGTGACTGTAAGAGAAGCCTCAAGGTGTTTCGGGACCATCCCTGGAAAAATGTCACAGCGTGGATGGAAACGGTCAGCCAGGCCTTCCACGGTTTCTTGGGATGTACATGGATTTCCCAGAGTGGGAACACCTAGAAATCCAGGCTGTGTCCCTATTGGCTGTCTCTGTTCCTGGTCTGGCAGGCACATTTCATACATCTTCCTGCGCTTACGTGTCCTCATGGTTCTCTGCATGGCGGGCACCTTGTTAGCAGACATGCGCTTCATTGGCGGGTCATGACGCGTGGCACAGTAATACTGCTTGTGGACCATGTATGTTTCGTGACGACTGAAGGTGATGTTGCAGGCTTCACAAGTGGTTTTGTTTGGATCATTCTCAACTTCCCCTATGGATGTATTTGGACTTTTGACTTCAGCCTGCTTACCGTTGACTCTGTCTTCAACACCTGTTGGTGTGGTGACCTTTTTCACCTGTCCACTGAGGTCTTTATCAGGCACTTTACCACTGGCATTAATAATGTCCAAAACCGAGGAATTCAAGCAAGCTGATGGCATTAGATGATCAGTCTCTGGTGGGTGGCATCCAGTAAGCAACCCTACTGAACTGTGACCACTGTTTGGACTCACAGAGTCTGTCACCTTATCTGAAACAGTGGAGAAATCAGGAGACTTTGCCATGTGCTGCCAGCGACTATTACAGTAGTGCTTTTTGTGGACAAGGTAGTTGTCCAGATTATTGAAGGTTATGTTACACTCGAAGCAGGTTGCCCCTTTTGGCATCAGAGGACTATAGATGACTGGCGGGTAACTGTTCCCTCCGTGGCGTAGTCTGCGATGCACAAGTTCGGACATTTTAGCTAAAATCTCAGATGCTTGGGGCACTACTGAAATGTCTTGGGAGAATGCAAACTGTGAAAGGAATGGGCCCATGGGAAAAGTGGGTCCCATGTTGTGCTGAACTGGTGAGGAGGCCAGTCTGGGACTGGAAGGCTCTGACTTGATCCTAGTGTAAGAGAAACTGGCCTTGGCACCCGGGTGACCTTCGCCTTTTTGAAGTCCGAGCACAAGCTTTTTCTCGGTTCTTTCCAGCTCTCCATCAGGAACAGTGTCCTTGTTGGGCACAGTTTTGGGGCTCTGCATGACAAGGTCCTTCCTGGCGACTAGCTCTGTTCGGGCCTGCAGACTTTCCTCTGTCCCCCGTGGTGATTGCTCGTTGTCGCTCTCCCTGTGGATCTTGCCGGAGTGGCTGTGTAAGTCCTGATGCTGCAAGAGTTCCCTGTGGTTCTGGAAGCTGATATGGCAGTGATTGCATCTGAAGGCCGCCTGTGATAGGTGTGTGAGGATGTGGTGCTGGAATGTAATGAGAGAATCCGCTGTGTAGTTGCAGATTGTGCATTTCAAGCTGGTGCCAGGGGGGAGTGTCTCTTCCACTTTGACACCTGAGGAAGATAAACGGTAGATATCAGATTACAGCAGTCAACATACTATCTTGCATTATTCAAAACCTTCCTGATGTTAGACTGGATAAAAACTCGGTTTAATTATTTTTTATAAAACTTATTTATTCCTACTATGGACTAATTCTTATTTTGCCTGCAGAAGCTTTACTCAGGATGTCCACTCACCACTGTGGGTGTTCAAGTGCATTTCCAGGGCACGGGGAGTACCGAAGCTCTTGTTGCATTGTGGGAAAGGACAGATGCTGGGGGTCTGATGGGGGTTCACTTCATTCTCCTCGGGTACACTGTCAGGGTCCCTCTGCCGCCCACTGCAGTAGTACATCAGATGAGCCTGCAGGTTCCTCTCACTTCTAAACCAGATTCCACATGCCTTACAAGGGAAGATGTCCTCTGAAAGACATAACAATGACAATGTAATGAGCACAGGTTCAGCTCGACAAAATGCACCTTAAAATGCGTAACAGGGAAAGTAGGAAGCTGAGGACAAATTGCAGATAATTAATTCCTTTTTGTTAATCCCGTACTTCCTGGCTTATGGTTGCTGATATTATTTTTCATTCTATCAAACTGTTTTTTTATTTTTTTTTTAGGTACTTGTGCTGAACTTGAAAAGGTGCTGCGGCTTAAAACCGTGCCAGAAAGTTTGTGCCCTTACCTCAAGGGCAAGCCGAAACGGGGCACCATCTGCTAATAGTAGCCTTCCTGTCACGCTGAACCTTGATAGCCTTTATTAAGTCAATCAAGCGTGTTTACACATGGCTTGAGTTTGTGCGATTAACATATTGGATCGAATGTTTGTTGTAAACTACACTGAAGGGCGGTTATGTTTATCCCCGGATCCTTGGTACAGAGGTTAATGCATGGACAACCGACACGTGCGGCAAATTGCTTTCTGTAAGCGTGTGTACGTTATGAGAGCCGAGCTGGCTCAGCTGGCCAAAATACCGGCAGACACAGCCAGGGAACAGGAGAGTGTCCATATGCAACACCTTTGCAGCCAAATTTACAAAGCTATGTCTTTATTTCGATGTCTTTATTAATATAGTGTATTATATAATGAAGTCCATTGCCTTTTCTGCAGCACTTTTAATATAAGATATATCTTTACTAATCCAGAGGGAAACTGCAGCAGTTGTTTGTGCAATGTTTTTTTTTTTTTACAGTAGTTCTTTGTACAATGTTGTTTATTTATTTAGCAGGGGTTAGTGTTTGTGCCCTTACTGTTAACGATGGCAGTGGGGAGAATGGACGCCATGGCGGCTTGCTGCGGTAGGAGCTGGATGGTGTCTAGGAGGCGTGCAGGGTACATGCCCTCGCTCAGGGACATGTGGTTGACCGAATGCAGCCGAGAGTCAAAGTCCACCACGAACGCGACCAGCTCCTCGCCTTCCATTATGTTCTTAGTGGTGGTGCACCACAGCTGGCCACCTGTCAGATACAAAAAACACACAATTCATGCACCGAACATCTGTTTACATTTGGTCAAAGTGCATACTGCATACTGTGGACGAAATGAACATAAGGGAATGTATTGTTTCATTCTATGTGAGATTAAATTAAAGAAATTGAAACAAATATTTTCCTGCGACAGGCGGCGAAGTGCTAAATGTTTGTTTATGTAACAACCTCAGCAGCGACCTCATTCCACCTCTCGTCTGTTCCAACCACTCAGCTTTCAGCATCACCACTATACTAATCACTGGACTGATCATCTGTCATCATCTGCACCTGTTTCTCACTGCTTCATCCCTTAAGTTACATGTATATTATTTTTTAATGCTTTAATAACTCACTGAGGTCACTGTGTGGCTAACAAACAAAAAACATTCCCCTGAAACTCGTCAGGCACATTAAAAATACAGTGAAGTCAGACTCTCTGGAAGCAAAGTATGAAGAAACGAGGAGTGCTACAGTACACGAGCTCTACAGTAAATCATAACACACAAGAGGTGTATGTACTGTACAGTTGTCATTTTTTTGGGCGTGAGCTCATCATTTCAAAATTAAAACATTCCCTTTCCAGCCCCAAATAAAAACGTTACATGAATAAATCACCATGCGAGTATGAAATGAGTGACAGTCATGTAGAAAGAATTAAAGCAAAAAGACACCTTTATTTATTATTAGCAAAAATGTCCAGTTTTTCAATGCACATTGTTGCAGTCCTTGTCGTTTAAGATAAGTGAAGTTTATTTGATAAAGTTTAACGACTACAAGGGAGTTGCAGAAGACCTGCATAAACTGCACACTGTGTCATGTACGTACCACTACACCAAGGGGAAAAAAGAAGGTGTGTAGTACTTCTGTAGCTTCTGTTTTCTTTTTTTAGTTAAAACGTTCTACTGTAGTGTTATGAACATATTTATTAACTTAGAAGAATAGAGAGCGACAGCGGAGAGAGAGAGAGAGGGAGGGGGAGCGGATAAGAGGGAAGGTTTAAGCTCTGATAATATTTATCACTGCACATGACAGGGCTTTCAGCCGCTCTTCATTTTCCATTCAGGAGATTAAAGTTTTTAATATGACTATTTACCGAAATCTGGCTGCCGAGATAACAACAAACTATGATATGCCGGTGCTAAATGGCAGAATTAGGACATTGTTTCAAAGGGAAAGCTGGACAATTAATTAAAGCGCTCTGTTAGCTTTCAGAGACGTGCAAACACTCCGACAGAGCGTCAGAATGAAGGAGGACCTGTGATTCCCGTCCAGCTGTTGGCTCAGAAAACTGGGAGGAGGGAGGGAGTAGCAAGCGCGACTCTACCGGTCTGACTTACAAATGTTAGTAATAATAATAATAATAATAATAATGAAATCTTTGCATTGAGGTCACGTGTAAACACCTGCTCGCTTTGCAGCTGTACGTACGTTATGTACGTTCCGAGTCTCGCATCATAAAAACAGGAGAGATTTTACGAGCGTGTGTATCAGCGGGTGAATCGTATTCATCCTCATCATCAGCTGGATCCTGTCACCGACACCACACACTGCCTGGAGAGACTCTCTCAATCCTTATCTTCTAATTAAAATAACAGAACTCCCACGGCACTCGGCAGCAGTTAACATCAGCGCACATCTGAACTGTCACCTGTCACAGGCAGAGCAACTCGACACCAGTCAAACCCCCCCCGAAAGCACGGGAACGTTTCATTAGGAGCTCTTCACGAACACAGCGGGAACAAAAAAAAAGACCTTCCAGAAGTGATGTGTTGTCAGAAACTCACCTGGCGTGCAGTTTTGTTTGTTTTGTTTGTTTTGTTTCTTGCTAAATATTTTTTAGAGGATTATTGACGGTTGTACAGTAAGATAGATTTTCCTCAAATCTGGTTTTATGGAGTTATTTTAGTTATTTAGGTATTCTCTTCGAATAAAAAATGGTTACAGACTCTATAACCTTCCTAAATAAGTCCATATTGATGAATATGCAGATTCGAAATGTACCTACTGTAACAGGACACCGTTTTTTTTTTTTTTGATTGGCTGGTATGTTTTATGATGAAATAATTGTCTTAAAATCAGCACCACCTACAAAAAAATCTTCAAGAGGTTTCGGATGAATCTGGGAATTCTGGGAAATGTATTAATTGGGTAAAGAGAAAGAGTTTTTTTTTTTTTAACTGTAAATGTTCCAGTTTGTAAAGTGACGTCAGGGTAAAAAAAAGAAGACTTAGTTTTCAGCATGTAATACTGCACATAACTAAACAGGAGTGTGTAATATTTGACAGATTTTTAGCAGTAGGTCATTTTTAAAAATATTTATTGAGTTGATTTAATATTATACGAGTATTTGTGATGTACTACAATGAAAAAAAAAATTATTTATAGAATTTTTCAGCTATATTAGGAGTGACTTACATTTTTTTATCATCATACATCTAAGCAGTCGGGGGTTGAGGTCCTTGCCCAAGGGCACAACAGTGGCAACCTGGTGGTGGTGGTGGTGGTGGGGTTTGAACCCGGGACCTCCTGAGCTACCCTGTAATTTACTGTATAATTCTTCCATAAAAGAAGATCTATATCCAATTGTCTGCATATCTAGAAGACATACCAAACTATTCAAAAAGATCACGTGATGTGAGTAAGCGTTCATTCTCTTACGCTGTCCGTGGTAGGTCACATGATTTCAGCGAGCAGTCGCTGTGTCTGTACTGTACAGTACCACTGCAGCACACGGTGACCGCGGTGACACAGATTTACATGAACTGACTCGACGGCATGTGGAATTGAGAGCGCTATCATTATTATCTGTGCTATTATTTAAGCACCGCTGTGTTTTTCTTTTTTAATGTATGTCAGAGGTACGGTGTTAAGCAGAGGAGCACATATATGAAGGAGGAGACCGAGCTGAGCTGGAAGGAAAGTGTAATTTGCGCCTGGCCCAGGGTGCTTTTTTCGCCCGGAGCCTTTGTGCGGCGGCCAGCGCAGTCGCTATGAAGGCTATTGTGTTCCTCCTCCTGCAGCGCACCTGATAAAAGAATAAAGAAGTCTGACATATTCCAAAAACAATGGAGGAATTAAGCGGAGACAATAAACCAGCTGCTTCATTTAAACAATCAAAAACCCCCGGCATCCTGTACCGAGTCCAGATAATTAAAAACCGCCTCTACATTCCCTCAGTATACCGTGCAGTGCCTCTCGTCGCTCCTGAATCGGGGGCTTTGCAGCTCGTACTTGCTGTTCGCAGCCTAATAATGGCTTTAAACGCACCGTTAAAGAGGCGGACATGAAAGAGGAGATGTAAATGACGGAATTACACATCTAAGTGCTCCGTAATGATGAATCGAACCGAATCACAGGAGTGCACGTATCGAGGCGCTGAGATTTCAAAAGCGGCCATCACAGGCTGCTTTAATTGCTTTGACTTTGCAGGAGAAAGACCTCGCGCGAACCGAGAAGAGCCGAGCTACTTTGTGGAAGTGCTGAAATACAGTCACGCCATTCCGGCACTGCAGTCATATCTTAATGAAAACAGAAACAAATCTCTCTCTCTCTCTCTCTCTCTCTTTCTCGCTGGGAGACAACAAAGTGGCGAGGGACGGACAGAAGGGGGAGGATAATTAAACTGGCCTGAAGACAGGTATTCAAATGTTTGTGGATAAACAGCGCAAGACTTTAATAGTTTGCTGTAAAACTCGTAGTTAGGCACATCAGCTTTTGTTTCATCCATCTGTCCTGAAAAATGACTGCAGCAGAAGCTGGAACGACGGCCTGAGCTTCACGAGGCTCAAATAGAAACTCACCGCTTCTGTTCTAGCAATTATTCCTCGACTATAATTCAACACTAAACTGGGAAGCAGCAAAGTAAATTGACCGACATGTAGTTTAAATGATAACAAAATGCACCCGGCTGTTTATTCAGCTCACGATAAGATATGATAAAGTCACAATCATTAAACATTACAGTGTGTAATCGAAATTTGTCATCTACAAACAAACTTTTCCGATTCATAGAATGTTAAATTAATAATGTACTGTATTGTGCAAACGTCTCGGGCACAAGAAAAAGAACTGATCCAGAGCGAGGATGTTTTCAAAAAAAGTTTTGACATTCAAAACAATACTATAAAAAAAAAAAAAGGCGGTAAATAATAATTCATTAAGCAAAGTCAATTTTTGGTGTGACGAGCCTTTGCTTAAAATATAACCGCAGGTAGAATTTGTGATTTTTTTTAAAAAAGGAAATGAGCTGCTTAGTTTTCCTGAGCATCCTGCAGAACCAATCACAGTCCTCATGAGGACCTGATTTCTTTTTTTTTTCATGCAGAAAAACACAGACGCTTTATTTTTGTTCTGTGAGTCTGAAGAGTGGTCTTTTACATAACATGCTGCTTTCTTTTCAGATATTTCCCTGTAAAAGTACATTTCTTTTCTTCCACGAATACTAATGTTTGGAAATCAGTGTTTTAAAATTTTTTTAAAAATTTATTTATTTAATAATGAAGAAAAAAATACAGGGTGCCTACGACGAGTACAGTATCTGAATGGTTACAGTAGCTTAATGGTTTGTTCATGTTTATTAATGTGGGTTATCAATGCTGTATAAGACTGTTAGCAGCATTACAGTATATATATATATATATATATATATATATATATATATATATATATAATATATATATATATATATATACACACACACATTTTTTTTTAAGCTCATGTTTAGCCTATTCTTTGATTTTGCTGATGTTTGGTCCAGACATGCTTTAAACACATCTTTGACATCACTGTGTAATCTCGCTCTCTGCTTTCAGTCTGAGGTTTCTGGGTCAAAATTCTGTCAGATCTATTTGTATTAATGCAGAGATTAATACTGAGCAGAACTCAGAAAACTGATTTGTGTTTCACTGTGACTTCGTCAGAGAGAGCGCTAACTAAAGACTATATATGTAAAGAGCTTGCTAACTAACTAACTAAATAAACAAACAAACAAATTAACACCACAAGTACTGTACATTCCTAATTAATAACAAATGTACTTTCAGCACTTTTCCTTTCCTGACTTCAATCATTTATACTGAGACCAGCTAAAGAAATAATGTGAACTTTGGTTATTTTATTTATTTATAATTTTTTATTAATACATGCACATTAGCTGTGTTTATTACTGGCCTATTTTACATACAGTACAAATTCCCACCTCACACATCCACTTAAATGTGTAAAACGATGCTTTTGATGTTGAAGCTTTTTATTTTTTTACCTTTCTACTCAGAATACACTTTTACTAAAATGACATTTTAAGAAGTATATAAGAACACGGTAATAAATATAATGACGCGGTCATGCTGATTATGAATTCTAACATTTCATCTCCTTTCAAGATCAGGATTTTTATACTTTTATAGTCTTTAGATTTTATCCAGGAAGCCAGAGTTCTGTGAAATGCTTTGCTCGGGTAAGCAACTGTTTACATCCGTGGTGAGGAGAAAAGCATGTCGGGATGCATGATGTGTCAAACGCTGAGGAGAAAACAAGCTCAGGTTCTAATCCTGTCGCCTAAGAACTGAGATCTGAAGCAGAGGGACAGATTTTGTTTTGGGTAACAGACAGGATAAGTGCATGATGGTTTAGTTTAGGTGTGCAGGTGCCCCTGTTACACGGCTGCAAAGAGGCGGAAGTGCATTGATTTAAAAGCTATGAACACTACAGGTTTCTTTCTTTTCTTTTTTTGCATCCTTGTTGATCTACAAGTATTTTACGACATGACAAAAAGATTTGACGTAAGCTGCTGATTAGATACTGTGTTTGTTAACTGATGCAGCTTCCTGTAAAAACGCTGCTGATTTGGACTTGAATTCAAGGAACATTAAAGAGCTGAAGATCTGTATGATAAATCCTTATGAAAGAATTTTTTTTTTTTAAAGTCTTCAGTATCTGGGACTGACTGGATTCATACTGGTCTACTTTTAGAAACTGAGAGTGTGTGTGGTGTTGAAGTGTAGGAACAGATGATTTAGTAGTGCTACTGTACGATGGAGTGCTTATAACCAACAGGGGGCACTCTTCTCATACACTCAACGTTCTGGTTTTTCACTAAATCCTTAACGCTGGTAAAATAAATGACAGGAAAAAAAAAACCCCATCTGTACACATTTTGTAACGGATTTCACTCTTAAAGGTCATATTCAGATATTTCTCGCTATATATTTATATATATATTTATATTAATATCAGTTATCTGTTAAAAACAAACAAACACAAATCTATGCAATAATAATTCTGCATCATGTGACAACAATATTACGACCCGGTACACACTTAAAGGGAAAATCTATTTTTAAATATTTACCAGCAAGTCATAATCCAGAAATGAAAGGTCTTTGAGGGAGAAGCGTGACTACATCTTTCAACTATTTCCTTCCATCTTCTCTCTTTGAAAATAATTCTCTCAGTCTGTATAATTCCCACACACACACACACACACACACACACTCGCGCACGCACACCCAGACGCACGTAGGTACACAATTACAGCTTAGAAAATGATCCAGCTTCCAGTTTCCATCTGATAAAGGAAATGATTCAGAATATTAAAAATGAGATATTCTTCCTTATAATTAAACGCCGTTTCTGTGATAAGTCCCTCGAGATGCGAGCGGCTCTTTTCATAGCTGACTGAAAATGATATTTGCTGAGACTGATGAAATAAAGAGCCGTAATATGCGAATTACTGGAAACCGTTTTTTTTTTTTATCATTTTTTTTTTACACATCAATTAGTGCTTTGCACGTCACTCGAAACTCAAAGATACATAAAAACAAACAAAATTAAGGACAGACTGAAGCCGTGACTCCATCGAAAGCCCTGAGTTGCTTTTTTAAATCCAACAGTCGATCAGTTTCATGCAACGTGTGATCATTCCTCATTCCCTTTTTTTTCTTTGTAACACACTAACTAATAATGCCAGCACATGTTCCTAATGACTGTGCCATGACCTCAGGTTAGGAGAGTGTGACTCAGAGGCCCTGTAGCCACACACACACAGACGCACACACAGACGCACACACAGACACACACACAGACACACACACAGACACACATCGTCCATTAAAAACAGAATTGCTGTACCGTTCTCTTTTTTCCTGCTAAACTGGTTGCGGCCAGTCGACATGTGTTTACCGAGGCCCCTGCTGAGAGGCGCACACAGTGCACACACACATATACACACACACACACACACACACACACACACACACACACACACACACACACACACACTCAATACACATCCCTTTTGCCCATCTCGACCAGCCATATTAATGGGACATGAGAATGCCCGCGGCAGCAGTAGGAGCTGTGCGCCGGACCCCCAGCTGTGCCCGGTGGCCCGCATCCCCCTACCCAGCATGCCTCACTCCAGGGAGCAGGTGAGCCTAACAGCCCTTCTCCAACATGTCTGTCTCTGCCGGCCACATGGGCTCATGGAACGCTGCCCTCTTGCAAATGGGAGGCCTGCAAAGGGAAAAAAAAAATGCTGGAAAAGGTCCGCTTGGGCGTTTTTGGCGTCAGCGGGAGACAGAAAGCGGCAGATTGATGCATCTGTCAGCCATTTTGGAAGATGACAGATCGCCACGACTCGGGCTAATCGAAGGAGGAGAGCTGACAAAGACGTCGGCTCAGCCTGCACTGGCACGATCTGGCGTTCAGAAATGATGAGGGGGATAAAATGGCAACTCGACTCCTTGTCACAGAAACACTCGGCGAAAAAAGGAGCCCAGAAATGGAGCAGCTGACAGATGTTGGCGCGATCTGTCAATCTGGAACCGGTCGAGACGATGAAGGTGTGATGGTGAATCGAGCCATCACTCTTAGTCCTTTATCCACCCCGAGAGAAGCTCATAAGTTCTCCAAAACAAGCTCCAGAAATGCCCGGATATCCAGCCTTTTATACCTGCTTTCCCCTGAGCCATCATGCCCTGCTTCTGTGTCCCGCCGTAATTCCACATATTGCTTGTCGCGCACACTAATCACGCCCTCTGTCGCTCGGTGCTGGCCTGAGCGGGTAACCGGTGGCTAAAGGGCCTAATTGCATTTGTCGGGCTGGAGCGGAGGGAGGGTGCCCGCTGCCCTCACCCACTGCCGTTCTGCCATCCTGGCACAGACCCTCGGCTGCCCCGGGTGGTGCGGCGCGGCCATCTGGAGCCGACATCTGTCCCTGTGTTGATCGCGCGGGTTTTAGCACTTGATCAAACGCGTGGCGACAGGAAATTGCTCCTCTCCCCGCAGGAAAAGGCGCAAGGCTTATGCGCGGGTAATAGAGCAGAACAGAGAGGCCATGGAGAGAGAGAGAGAGAGAGAGAGGGCTCTGCAGTGGCAACAGAGGCACTACCATACCATGTGAGGTGCCAATTGTGTGTGTGAGTGTGTGTGTGTGTATCTCCAATTCAGCCCAATCCACAAACTTGACCATCACTCAAGCTCTGTTTTTCTCCAACCATCCTGAAGAAGGAACAGCACAGAGTCCGAAATCTAAACCCCCTCTGTAGTGATAGTGACGGAACGCTGGTTTAATATCTTGCCGTTTTTTTCACATAGTGGTGTCTTTAAAATATAAAAAAAATAATTTGTGGCAACAGAAAAGAGTTGACTCTGTTTACTTAAAAACGCTATTTACGGGTGTGTCATTAGCTGACGATGTTCGTTATATATTTGTGTTCTTTTTTTTTTTTTTTTGACAAACGCACAAATGATTCCTCTAAACAAATTGAGCAGATGGTTAGCGATTTCCCCCTGTCTTCATCCAGAAAGAGAGAGCTCACTGCACCTTTGGAGGTCTCACCCGAGTCATCACTATCATTTTTAATTATTTTAATGTTTTTCCGAACAGCTGGTCGAATTAATTGAAACGCTCGAAGGAAAATCCGTTCAAATTCCGCGATTTGTGTAACTGTGTCTCTGACGAGGCAACAAGTTAAAAAAAAAGTCAAAAAAAGTCAAAAAAAAAAAAAAAACCTTTTGCATTTACAGAAACGTGCATGAACGAGTGAGAAGAGAAACTGAGGAAGGTGTTGAAACTAAATCATGTCTTCGGTAATAAATGAGGTCAGAGACTCCTGAACAAAAAAAAAAACCAAGCTGAATGTGTGTGAGCCTTTATGTGTGAGCCTGTGTGTGTGTGTGTGTGTGTGGAGAATATGACCAGGGGAGGTGATAAAAAAAAAAATTATCAGCGAGTGTGTTTTCCTGTTTGGTTTTAATCTACATTTAATTAAATTCTTATCTGCTGTGTGCTTATGGCTGCATTTGAATGGAGCCTGTGCATTCATTATGAATGGTAAAATTGAAGCGGCTACATTGTGTGTGGCCCAATAAAGCAGCGGCGGCGCACTCGCATAGAGGCACGGGCGAAATAAATAAATAAATAAATAAATAAATAATAAGTCAATTAAGATGGGTGTTTAAATTACGGCTGTATCAAAACGAGGGGTGGTGGGGGTGGGACTGGGGGGTCGACGCGCTATAATAGAAGCCTGACAGCGGCGATGTTAATATACATCATGTTTGATGCGTTAGGAGGGCCGCTTTATTGCAGAGCTCGACCTCCTGTTTCAGGTGATGAGAGGGGGCAAAGTCAGGGAGGGGAAATAAAACAGGTTGTGGCGTAAACGTGTTCATTAGCAGTGCTTAGCTACTTCACGTTTTTTCTTTCCTTTTTTTTGTAGAAGGTTAATGGCAAGGTTTCAAAATGAAAGGGTTTAAAAGTGAACAAGAACAAACAAGAAATCAACCTATTTCATGTTGATAGCATGTTTATTCATTTTCATATTTTTTTTTACTTGACAGGTTAATTAGTGTCCAAGCTGACGAGATTATCGCAATAAGTAACACTTACTTTTTAATTCTCTACTTTACTTTTAGTGTATAATTTGGGTAACTTTCATCAGACCGTATCAGGAAAATGAACTGAAACATGAATCGCTTTAGTTTTTTTCGCAGGATTTTTTAGGAAATTCGACTGAAATGTGAACATGTGATCGGTGAAATATTTCAGAGGTGTAAATTTGTGCAGGTCTGTTTTTAATGACGCCTGGTAACTAGAAATTAATTTTAAAAAGTAATACGACATTTACGACATGTTAATAATTATATTACAAAGGATCGTGGACAATCGATAAAGCTTGTTTTTTGTTACTATATTTCATGTACTGTATTTAAAGCTACTATCAAGATGATTCGTTAAAGTGGACACGCTATAGTATGAGCCTGAAACATTTTTATAGCGCGATGTGCCACAGATGTTAGTCTCAAGAGGAAATCAGAAACCGTAAAGTTGCTGCTGTGATGTTCCTCCATTCCTGCACTCCCTCCTCATGACCCAGCAATCACACGCAGCATTAGCCCGCCTCTGCACCTCCGTCTCCGAGTGTGCGCGTGTGCTTATGTCGAGGATGAATGAATGAATGACTGCTGCGTCTGGGCGAGGGGGGGGTGAGGGGGGGGGGGGGGGGTTGGTCTGGATAGGGGGATCGCGGCAGATAATCAAGCGGTGGTGGCGGCCGAGAGCTCGGATCTGATCTTCTAAAATAATGTCGGGGGAGTGGAGTGGGTCCAGGAGCAGGTTATCTCCGCTCCGCTCTCTGTTTGCTGTTTAAATCTTAACGGGGACACGAGCGGCTGGCGAGAGCAAATATGTCTGGAGTGGGGAGGAACTGGAGTGGAAATGTTCTTGGGGAGAGATTAGCCGAGGCGCGGGCCTAAAGAGATGAAACTCCGCTTGCTGGCACGGCTTTTATTCCTCCGATGGGGGCGCAGAGGTAAAGGTGTGCAGCTCAGGCGCTTTTCTTTCTGTACTGAACACTGAGATGCTGCTGAATAGAGGAGTACTGACCGAGCAGGAAACAAGCTCCTGACACCCTGTAAGACCCTCAACTGCAAGTTGTAAACATCATCATCAACAACAACAACAACAACAACAACAATAGTAATGAAAAATAAAACCCCAAAACAAACCAAAACGGCTATATAATTATTATTTTAAAAGTAATATTTCATATTAATACATTATTTCTATTTAAGATAGACTGTTATAGTTAGATTTTGTTTTGTTATATTAAGCCTTAATCATTTATTTAACCAAAATTCTCACTATTTTGACTTTTTATTTAGAGATGGCGTTTATTTTTACTTTCCAAAACTCATTGTACATTTTTATTTATTATCTTTATATGTAACTGTTAGATCATAATCAGTTCATTTAAGATGTTACATAATTGTTGCTTAGTATTTCCATATTTTAACATCATTACTTGTTTAAACATATTATATGGGGATAGCATACTTTTTTGACTTAACGTCATCATTCAAACTGTAGAACTGGTTCATTCGAGATTCAGTATCTCATTTTTGATTTAGTATCTGAGTATTTAAAGACAGCTGAGAGGCTATAAGAACATTTTCCTATTTTGGATTTAGCAGCTTTATCTTAAGTTATTAAGTCAAAATAAGAAACTTTTTACCTTTAACTCTTTATACGGCACTCACTGAAAGACTTGGTCATTCGAAATGTACGTTTTTTACCTATTTTTAACTATTAAAAATGTCAGTTAAGTTACCTTTTATGGTTCCTACAGTATGTAGTTCCTATGTTTCCTAATAATATATACCCCCCCCCCCAAAAAAAAAAAACTATATACCTACATAAATATATGTAAAAATATAACAAAAATATTTTATGATAAAAATGTAAAAATCATGAAACATGATCATAAAAATCTGTAAAAATACTTTTTTCTCCTACAAATATGTGTTGTATCTTGAGATTCTAAGTTACCAATTGTGGTTCTTCGCCTGATTAAAGGTTCAAATGTCTCATTATATTATTATTTAATATCACGCCAATGCCAAATAAACAAATAGTTCATCATTTTCCATCAACTTTATTGAACATTTTTCTATTTAATATCATAATTTAGTATTCTTACACCGAATGCACAGTAAGTAAGTCAGACATTGCTTCTATCATACACCTATACATATCTTATAATACTATACAGTATATTACCGAGTTAAATCTCTTCAGGTACAGTATGGTCAAGGTTTTGACTCCCAGCAGTGAAAAGGACAGAATTCTGTAATAATCACAGAAGTTTGAATTCAGGATGCTTTTTCTATTCAGTAACCTATACCATGAACTCCTCTCATATCTGCAATGTTGTAGAATTATTGAGGTATTTAACACCATACTGTACAATCTGGACCACAACACTGACATACTGTATCAACATAGCGCTGTATTGTATTGTGGATGAGGAGCAATTGGATCTTGTTCAATAACCTACTAGGGTTAGGGTTCGACATTATATGAAAAAAAAAAAAGGTCGGAATTTGTAAAAGTTTTAGATGAAAGTTTTAAAGTTTATTAGGGCAACTGACTATGTTCTATTAAGTAATCGCTTTTCTTTACAGTATAAACACAGAACTAAGAATTTCAGTTATGCATATACATATATTTTGTCAATTAGATTTCTTTAAAGAAATTTTGGATAAAACAAAGAGGTAGAATGGGAAAAAAAACAACATTATATTATTATACTATAAAACTCAACGTATGTGTCAACCAACGGGACGTTAGGAAAGTAAAAATGCAATTCCAGCATTTTTTTTTTACTGTCCAGACATAGTGGTTCTGCCTTTTTATTATTATTTTTTATTACAGATAAACCTCAAAGTTTAGATGAAGTGGGCAAAATAATAAAGTTTGTGATTATTTTTCTACTGACGTTTTGTTTTATGTGTGTGGTCTAATTGAGCTAAAAAAGAAAATTTACATTCACTTTTAGACATTTGGCAGATGCTCTTAACCTGCGTGACTTACAAATCCATTACGCTCAGCTGTCATGTCAACCCTCACGCATGCTATAGCTAAATGGTAGCTTCCCTACCTGACTATGTGTACTGTAGCATGTGGCGCTTGTAATGAACAGTTACCTTCAAAACGTCCCTTTCATACATGAGTTTGATTAGATCCACAGATCCAGACGTACACACCCCTGCTGAACACATTAACACGACCGCATGGAGACACTGTAGTACTTATGCACAAGAAGTAGGTCAAAGAAATAAATTTTTCAGCACTCTTATGAATATGAATGTGTTACTCGGTGACATAGCAGCAGGAGATTGCACGTTTGTGAGGCTTGTAATAATAATTAATAATAACAATGAATAAGCCGGTGCCTTTCTCGTAGCCAAGGTCGGATGCTGAGTATCAAGAGCACACAGAACAAACCAGCAGGGACGGGAAAGTTTTCAACTAGGCTTCATGACATGGCAAGCAGAGATGATTTTAAATAACCACACATACACACACACACACACACACACACACACACACACACACACACACACACACACACACACACACACGGCATGTCAGGGGATATGTGTGTGTGGGGTGCCATACTGTCAAGATGGCTCACTCGCCAGACTTTCAATTGTCTTTGTAATTGACCACTGGCACGGTCGAGGACTGCTGTCACTCGTTCGTTATCGCTTGTTCCTCGCAGCGGACTCGCACCGATCGCACACACTGCGCCGCTTCATTACCATCATAAAGCTCTGCCTCAACAGCGCCACGACACCCGCAACCTTTATTTGCACTCGCTAAAACAAAGAGTGGGGGGGAAAGAGGAAAGACAATTACCTGTTTTTATTTGCCTGATAATATATGCGCTACTTAAAGCTGTTTGAATATTCATTTTTCTCCTTTCTAACCCAGATATCTTTTGCGCTTCACATACTGTACGCAGACCTGATTTTTCGAAGGAATGTAAATCAGCGTATGGTTAAAACTCGCTTAGCTAAATTGCGGGGCTTGGTTTGAATATGGGATATTTCCGGACGGTTACTGGACCGAGAAACAAAGCGGTGTCAGTCAGTGCCACGCCGCTGCCTGGCTAAGCTAAGCTGCTTTACACTGACACTCTTCACAGGATCGGCTCCAATCCGGCCTTCCTGTGAGAAAGCAACCTCATACACACAGGGATGAAGGCGGAGGGTGGGCTTTAGACACACACACACACACACACACACACACACACACACACACACACACACACACACACACACACACACACACAGGCTGATGGCTGGATGTGTCGACTTCATCAGGGGAGAAATGATGCCCCACACACCTCATTAAAGAGCCTTTGACGTACTACGCCTTTAATGCTGCTGTAGTCTGCTCTAAATCACTCTAAATGTCAAGCCAGGGTTCAGCTCTTCTCACTGGTGGCTTAGTGAAGCACAAAACACTGACACCATTTCTGACACGCTGTAATGGCGCTCTTATAAAAAATAATAATAATTATTATACAGATTCAAAAAGAAAATCTAATAAAATGAACTAATAATAATAATGTCTCAGGAGGTGTATTTTGTTTATGTCTATACAGATAAAAAAAAATCAGAAACATAATAAAACATAACATCAGATTTTTTTCAAATCAAAATATTTAAAACAATTTCCCTTCTGATAAAATCAATTAAGTTAAATGTCAATTTATGACAGGAAGTGATGTCACAGGAATTTACTTTAAAAAAAAAACAAACAGCAAACAAACAAAGAAAAATTTAACACTGCAAATCTCATTATTACAAATAAAAAAGTGACATACCCCAGGTAGGTTAAATGAAAATATACAGTATAACAGGTTGTAATGTATCAGGCATAAAAGAACAACAGAAACAGTCATCCTCAGGAAAAGTAAACCTTAAAATAAGATATTTAAATCATCTATTATCCATAAGGTGATTAGATACTAACAGGAAACCAGAGGAAACAGATTTGTTTTTTTTTTCATTAGCATGGACAAAAAGTTTTGCTTTAAACGCAGGTCTATGGTGGGACTGCCATGAGAAATAAGAAGTTCAATAGTCATCATTTCAGAGTGGATCATTGGTGGCTAGGACTACTTTAAACTGGACCAGTAACCATATCGCACACTACACCAGTTCATTTCTGGGATGTGAGTGAACACCGTGAGTGAAAACCTTCAAACTATAAACCAAAAACCTCAAAAATACACAAAACAAAACAAACTTAAACACGCTGTTCTTGACTCTAACTCCTTCTCACTCCTGGTTTTTCTTCTCATTCCTGATGAGAAGCAACATCCCTCACTCGTCCGCCTGAGAGAGAGCGAGGCAAGCGTTGAGCGTGAGTGAGAGAGACTGCGGCTGTTTATTAATAATGAATTTGGAGTTTTGCGTGGAGGAATGTTATCGCCTGGCGCACAATCCGAGCCAACAGTTTGCCCTGATGGGCTAGCCGGGTTCCTCATTAGTCCAACATATTTAATCCATAAGTTTCTTATCAAATGTCACACCTGCATCTCCAAATGGCATTTCCACATTCAGTGGCATGTGTTTGGGAGATGACGCTCCAAGGTGCTTGGGCGAGATTAAGCGCCCGGCGGTGAGAGCGAGCTTACTTTATCATTTTGCGCGTCTGGAAGGAATCCAAGCAGTTTTTGTCTTGCTGTTGTAATTAGAAAGCCTTTTAAGTGATAACGCCTGCATCGGAATATGAATATGGAGCGATCAGCCTTGCTCCGTTCTCTTTTTTTCTTTCTTTCTCCCTCTTCTTCTTCTTTCCTCTTTTTAATTGTTGAATCCAATTTTTTGTTGCATGGTGAAGCAAGGATTAACTCTGGCTTCAGAAGTTTAATGAAAGACTTAAAAGTAGGGAAACACTCCGCTGGGGAAGATGAGCGTTTTTTCACCCATTTTAACTCAAAACATGATTCTCCCCCCAACCTTAAGTAAAATCAAACGACAGCCATGACCAGAATTCTCTGTGGCTAGTTTGTAAACACAATAGGTGTCTCTTCTCTGAAGCTGAAACACGCGCCGGCGTTTCTAAAGTGTCTGAATTATCACTTGCTAACTCCCCAACAAAAACCTCACCTTTTCACTGTCTGCGCTTTAACTTTCACTTCTATATATTAACACAATCCTTTTAGAGAAGATACTGTGACGAGCAAGTGACAGAAACTTGTATTGTTTAGTCTTTCAGTGGAGCTTTTCTTTCTAAAAAAAAAAAAAAGGAAGCTAGAAAGAAAGGAAGATAAAACGTGTGAGCGAGGTAGTGAGAGAGCCAGAAGGTGAGTTCTTCTCCGAGTCCCTGGTGTGTGTCCAGAAAAGCTGCTAAGCATCGGGCCAGAGATAAGTACAAAACTGAGAAGTATTGATCCAGTAATAGTGGTGCGCGACACCTTAACCTTACAGCATGAATGTCATAGCCTCTTATCCTCTGCCTCTTAACATGGACTTCATATCACACCGAGTCCATCAGCGGCCTGTATTACACACCTCTCACTCTCGGTAAATCTCCCAAATCACTGCTCTGAGGCATCTGTTCCTGTAGTTCCTTACTTTCAGACAGAAAGAGGGAAAACGCTGCACCACAGATCATGCAACAAGGGTGTACACCGTAATGGAGCTCTGCTTTACGTTTATATTAACGGCGTTAGGCATCCAGAGCAGCTTACTGTACGTTTCATCTCATTTATTATTATTTATACGACTGAGTAGTTAAGGGTTAAAGGCTTTGCTCGAGGGCTCAGCTGTTGCAGCTTGGTGGTGCTGGGATTTGAACCTACAACCTTTTTAACCGCTAAGCTACCACCACAGTCCTTCCAGACATGGGAACGGATTTTCAGACTGTAAATCTGAGTGAAATAAATACACTGTATTTTCACTTCCTTGGTGGAACAGATTTAAACGTAAGAGTAAACGCCTGTAAACGTAGCACCATAAATTTTAATTCGTAAGCAAAGGCTCAGCACCAGGAGTAGCCATTTTCTAATAAATGTCAACGCTGCCCTTGAACATACAGTAGTGCATGTGAATATGAAATCCTACTTGCTTCAGCAGCCTTGGATCTCTCACATACTGCATGCATGCACCAACGCGTGATGTGAAAAGCATCACACCACCACTATGCAAACATAGCTAACAACAACAACAACAACAACAACAACAAAAAGACACTTTTTGCTTTAGTATGCAGTATTTAATAACCCTCTATTTAGTGAAGTTTATGTGCACACAGGATAATAAATGAAATCCATGAAAATCAGCGCACCAAATGGGGTGGTACCCATTTATAATTACAACTAATGTTACGGGACGTCTATAAACAACTATACAAACTTGTTTCTTTGCCAGCTTTGCATTTCACTTAAGTTAAGACGTTTTTTGAAGTTCACCAAAAAATGCACTTACTGAGACTTTAGGAACGTCCTAAAGTCTTTAACATGGTGGGGAAAACTTTACAAAGTGTTAAAACTGACGACTCTATCCTTAAATATTAAATAAACATCTCCTTACAGAAAACGTCACAATTGCAGAAATATAATAATACTGTGTGTTAGTAAAATATCAACTAGTTTTGTGAAATCAATTATAAATATAAGACTATGATTTGAGTTACAATCAGCAGGATGGTCAAAGCCGCTGTTATACAAGAAAGAATCGACGCCTTCTGATTAAAGAGTTCTGCCACACAGTACAAATATAGTTATACGGTACAGATATACTGTATTGTGAAGTTTTAATGTTAAAATCCTTTTCGTTACTGACTTGTGATGGGAGGTTTATTATTCGTATTCTAATTAGCCCTATGAATCATACAGTATGTAGATTGTCGTTTGCATTCTTGGACATTGTGATTTTAGCACTAATGATTATTGTCTGATTTGTCTCAAGTAGCTTACAGAAGCCATTATTTATGTTCTGCTCCACACTTCAGTCCAGCAGGTGGCAATAACACACCAACTATACGTAAACTTAAAAAAAGATGTAAAACTTTTAACTATTTTGCAAGTACAGCAGAATCTCGGCATACAAATGCCCTACTTTACAAATTTTCTAAATTCTAAAATTTTTGCAAGAAATTTGCATCATCATATTAAGCGTTATCGGTCTATGAACAGACAAACTGAACCGAAAGCTGGCTAAGTCACGCATATGTTCGGGAGCCGTTCAAAACTTGTTTGCGTCAGTTGAAAGCCTAGCGAAGGAAGTTTACAAAAATGTTTCAATCAGCGAAAGCTGTTTCGCAAGGGTCAAATCAATATATCAGTGTTGTTTCCAGCATGTTTTTTGTAAATATTGGTAAGATTTTTGGGTTTTTGGAACAAATGATCTGTATTTAATTTTTTTTTTTTTTTTATGAGATAATTCGTATTGCAATACAAAAAATGTGTATGCCGGAGTTTTGCTCTATTTTGAAAATTACATTCACAATTAGTCATTTGGCAGACACTCTTATCCAGAGGGACTTACTAAAATTTTCATAATTAAACCTTACAGTGGTTCACTAAGTTAGTAACTAGGTTACTAGAGTACCATCAGTCAAACATTGTTGAGAATTTCATTTTTTTTTTTTAAAAACCCAAATATCGGATGAAAGCCAAACATATATGGTATATTTTCAGTAAATTTCTTAGTTAAGCTATTTGATGTTTGTAAGTTAATATAAATAATTTTAAAAGCATGACTCCATTCTGAATGAAAATCTGACCCACTGATGCGACCATTGACCAGGAAAAATTGCTTAAATTGCATAAACGTTAATTTGAATACTGTATATGGTAGAGGTTTTTAAAAACACATTGCCGTCCCATATTAGTTTTGGCAAAAGGTCTGAAAAATGCATTTAAGTTATGAATATAGCTTAGTTTTACTTTGTCCTCACCTTCTTGTTTGTGTAATGTAGAGAAACAGTTCTACTAAGCAACAATAATAAAAAGTCATGAATAAGACATTTCTGCATCCAATAACGCTCAGACGGATGATCTTCACCAAGCTATAAAAGCATTGCATGCCACCTAACACTGACAATGTATGCAAATGCTGCCGGATAACTGGCAGGTGGCTCAGATCCAGCCTCGCTCCGGTCCAATCAGCCGACGGCGACTTCCCCGAGTACCTAATGAGATCTCTGGGGTTACACTTAGCATCCTGCTTTATAGCGCCATTGTTGAGAAGCTGTGCGTTGACTTGGCGCCCTCCATATGTTTCCTAGGAGGCTATTCAGTACCAAACACATCTACATACAGTATACATAAAGGTAGATAAAGATTTGTGCAAATGAGGTCCTGCTTGATTTCAGACCAACAGACAAGACTGGAAAGCTGAGTGGACTTGTTAGCGCAGGGTGAGTCTTGCCGCGTTCCATGTATTTTATACTCACGCCCCTTATTCTGTTGCTTTTTCCTCGTTTTGTAAAATGAGTGTTAAATGTACCTCGGCTAAACAATGGGGCTCATCAGCGATATCCCGCACAATCAGCCTTCTCATCAGCGTCGGCTCTAACTTTTCCGAGCCAAGTCCACGCTACGCTCACTTTCTCGTTATACAACGCTACAAGCGCTTGCTTTCAAAGCTCCGTGATTCTCTCATTGTGAGTCTTTAAACAGGGAAAAAAAATAAAAAAGTTATGGCCACGGCTCATTAGCTGAGGTGGCTGCGTATTGTCTCATCCCGCTGAGATCTGTGCGTCGAGGAAAGAATAGGCGAGAGATTAGGATCGTGCATAAGCCGCTGGTCTGAAATGAAGAGGTTAACACTGAGTAAGATAAGAGGCAGATGTGGAGAGATAGCGCAGACTGTGCACCAGAGAAAAATAGAAGAGACGAGAGTGTAGATTGGGGCTTAGACACTGTAAAGCTCTGTTGTTATCAATTAGGCGTAGGTTCTTTTTCTACTGTCGTGACAAAAAAAAATTCATCTTCGATTGAGGGGAACAAAAGAAGGCAACGGAACAAGATGATTTTTTTGAGAAAATAAACCACATAGAACTTCTGCAATGTGACTTTCTGAAAGATTTTTTTTTTTAAATAAAACAAAAAAACACCTATAATTTTTAGGATTTAAAAGACGGAGACAACATAAAAGACTAATTTAACGTGAAGGTCAAGACTAACTCAAGACGGCAACAATTTCAGATTGTAAAGATCCGATATACTGTAGTGCGTTTGGAATAGTGGTGCTGAGTTCGAATCACACTGCTGTCGGATACTCCTCCTCTCTCAGCCCAGACAAACATTGCACCAACAGGCACCACTGTTCCCAACACGGCACCATGGGTCTCCAAAGCCAACAATACAATGAAAACAGCCACCCCAAGACTGGCCTGGACTGGAGACACCATACAGCACAAATTAAGAACTGAAGGACCACAGCAGTGGACATGCCAAAGGAGATCACATGCTGGACCAAATCGATGGCCGGGAGACCCACATCATGAATCAAGGTCAGAGAAACCCTGCTGTTCAAACACGGGGCCGTTGGAGCACAACTGGCAGCCTGCGAGTTAAGCCAATGACCAAAGCAAGCTTTCAAAACATGAAACTCTCGAACAAAAATAATGGTGAGGTATAGGGCGCGTTATAGGAATTCCATGGTTACGCTATATTCTTTTTCCCCACATAAAAGATATATAGTGGAAGTTTAAGGTAATTGAGGTGTTTCCACACCACATCTTTTTTTTCAGCGATACCTCCTTCAAAGCCATTACCCCTTTCTTTTCTAAATTAGTATTAATTATGACTCATTAGGATCTGATACATCATGGAACAAAAAGAAAAGTCAAATCCTAAACGTCAAGGTGAAAAGCTGGCAGTCCTTTTTTTTTTTTTCCTGTGAAAATTCGAAGTCTCCTGTTATGACGAGACTAACTTAGCACTTGTAAATTTGTAACCACAAGGGAAGAAGCCTGGTGTGCCAGAAGAAGGGAGGAAAGGGGCGGGGGGGTACCAAGAGGGAAAGAAAGTAAGAGCGAAGAAGATGAAGAAGAAGAAGAAGGCTGGCAGGCGGGTTGAGGCCATGCCAGTTCTGCCTGCACCATGCGGAGAGGCAGGGGTGGAAGGTGCCAGCGTGTGCTGGGTGAGGAGGAAAGATCAAACAACAAGGGCTGCAGATCTGCACCAATCTGCTCTGTATTAACATCCCAGCCAAGGAGCAGCTGAACCAGCCGCCGGCCTACATGGGACGAGGACATTGCTAAAACACACACACACACACACACGCACAAAATCTTGTACTCCAATTGAATTTATTCAGTTCTCCACTCAAAAGTGTTCAGAAAACACAGAGAAATGTTTCAATTAGGGCAACCTTAATGTACACACTTGAGGACACGACAACATGGTTGCAACCTACAAAGCAAGGAGAAAAAAAAACCTAATACTGTACATCTTGCCATACAATGTTTTTGACAGGATAGTACAAAAAAAAAAAGAAAAAAAGAAAAAAAACCTGAACATAAGGCGATCCCTCAGAGGATCCACTCATTTCCAGCAGAGACAGCACCGGCCTGATTTGTGAAGCGCCCAAATGGCTGCATTCTGGTACGGTGACGGTGGAGTTTGGCGCACGCGCGACTCGATGGTGCTAAGCTCTCGTGGGCAGCCTTAGTCTCAGGTTCACTTCGCGGTGCCGCGGTCCAGATCCGCAGACGGAGAACGGGCGCCTCTCCCACCATCTTCTCCTCGTGCACAGATGGTGGAACGAGACAATATGCTTTCCAAAAAATCTCCGCTGCTTTTGGTCCGCCCCAAAGACACCAGATCCGATGGAGCGCCGCTACGGCACGGAGAGGAGCGGGAGCCGAGTTGTGGGCCAAGCACGTCACTGGAGATTGGTGGAAGGATGCGTATGCGTGCGCGAGCGCGTGTATGTGTGTGTGTGTGTGTGTGTGTGTGCGCGCATTCTACTGCATATGGGCAGCGTTGTGGTCGTCTGAAGGATGAAGCCGGACAAAATACAGTATACACGGTGGATGTTGACACACGGATACGCGATGATGTAGGGTTTCGCTTTCGTCAACAACAAGCCAAGAAAAGACTCGCTGTGCAAAGTAATACTGATAATACTGACTTAGTATAAGAGTATATCTGGAAAGGGTGGAAGGGTACCAGAGGGGGCAGCGGGGAGGGAGGGTTCGATGTACTGCAGAACCATACAACAAGTTTTTGTTTTAGATAGGAGACTAGGCTATCTTTACTATTTCAGAGGAGCCGTGTATGTACACTTTTACTGTTTTTTTTAAAACTCTGAATACAGAAGTTGTCTAAGTTGTAATATAACCAGATATATGTTTGTTGAAATCCCTTATTTACTGGACACAGCCTAATGTCTTACCCTTCTAATATTCAGGGTTGACATCTGGATATGAACCCAATGATTATTATTATTATTATTATCCTGTTCATGGTCGCGGAGGCCTGGAGCCTACCCCAGGAGACATTGGACACAAGGTGTGGGACACCCTGAACAGGGTGCCATAGCAGGGCAAAGAGACGCACAGCAAACACACACACTATAGGCAAATTGGGAACGCCAATTAGCCTAATCTGCATGTCTTTAGATTGTGGAAGAAAACCGGAGTACACAGAGAAAACCCACCAAACATGGGGAGAACAAACAAACACCACGGCGGGATTCAAAACCTCGACCCAGGAGGTGCAAGTTGACTACGCCACCATGCCCCAATATAATAATAATAATAATTATTATTAAAAATATATGTTTTTCTGCACCCAACACTAAAAGCAAATGCTGTCAGATCTCCAGAAAAGTATAAAAAGCAGAGATGTGATGTAAAATCATTAAAGAAAAAAAAGAAAAAGAGAGAATCGCAGACATTTGTGAAAGGGTTAATGACGAAGCCATATGCCGTAAAATAAAACCTCCAGAAGAAGCGACAAGGAAGCAGGTAAACGGAGCAGACTTGGCCTCCAGGGTACCACCGAAAAGGTTCACCGTCTCCATCTTTTGTGCCCCGGCTCAGGCAATTAGACCCAGCTTGGTGTTTTCTAAGCGGAGCAGGGAACAAGGTGTGTGTGCGCACATGTGTGTGTGCGTGCGTGTGTGTGTGTGTGTGTGTGTCAAGTGAGGAAAAGTCATTTTGTGGCAGCGTGCTCTTCAGTTCCGGTCACGCTCCGTACCAGTGCAAATTAAAACCTCCTGCTAGCCCATATGTAAATACGCCCATCGCCCAGGCTGCGCTTTAATGAGCCATGATATGAAAGACCAGCGTAAGACCCATGGAGAAATCCCCGGCCACTTGACAGCTGACAGGTGCTGCAAACTTTTCAGACAGGTGAGTCTGGCGCTCTGGAATATTCCGGCAAAGTTCAGGCCATTTAGGAACGGCACAGAGAGAGCTCGAGGCACTGTTCAGGGAGGATTGTGGGTAACGTCGCTGCTGAACAGAAGATATATGTAGCTCATGCCTCAATCCTTTAATAACCTGGATGCTAAGAATCTGCAAAAAAAAAAACGGATTAGCCATCGCTAAATCTGGGTTATGAATGTGGCAGGGTGACGCGTAGAGAAACCCGAAGGAAAGAAGGAAACCGCATCTGTGGCGGCGATTAGTCCTCGCTTCGTTCCTCTGAAATCCTGGCAGCTTTTATACAGTATCACAGAAATCATAATCAAGATTCAGCTGCAGAACTAACAGAAGTACAGGGTTCAACAAGGAGTGAGAAAACATGTAATTAAGCGACAGATGCGCTCATTTGTTGGACCTTCGCGGTCACTGAAACGCTCGGTAGAAAAAAAAGGAAAAAGGAAAAAAAAAACATGGCAATTTCAGTTCAGTGTAATAATACGAGGAGTTTTATCTCACTGTTAGCGATATGAAGGAAAACCGGTGAGTCTCATTTTAACCACCAAAAAAAAAAAAAAACAGATAGAGATGTGTTATGTCTAGAGCTAATTGCGCTAATTATGATTTTGCTGTTTGTTGTTTAGATTATAGGCTTATTCATAAAAAGCTTAATAGGCAAACAAGACAGTCACTGCTACTGGAAAGAAGGAAATCTAGTCAGTCAGGAGAAAGAGCGGCAAAGAAAAAAAGAGAGGAAAAAAAACACGATCCTGCACTAGCGTCAAAAATGGAAATGAGGTGAGCAGATAGGAAGATTTGGGGACTTTGTCGCCTGAACCAGGCAAAGCCATGTTAAATCCATTCTCTAAAGTATTGGAGGAACTACAAAGGTATTGCGGAGAAGCGGAATAGCTCTATTGTTGTCTCATCTGACAGCTTTACTCAGAGAGACAGAGTGAGAGAGACAGCGGGAAAAAAAATAAAAAAGCGAAAGAGATAGTGAGAAATGGTGGAAAGGCGTGCGGTTGATAGACAAAATTCAAATGTTCACTAAACTTTAGGAAAAGGGAGAAGAGCGGTGGGGTGAAGCCAAGGCTGTAGATCGATACATCACTCGCATGCCTAAGCAAAGTTAGGTTAACGCGTGCTAATACGTTTTAATAAAGGTTTAATGAAAACGGCTGTAATCGAATTATCTGTTAAACGTTCCGAGGCAAGGTGCCCTTCTCGGTCGCTTATCTCGGCGAACGACACCCAAAAAATCCTGGCGCGGACACGCTGATGGCTAATACATCTCTCTCAGTTTCTCGCCCTAACCCCTCGCGCCGAATGCTGATCGCAGAAATATTGTTTTACAAGGTGCTGATTCGTCCCAACAACTTTGCCTGACCTTGCTCGGGGTCTGAATGAGACTGTAAAATTGATTCAGGTCCCGGCCGTAAAAAGAGCACGCGCATTATCTGCATTCTAATTCTAATTAATTCGAGCGGAGGTGGCCGTTATTTACGAGCGCGGCCGGACGCTATTCAAACACTATAATAATCTGAGCCCCATATTTTTATTGATGTCTTGATGAATGACTGTATTTTCAGTGCGAAAGAAAAAAAAAAAAAAAAAAAACAGCCTTGGAAGGTCTAACGTGGCCAATCGCAACACTCAGAGAGGGGTTGTTATTCGTTTTGCACCCCCCCTCCTCCTCCTCTTCCTCTTCCTCACCTCTGCTCCCTTGTCGCTTTCGTTTTACTCCCTCTGCTCCTCCGAGCGGCCTTTCATTTGGGCTTTATTTCAGGGTATCACCTTAACTCTGAGGGATTCTGAACTTCATTAATGAGGCTGTGTTTGTGTGAGCGGGTTCTGCACCCCGGCCAGAGGTGGACCGGCCTTGAAACACACACGATTCCAACAGAAATAGACTTTGTTACTTTGCGGCACCTTTCAGTGAAAAATCCTTTGCTACAGTAACTGTACCGAAGCAACATTACAGCTGTCAAGTGGACGATGTTAAACGACATGTAACGCTGTTCAACAAATGCTTAACGCAAAAACTGAAACAATTTACAGTACATCACTTGTAACATGCTTGCTGAGTGGGAAATGAATTATTGCAGCATTTTACTTACAAAAAAAAAGTGCAGTATCATTGATCAAAACAACTGATCAGGCGTTCATCAGCAAACAACCCATTCTGCTACTTGAGGTTGTTTTTCTTTCTACAAGCATTTTTGTCCATTTTTGTACAAAGCCTTCAATAAATCCTTTTTATGCCACCATGACCTAAATCTGTACTGTAGCTGTGTAACTTCTATGTAAGATAGAAAATTCAATAACATGCCAGGAAAAATAATCAGTAATATGGTAGAACACGAAGCAGTTCCTACAGTGCACTTTTCCTTTTATACCATCGGAATTTGACACTGCTTACATTTTTTAAATAAACTAACGTGCGAGACGTCATCTCAGACATGATTTATTCGGTTATAGTTAATATTTAATGTTGTGAAATGTCTACAAACAGGTAACGTTATGTTGATAATTATTAGTTTCGTTACAGCAGCTCCTTTCTTCTCAAGAGAGACCACCTGATACGATATTATAACGATACCGACAGTAGGTGCCGATTCAGTTCGTGACACGATTTTTAGAAATTTTTTTTTTAAATATTTGGATTTTATATATATAATGTTTTGTTTTGTTTTGTTTTTTGCTTAGCTAATTACACTATGTAACACAATTTTTGTTCCTGGCTTCTAAGTGTTATATTTCAATTGCTTATGTCTAAAGGATGTGAAAAAATGACTTAATTAAGCACAAACTTTGCTTTCATGACAACAGCACGAAGAAAACTCGTTTTTTTGGTGAAAATAAACTATTTTTTTTCATTTTCGTCATTATGATCAGGTAAAAACAAAAATTGCACAAGGAATAGACAAACACAGTCGGAAACCACTCAACAAGGTTCAGAAATGCATAGATTTTCTAGAATCACTTTCTCGAAGTAGCCCCCAAATGTAGTCCCCCATCATGTTTTCGTTATACTGTCCTTGGTAACGACGTTCAAAGTCCAATATACCTTGATGAAAGCGCCCGCCTTGCTCCTCAGAGTAAGCGCCCATGTTCTCCTTAAATTTGTCGAGATGCGAATCAAGGATATGGACTTTCAGAGACATTCTGCATCCCATTTTGGCATAATTCTTTATGAGAGTGTGCACCAACTCCACATAGCACATAATAATATATAAGAATTATAATCATTTGAGGGCAAATTTCAAAGTATGGAACGATTTCAAGATGGAACGTATTTGCCTGCAGTACACGACTTGTGACAAAACTTTGTAAGTTACAACTCCTTGAAATGAACTAGATCTAAAGCATTGAAAGCAACTGTTCAGTTTACCTTCAAGTGTTTTCTTGCAAAATTCGCATGTGAAATGCGGTGCCCAAGATTTGTCTTGGTCCCCGACCGGCACGCCGAAGTATGCCATGTAGGCCTCGCACATTATACGACTTGCTTCCACAGAATACTTTTTCGCTCTTGTCTTTATGAATTGTCCGCACACGTAGCAGAATGTATCAGCTGGATGCAAACAACCTCTTGATGCCATATCAAATAAATAACTTCTCTTCAACTACGAATCGTTATCCTTTCAGTCAGCAATAACACGAATTGGAATCTTGGTTCGAGACACCTGTGCTTTTATACTTGTATAGCTACTTTTGGAACGTTCGAGAACGTTCTAGAAAGTTCTGAGAGTTTCTCGAAAGTTCTGGAAGTTTCTTGAACGTTCTAGAGTGTTCAGGAGAACTGTAGAAACATCTGGACAACTCTAGCAGTTCAGGAATATTCTAGGAGAAAGCTCGGTATTGAAAGCGAATCGAGAATTTTCTCGAAAACACGCGATTTTCAAAATTTCACTGTCCCGGTCACAGAAGCAAAGTTTTTCTGGAATAACAGCGATTTCCTTTCTGTTCTAGACCTAACAGGTTAGGAAAACACACTTTCAACGCAGGAACAGAACAAAAGTGAAAATTTGTTACATAGTGTAATTCACTCCTACCACACAGGATGCTGTTCTGCCTGCCAATGTGTGAATAGTTTAGAGCACACCACCTGTAGGATTATAAAGAAACTGCAGCATTTAATCACCACAAATGCAAACATACAACATGTAAATTAAAATATAATTAAAATAAAATCGATTTGAGTCAGTGGTTCGATACACCACCGAATCAATCCCCCCCCCCCCATCTCTACTAAGTGTACGCTTTGTTAAATAACCTTGAAGCAATAATGCAAAGCTTCCCTCCCTTTAAACACGCAAGTATCATACACACTTTGTTTACTGTTACGGGAACTTAATCAACAGTTTTAAACAAATCAGATTCAAGGATTGTAAAAACAGCATCGCTGTATAAAATTCATATAAAATAAACCAAAAGTAAAAGACTGGGACTGTAAATTCTACACAATCCTCCACAAAAAGAGGACACGGGAACAGCATAATCAGTGTGTAGAGAAGAGGCTTCGAGTTCATCCTCAGTGCCAGCTCTGCTCAGTAAGTGTGGAGGATGGAGTGTAGAGATGAAAGCGAAACCTCCAAACTGGGGTTATCTCTCATAATTAGAAGTGTGTGTAAGCTAACGCCGTTCCCTTCTGTAGGATAATTGTGGGGCATCGTTCCTAATTTCGTTAAGGACATGAACGGAATCCCTATTGGACGCCATCTTATTAATTCTCTTGATTTTCGTGTGATCTTTCGCTCTGACAGACAGGATGCTTCTCTCTCTCTCTCTCTCTCTCTCTCGTCCACCAGGCGGCCTGCTTGCCTTCTCAATCGCCTGTTTTGTTTCTCCCCTTAATGAACAGTCGGATTCTTTTATTTCCCTACAAGTGCAGGATTTGCCTTATCAACCCCACTCCCTTTGAGGGTTGCCAATTGGTTTTATCCACGCGTGTATCGCTGCTTCTTCTTCTTCGTCTCTCTCTCTCTCTCTCAGTCCGATCCTCTCCCCCTCCCCTCACAAAAGTGAAAGAACCACTCCGTCAACAAGCCTCTCCGTGGCGCAGGAGAGATTAAAAACCTCGACATCACCTAGCTTCCAGCGCTACTCCCAACTGGTTCGTGTAAAAACTCAATTAAACGCGTCCCTGCTGAATTCCACATTACAGTACATTAAACAGAAATTCTTCAAGCATGATGACGGTACTTCACAGAGACGATTCGCGTCGAAGGAGCTTCACGTCTTCTCTTCGAGGGTTTGGACTTTCTGAGTGACAAAGCAGGACATCTTTCGGAAAACAGAAAAAAAAAAAAAGTTGAGAGAGAGTCCGCTGGATTGCTGTGTGTAAACACGAGCGGCCTCTCTGTACTTACTGGCTAATGCCGGCTAATAGGTAGAGAGCGGCCCCTTTGGCAATTAAAGGTAAATATAATCAAATGGTCTCCTGTGTGGGGAGTGTGGGCTTAAGCCTTAATCAGGTGAAACAGGACAATACTAATATCTGTCTTACGGGAGTGATCATAGTGAAGGTTCTAAAATATAAACGCAAACATGCTATAAAATCTTAATTATGAGCAAATAATTATGTAATAATTCAAAAACAATAATTATGTTGCACTAATTTATGCACAACCAGGTCTTCGATTTTGAAAAAATAATATATATTACATTTTCCTGTATATTAAACTTAATGAATTGTGTTCAGTTGAACTAAGTTTCACTTCATTTAGTTTTAAGAGTTCTTTAGACTTTTTAAAAACTACAATCAGTCACACTATTTTGAGACGTCATACTATATAAGATTTTCAGAAAAACTACACACTGTACAGTAACTTGCATGAATGCGTGTGGTTCCCAAACATTAAAGAAAACCTACTACATTTACAATATCCGTTTCTCGTTCATTCATCCTGATTTAATGGATAAAATCCACTTACAGCCTCGCCCTCTTTGGTGCTGACGCCGCCGAAAATGGAGATAAGATGAAAGAAAGAAAAAGAAAAAAGGTCTGAATTGATGACGCTGAGAAATAGCACAATTAATAGTATTATTATAATGTATAATGTGCTATATCTAATTTGGGTCTAACTGCCTTCGCAAGCCAGAGAGATAAGTGTTTTAAACGCACTCTTAATCTTTAAAATGAAGTCAGGCCTGTTATTTTTGGATCGAAAGAAGCAGATGATCTCGCCGAACTCGACAGCGGGCTCCCCACTTCAGCATGTCATTCTTATCGAGAGAGAGAGAGAGAGAGAGAGAGAGAGAGAGAGTGTGTGTGCGCAACTGTGCGAGTGTGTGTGTGTGTGTATGGTTGGTCCTCCTCTCCTGGAATGCAGCTTTGAACCTTCCCTGCATATCCAGTAGGCGTTCCATGACACACTCTGTGATAGTATAAAGCGTCCACACACACACACACACACACACACACACACACACACACACACACACTGTGTAGTCCCAGGCTGGGCAAAAACCCAACACTCCTTCATGTCTAGAGCGTTTCCTCTCCTGTACGGCCTGGGATGGGTCAGCAAGCTCAGATCTACCCACACTGATACTGGCCGGGTGAAGGTTAGGTAACACACACACACACACACACACACACACACACACACACACACACACACACACACACACACACACACACAGAGAGATAGATCCAGGCCTGTTTTACCATCACTGCTAACCTCAGTGTAGTTGTGTAATACATACTTTAAATAGAAAACTAATGGCTTGCTGGTGCGAAAGTGCTGCGTGCAGCTCCATGTCTCACAACTTCACGTTAATAAACTTCACTGCAAGTGTTTATGTAATAACTGTGTACGTACAAAGGATACATTCTAAAAAAGTAGGTGTGGCCTCTGTTCTACATTCTAATAAAGTAGGTGTGGCCTCTGTTATCCTTTCTAATAAAGTAGGTGTGACCCCTGTTCTTCATTCTATTAAAGTAGGTGTGGCCTCTGTTATTCTTTCTAAAAAAAGTAAGTGTGGTCTCTGTTCTTCATTCTATTACAGTAGACATGCTCTCTGTTAATCTTTCTAAAAAAGTAGGTGTGGGCTCTGCTCTTGATTCTATTAAGGTGGGTGTGGTCTCTTATTCTTTCTAAAGAAGTAGGTGTGGTCTCTGTTCTGCATTCTATTAAGGTGGGTGTGGTCTCTGTATTTCTTTCTAATAAAATGGGTGTAGCCTCTGTTCTATATTCTAATAAAGTGCGTGTGGCCTCTGTTACTCTTTCTAATAAAGTAGGGTGTGGTCAATAGGTGTGCACAACATTGACTCTTGTTTCATTAAACTGAATCATTCATACAATCCCTGACCTTCAGTGATTATCAAGTATTTATGTATTTAAAACAGAAATGGCGGCACACAGCACCAAATGCAACATAAAAAAAAAATAAAAAAAAACGTGTCTTAAAAAAACTACCAGTACATTAAAGCTTTTCCGATGTCGATGCCCCTTCAACTTTGCAGCCTCCTTGGCAGAAAATCGCCGTTAATCTGTTTCCCAGAGAGCAGAATTGGCCTCCTTCATGACCACTTTGTGAAGCTGGTCCCTCTTTGAATAATTCATGGCGGAAGAGCCACAGGCGAACACACACCCGGGCCTTCTGAGGTGCTGAAATAGCTCAGCTATGAGAAATCCATCAGTGAATATAACACGTAACAGGCCCAACTTCAGCTTACCATCGAAACCAGCGTTTCAGGCGTCAAGCCTCTAATTCAATTACATCGTAGAAAGCGAAGGCGTTCTACAAGAAGTGTTCGGCCAGCCTTCTACTACTGCCCTCCCGTCCTCAGAGCTGCAATTAAAGCCTGGTTTGCTGCATTTTTAAGGTCCTGACCTGCTATTCACTTCTATCACACAGGCATCGGTGTGCATTTTGGAGCGCATCAATGAAATAAATGTTTTGCATTATTATTCTGCACTCTGCTGTCAATAGGTTCATGTCGCCGTGTGCTATTTTTTACCGAGTCTATTTGTGCTAGCACGGCCCTTTCTCAATGCGACTCTGAAATTGGAATTACGTCGCCTTGATGTGGTCCGGTGAACAACACTATTGTGACCATGCTGTCATTATTCTTTATTTCCGCTGACGACTGCACCTCCTTATGTGAGCCTGGCTTGCTGATGGAAGTGCATCTACTGTATGTGAAAGTTACGACACACACATACAGTACAGTACACACATGATCACAAGCGTGCCCATCACGTGAACACATCACACACGAGCTCGAGCACTGGGGATACCCTACAGTATATTTGGGTAAAAATCCCTCTCGAATCGAGACCAGAGGAGATGATAAAGGTTTCGAGTGTGCATATTCGAGTGTGCTAATATGCGAGATATAATATGAAATATTACTTGGACATCATCCACCTTCTTAGTCTCAGAAACAAACACAGACACTAAAAAAGCATGACCTTTTCTCAGACAGGAAGAACTGATAATTCACTAACAATACCCCCCTCCCCCCTCTCCCCCCCTATTTTCCCCTGCATATTTTCCCCCATCTTCGTTTGGCCCTGGTTTCACCTTGTTGAGCTGTTGCCCTTCCATTAAAGGTAGCAACGGCTGCCAACTCGCTCCCAGCTTTCTCCGATTTGTCAGTCATGAAAGGAAAGCGGCTGGATGATAAATCTTATTTTGCCAGCTAAGGGCTTCTATCTCGTTGGGTGAAGAAAAATCCAGGGCCAAAAACACTTGCTGTTGCGCGTTCGGGAGCGCCGGATTTAAGCCTTGTCCGCTCTGATCAAACCAGGATTTATGGAAGCATCATAACTCCCGACAACACCCAGCAGCTTATTAATTTTATATATTTCTGTCTGTTCCCTGATATTTCCAGCCCTGACAGTCACTCAAGATAAGCCAAAAGCCCTCTGACAGGATAGAGTGTATATATATTTTTCACTACTCTCTCTCTCACACACACACACACACACTCTGTGTCTCTCTCTACACTGAATAGGTTTTTTTGCTGAAACCTTGAGAGTGCTTTGCGGTGGTTTGATTTGTCGTCATCTATTTTTTTTTGTCTCCTCAACCGGGTTTCAATCATCCGGAGCCCTAAAGAGTGGACAAGCTCTCACAGATACGTATTGTATATGCACGAATCATGTCACGAACCCAAAAACGCTGCAGCAAACAAAAGCACCGTTAATTGACGAGTAGAGAACGCAACAATGGTGTGTTTTGCAGAGAGACCGGAGTCAGGAACCCTATGTGATCATTTATATGTTATGCATGTATTGAATTAGTGTATTTAAGTCTAAATCCCTAATTAGCGACATCACAGCGTGTATGCGGCGGTCGCAGTTTTCCCTAATGGACGCTCACAGTCCAGTTTTAAGCATGGCTTACAGAATACCATCTGTATAGCCCTGATAAATCAAATGATTTCTTGGTATTTGTAAAATGTAGAGCAGTATATCGAAGGTTTATAACCTTCTGTATGACACACACAGCAAGCAAGACATGCATGGGTTTTACTTTAACCCATTAATGCATAAAGTGCACAATTATACGGGTGTTTTTAGTCAAATTTAAGCTGTAAACCAGCTGCAAACGGCTTACTGTACCAATATCTTCCATGGCTTTCTGGACTATTTGATATTCACAATAAGTCACTGCTGTTTCCTTACAAATCTTCATAGCTTTTTAAAAATTTGTATATCAGTCTTGAGATGCTGATTTTAAAAATAAATCAGAACATATTTAAAAATAAATCATTTAGCGCATCAGCATTTAATATTTCAGACCTGAATGGTCTAACAGATGTGCCTTATAAGTATAATATTCTCCCAAAAACAACTCAAAACTCGTGGTTTTCCGACACTTGGACAATCCATTTTATAATTTGTTTTATGAATGTATTTTTTAACAAGTGTGTATAAAAAAATCTAGCTTTATATAATAAGACTATTTTAAGTTATCACTGATACAAAACAAATCTAAAATATGAAATTATTTTTAAAAAATATTGATGCATGAAAGAGTTAACTTCTTCTGGGATTAAAAAAAAATTATATTAAAATGTACAGTATCGAAATTAATACTGCTAAATAGGTAATTTCAATAAATGTCATTTATTGCATAAAATGTTACATCTTACTTTAAGAGAAATAAAAATAGTCATAATTCTGATGTATCATTAAAATAAATAAATAAATAAATGATTTGTTCAGCAGTAAATAATTTTTATTCCTGGAGCTACAACTCTAATAATAATAATAATAATAATAATAATAATAATAATAATCTAAGAAAGATTTGAAAATTTGCTACTTGCATGATTCCCACACTAAGGACTCGAATACTTTCTTTTCATTTCATTTCGAGCTTGTGTCTAAAAATAAGCTCCATCCTCCGCCGGCCCAACCGGTGCCGCTCGGCTCCACAGCTTCAAATCCATTTCATTTTATATGTACAGCACTCATTTAGATCCCTAATGAGTAAGCCAGAGGCGACAGTGGAAAGGAAGAAACTCCCTGAGGAAGACCCTTGAGCGGAATCAGACTCGAAATGGATGTCATCCTCTTCTGGGGGACACCAGATGGTGAGACTATAAATTATTACAGTATATACAGGCTGGAGAAGTGCAAACAAAACAGGACTACTTTTGTGTGCGGATTGTGAATAGGAAGTCCTGGGATGCGCGCGGGACAGCCTTTATGATTATAGCAGCAGGTGAGGATCTATAGTGTCCAGGTAAGATTATCCGGTCATGCAAAGGAAAGGCTTGTTTTTTTGAAGCACATATCTCAACAGACATATGTTGTTTAATTAAACGGGCAGAGACTTGCCAATGTTTTTAATTGCATTTATGACTGCAATTCGTCTTTCAGGCAGCAGAGGGCTCTAAAATGAAAACCCATTAAATTGTCATGCCTTTCGGTGTGGCTTAGGCTTGTCAATAGCTGCATGACTTCATCTAATGTAAATTTTCATGATCCTCAATAAGCCATGGTGACCTCTGGCATGTAAACTTTATGAGAGCATTATAGCCAAGTTATGGCTCTGTTCACAGAGACTGGACAGATGGTGCCACCCGTCATCTCTCTCTCTCTCTTATACAATATACTATAGTGTGACAGTTCCACCCTCCACACACTGCCCCAATACAGTATTCACAAGACCGAGTTTCACAACACAGCGTGCAACCTCATGTTGTCTCCATTACTTCCCCAGCTTGAACGACAACCGAACAACTTACTTGTTCAGTTGTTCAGCAAAAACTGCAAGAAGTGAAAAGGATGGAAAAGCGGTAGCATAAAGATACTATTACATCCTTCTTCTCGGTACACAAGTGCGCACACACATACGAGGATGGATGGCGCTGTCTAGGCGAGCAGACACACTCTGTCATCCTGTTTCGTGTACCTACAGCGAGGCTGCACTCCGTGTCCCGTCACACCTCCTTGGAGAGGTCACAAGTGTGTGTCTTTCCCTTTCTCTCTCTCTCTCATGTACACACACCAGGAGACACGGTGTCCTAAAACCACAATCACAGCTGTTTTTACGACACAAATCCAGGCTTAATGTTGTGGCCCTTTTGTGGTGTTGCATGTAGTCCCATTTTCAACCCAGATGCAAATATGCACTACACCTAAAGATATTAGTTTGACCGGGTGCTTCGTACCAGAGACAAACACTTACAGCAATAGCCAATGTCAAGGATTAAACTTAGGACAGCCTATTTTTTTCTGTGAATGACAAAATAAACTAAAATACGCTTGATATCTCACCTATCAGTGTGGCAAAGTGCTCATTGATCAGCACTGACAAAAATCTCACTGACTCATACAGTAATTAAACAACCTGAATCCAATCTTAAGGGTTCATACAGTAGCTGTTCTCCCGACTTCATTCACGTTACGTTTGTATTTGTTGGATTTCTTTTCCCTGAGATTTAGAAACAGCATGCAACACTCAAGAGTTATTGCATCATAAGACACAAGAGCCTATCAGGATCAATATGTAAATACAGCACATGGAAATATCGCTTGTCCTTCGGTTTCAGTGGTTTAACAGGGAAGGTGGACGGGAAATGTGTATTTAGAGCAGTGTTTCCAATGAACATGTGCTTAGACCGTGGATGTACTGATTTTGATTGTAGGAAGTGCATACTTTTTGTGTCCTTTTTGCTTTAGGTGGAAAAATTCTTAACGGAAGTTTGGCTGACTTTAGAATTTTTTATCTATCATATAGTACCAGTCAAAAGTTTGTACGCAAACTACAGTATGTTTGGTGATTTATTTTCTACATCCTAGAACAATACTGGGCATTTCATAACTATGAAATAACGCATATAGACTTATGCAATTAAGTTACAACAACAACAACCCGAAGTTATTATTCAGTTGATATTTTAAGACACGGGGGTCAGACTTTCTGGAACAGTTCTTGGAGGAACAGTATTGTGCAAATCATTTACAAAACCCATCAAGCACCATGATGAAACTGGCTCTCATGAAAACCTTCTCAGGAAGTCAAGACCATAACTTATTGTACCTCTGCTGCTGAGGAGAAGTTCGTTTAGAGTTACCAGCCTCAACAATTAACAAACAGCACCTCAGATTAGACCCGTTACAGAGCATAAATAGCAGATGCGTCTCAATATCAAATGTTCAAAGTAAATCACTGCATATAGAGATTATATGTAGAAATAAATAAAAATCAGAAAATGCCATGGAATTAGAAGATGTGTCCAAACTTTTGACTGGTACTGTACTGTATATGTTGATATTTTTAAGCACTTTATTGCAAAAACATGCATTTCCCCATATAAATAGTCTAATGACTTTATTAATCGTCTTGACTATAAGTTAATTGGAACAAAAAAACAGTCTTATTCCTGACATATCATGAAGATTATCTGCTTTTAAGAAATGAACAAGGAAAGCTTACCTGTCAGCCCTGCATTCGCATTTCTAACAACAAACCTCCACATTTAATCAATTCTTTATACTCTAAATACACACTGGTCTCTAAGCACGATCAAAACAGCATATAATCACATTAGCTTTCGCAGATTAATTATTTATTAGAAATTCTCTATTGAGGGTGTCGTGTGGAGTGAAAATCGACCAGTCGAAAGCAAAAAGCAAAAAGCAAAAAAAAAAAAGCATCCTAAATCCACTTATCCTGATCTCCAAATATGCTGGAAGATAACCGCCATAATGCACTTTAAAAAAAAAATTTAAAAAAATGAGTCACAGAAGGAGAACGTGGGCGGATTTTCCTGATTTAGAGTCTCTATCTTCACTCTTTAAACACACAATTGCATGTGGAACTGAAGTGTGAAAAATTACAAAATGTTCGGGAGATACTGTCATGCACAAAGCGGAATTAAAATGTAACGATTAGGGCGTCCGCAAATGGAAAGCCGAGATCTTATATAAGCCCTAATGCAACCTTGAAGGCTTAGGGGAAGGGCTGATATATATTTTTCAGTTTGCTGATCTATTGGCCATTACCAGAGCGTTTGTATGGGGGCGGATGTCTGTATGTATGTGTGTGTGTGTGTGTGTGTGTGTGTGTGTGCTTTCTGTTAAAAGCTCCTGCTCCCACATTGACACAGAGCGTGCCAATCGATACACGAGCATTTCTCACCATCGATTATATAATTATGCTGGGTTAAATCATCGTGCCCACGCAGGCCGTTAGACGATGGACTCCACACACGCTAGACATATACGCACACACTACACATTACACACGCGCGCACAAAAGCTGTGGCACTTCAGGTTGCAGGTACTTCACAGGGCTGATTAGGATGCCGCTGGGGTGCTTTACATCACTCTTATTAGCCCCTGTGCTGCACAATAGGATCATAATTAATGGCAGCAGCAGGACCCTGCTTGATCTTTACACGCTACTCCCTCTCTCTCTCTCTCTCTCTCTCTCTCTCTTACTATCCCTTTAAGTCTTTATAGCATTAAGAATGGGCGACTCAGAAAGATAGTAAGGGGGGAACAAAAACCGCATTTTTGTTTGTATATAAAAATAAGTGCAAATAACTGCACATCTTTACCTTGGTAATTTCCACATCATTTTCTTAACCTCCCCCAAAACTAAATATCAGATTGAGAAAGCTGATAAACGCCTCACACATTATTGCATCGGTATTACAGTATGCTTTCTTATTTGTAAGATACACATTTGCACAGTCGGTGTACAGTGGTTCCACTTTATTTTGAAGAACCCCAAACATAAGGGAACCTGGTATTAAAAAAAAGTTGTACACTCCAAGATTTCATTGGCCGTCGATTGCTTTGGTGACGGTGTACTGTACAGTGTGGTGGAAAATCCATGTGTGAAAATGATTCCGCGTGCTCCCACGACCGCACTTTCACATTCTGAATGCTATTGGGGAAGAAAAACTCCATCGTTGTGATAATCTGGTCATTCAGTACTTTCAGGTCGTCAGCTGACTTCATTTTATTGCCGCATAACGTTGCTGAGTCTAAACCTGACCGACCGAAGCGGCCACAGATCATAACACTGCTTCCAGAGGCTTGTACAGTGTGCACTACTGTATGCGTGATGGGTGCATCACTTCATGTGCTTCCCTTCTTACAGTAACCTTGATGTACCCATCGATCTGGGATAGGGTCGATCTGGACTCATCAGACCACATGACCTTTTTCCATTGCTCTGACGTCCAATCTTTATCCTCCCTAGCAAATGTGTTTTTTTTCCTGATTAACTTCATTAACAAGTGGTTTTCTTACGAACACGCCGCTGTTTAGTCCCAATCCTGTGAGTTCTCATCACATTTGTGCATGTGGAAATGTTCTTACTCTTACTATTAAACATGGCTCTGATTTCTAAGGTCAGTTTTTTTTAATCATGCAACTTTACAAAGCATGTAAGTGATCTCCATTCATGATTTTTTTTTCTGATCACATTTTTTTCAAAGGACAGTTATTAAAGGTTTTAATAATGTGCTAGACAGTTCTTAAACCAAATCCAGTCATTTAAAACTTTTTTTCTTTGATTGGTCAGTGTATTTTAATAATGTGTCACATTGTATCATGTATGTCATTGTCTTATTTGGAAAAAGTTTATTTACAGCATCAGTAATAATCATTGAAATAAAACTAAAAACATTTATTTATTTAGTGAATTTACGGTTTGTGTAAATGATATTAGAGTGCTACTCAGTACCATACACAGTACCAGTCAAAAGTTTGGACACACCTTTTAATTGAATGTTTTTTTGTTTGGTGATTTATTTTCTACATTCCTGAACAATACTGGAGATTTCAAAAATATGAAACATATGGAATAATGTTAATTACTGTAAGTAGAAGCAGCAACAACAACAAGCAGTCGGTTGTTTTAAGACATGAAGTTCAGCTGTTCTGGAACAGTTCTTGCAAGAACAGTATTGACAAGTGCATTTACAAATCCCATCAAGCAGCATGATGAAAACTGTCTCTCATGAAGACCTTCCCAGGAACGCAAGACCAAAACGTACCTCTGCTGCAGAGGAGACGTTCATTGAAAGTCACCTGCCTCAGAAATCACCAATTAACAAACAGCACCTCAGATTTTATTATAAATAAATAAAAATCAGGAAAAAGCAGTGAATAAGAAGGTGTGTCCAAACTTTTGACTGGTAGTAAAAAAGTGCAAGCATGTTAATACTGGACCGTTTAAAATATAACCGAAGATCCAAAAAATGGAAAAAATTTAAAACAAAACGTTGCATGATGTAGCTATGGTGCAAATTGTTACATCTATGCACATGCTGTTTAAGTATGAAAAAACTTGTAGCTATAACTGTCAAAACTACTCATGCACATACCTTAGAGTTAAAGTTGTATCTACAAATTGTCAAATGCAAATGCAACTATGCACATACGTACTGTTGTGTGAGGTTAGTGAATTTTGTGAATGAAATTCTGTAATTTGTAGATGCAAATTGTTAAACCAGGTAAATAAATGAGGTCTGAAAAAAATTATAGCTATGATATAAATGCTGTGAATAGGGTGGACCTGAATGAAATATTTGACAAGTTGTAGCTACAAATTGTAAAACTATGTACTGTACATCAAGTGGAGCTGAAAAGAAATTCTATGAGCTGTAACTAAAAACTGTTAAAACCATGCACGTAGATGAGGTCTGAAAAAAGGTACAAGTCGTAGATAAAATGGGGGAGAAAATGTATTACCATAGCTTGGTATTACTTGCACAAATGGTTTAAATATAATGAGCTGAAAGAAAATGTCTAGAAATCTTGGACACAAAAGGTTAAAACATTTCCCATACAGTGATGGTCAAAAAGTCCACATCTGTTACTTGCAAACTGTTAAAACTATGTTATAACTAACTAGGTTAAAAAAGTACATCGACCAGGTTGGACTATGGTAGTATGTAACCGAATATCAACATTACCTCAATGTTGTTAATGTCAACAGCAGAGATGGTGTACAAACACACACACACATATAGATAAAGATTTTATATACAGCTGCACAAACATGAGCAAAATGAAACACAGCTTCCAAAACCCACGTCCACACTTCCCATACTTTAACCTCAACAAACTGTCTATCACAATTCGTAAGTTATTCATTGTTTTTCTAAGACAAAGTTTTGACCAGATGCACATGGACACTGCAAAATACGCTTTTAATAAGACAACATTACCAATGGATAGTTTAAAGAGATGAAGCGCACTGTTCCATAATGTATTTATTGCTACATCATAAGGAGCAAGTCGCCATTTCCAAATCAGACAGTCAGTTCTTAAACACATCACACCTCTCTCTCTCTCTCTCTCCCTCTTCTCCCCCTCCTCCTCTTCCTTCTCGCTCCCTCTCCTACAGTCACACCAACCCTGACCGTGCACACTTACCGCCTGGCTCAGCGCAATCAATTATTGTTGCGACAGAATCATTAATAATTTCCTAATGAAAACGATTCTGTTGATCTCTGTTGTGTTTTAATTAAACATAATTACGGCGGCGCTCTGCACTGCGACGGGGACCCCTTCAGGGTACGACTAAGTTTTAATACACTGATAATGAATTTTTGACATTGTGTTCTGTTGTTTGGTTATTACGCACTCACAGTTTGCCTGGCTTTGCAGATAGCAGATAATAACCAAGGCACCTCCTCACACTTCGCGACCGTGGCGCTCAAAGTGGAGGTTCAGGCCAAAAACAATTAAAAAAACATGCCTGGTTTTTCAGTAGCGGCTTTTCCGTTCTGTGTTTTAGTCTGACTTGACTTTTAGTGATTGCATGAAACTTTGAATCCAGTATACAGAGTTTTGATAAAAGGTTACAGGTGGAGATCCGTCATGTGTTGCGAAATATTTACCATGTTTTTACCAAAAAGAGCTACGCTGTAAGAAAGTATACATACCAAGCCTTCTATTGATATGATTACAAATAACTCACGTTCAAGAAATAAAATGAGATGGGAGACGAGGACCCGCTGTTTAAAATAAAAAATGATGTTCACAAGACACAACAATATCAACAATATCAAGTTTTATTGTTAGCTGTGGAGTTACTGTTTTATATCCTTCCTTGTTTCTAAATTAATTCTTATGACATTTTATAAAATCCAACCACAAACTGAATTTGCACAATATTTTGATCAAGTTCTTAAAATCTTAAGCATTATATATTTATCTAACTTACTTTTTTGTGAAATTCTATAAAATGGAACTAAAATTCTTACTGAATTCTTAAAGTATTTTAATAGTTTGCATTTTAAAAACAAACAAACAAACAGAACAACAACAACAACAACAAAAAATGGTACCTTAAGCTATCATTTCTTTTTTGTTTACTTCTTTACTGAAATTCTAAAAAATTCCACTACAAATTTAATTAAAACAATATTTTGATTAAGTTCCTAAAAAAACCAGCACAGTATCTTTTTATGACTTACTTCTGGTCAAAATCTACAAAATTGAACTACAAACTGAAATACAATATTTTGATGGGGTTCCCCACAAAAACCAACAAAACCAGCAAACAAACAAACAGCAACAGCAACAAAAAAGCCATAATTTACTGCATTTGAAACAGATCCAACTTTATACAATCCAAATCCAAATTGTCGTACAAAGTTTTGTACAATTTTTGGATTTGATTGGCTAAAATAAAAGACTACTTAGTTCCTGTGAAATTCTATAAAATCTAACGATAAATGTAATTCTTACAATAGTTTTGATTGGGTTCTTATAAAAAGACTTTTATTTAACTTACGTTTTTTGTGTAATTCTATACAATTCAACTACAAACAGAATGTTGACAATATTTTTTATGAGTTCCTAAAGAAATCACAAGCAGTATCTTTTTATCACTTGAAATTCTAAAAAATCCAACTACCCACCGAATTTTCACAAACATTTTGATCAGATTCTAAAATACATGCAACCTGTACCTCTTTTGCTAACAAAGTCCTAAAAATTCAACAATGTTTTCGGGTCTGCATCTCAAAGCAAGACCTCGTCCAGAAGTATTGACAGTGAATGTGAGCAACCAGGAAGTAATAAAACATTACCCAAATGTCCGACGTTACCTTACCGTACCTCCATTAGCTTTCACTCATTGTTAGGTATGTTAGCATGTTCACATGTGGTGTTCCTTGTGGGAAAAAAGGGCTGCTTGTGTTTAATGAGAGTAGTGTGGGGAGTGTGTGGGAGGAGAAAGAAACCGCTGGAGTGTGTAGATGGGGTATTGTGGCACTTGCAGGTGGATAATGAGTTATGGCGATGAAGTGGAGAGGTTTAGTGCTGCCTGGATGAAGCCTCACTGTGAGGCAAATGTAAAACAAATGACACCACTTGCAAACTGAGATACAGTAAATACTCATTTGATAACATACAGTACCAGACAGAACCTAAAAATATATTGTATATGAGATACCAAAATAAAAATTTAAAAAAGCTCTAGACAAAATTAAGGAACACTTTGACACTCAAGATGCTATGTTTTACAATTCGAAGTCTACAGAAACACACTGGCTGTAAATGCAGCATGACCCAATAGCAGACTGGATTGCTGCCTCTTGCTGTAGTTATTAGCCTGCAGTGTTCTATATATAGGTCGAAGCCTGTCCTGGTTGCTTGAAGCAACCCAAAGGGGAATCATTCTCACCAATTTATAATGAAGGATGCCACACAGGATGCTGGGATACATTCATTACTGGGGCATTTTCTATATAACCCACTCTTCAGCTTGGCTCGGCTTGTGTATTTCCAAACACACATTATACGCACATAAAAGCCCTCTGAGCTGATGTAAGTATGAGCAACAAATTATTCACTATAAACTGCATCAAGTGTATTCCATACATCAGGAACATCCATTGCTGCCTACAGAAATCATTTTCTTTACAGATTTTAGCTCTAGAAAAAAAAAAGATTACGCATAATTGTTATTCAGCTTATCAAAACTTTAATGATTCCACTGATAAAAAGCATGAAGTTAAGTAGTCGGGTAAGAGGATATCTTCCCTAGTGCAGTCTAGTGATTAGCCGCAGAGAAACAGGAGGCTGAAAATCTGCCAATTGTAAATCCCAGTTCAATTCACCCCAGTTCAAAACCGGTTTGAGGTAAGTTACACTACACAACTCACCAAACGCTCCTCGCCATTTCCGTACCATTGTATTTACTATATTTACTTATTTTTCCAAATGTGACGCATCAACTTCAGACTACTTAGCTGAATTCCACGTAAATCTTAGAAATTGTAGAGTCGCAACCTGAGACAATGGAGTGCAATGTGAGTTACCCGCTCACTATGTAAACGTGAGTCAACAGGGAGCCTCAGATCTCATCACTGCAACTTTGCTATGCTTTGACAGCATGGGTAGGTTGTGCTGCTGTGCTGCAATGAAGATATTAAGATGTTTCTGCTGGATAACGTGTAATGCAAGCAGAACGGATGATAAAAAAAAGAGTCCATAAAACCTTTGTTATTCAATCATGTTCTGTATGGGAAAAAACTGATTTTATTTTTAAACTATATGAAAAGACGTGCGTTTCATATTGCTGGGTATCTGGGAAAATCTATTAGATGCTGCTGTAGAAAACATTCAAAATATAGTTCCTATGACATTTTGATAATATAGCTGCAAATCACAAATTTTGCGACATGCAGTGAAACGCTTAGTCGACTGTCGGTAACCTTCATTTTAAAAAATCTGAAAATACAAAGAAAATAAAATTACACTACGAATGAAAATTTCACACTTCAAATACAATTAAGCTATATATATATAAAATACATTTTAAACTGAAAATTAAGTTTATAAAATAAAATATATATATATATTTTTTATTATGCAGTAACAGAATTTGCTGAATTAAAAAGCACAGTTTAAAAAGTCTGAAATATAAAATTATAAAAAAAATTATAAAAGCATAGAAATATAGTGTGGAACACGTTAGCAGCAGTGTGATACGTGTATAAAATGAGAAAATATAAAAGAAAATGCAAAATAGAAAACATTTTTGTGTTGTATTTTCTGCAAAAGCTGTGCTATATTGTCAAGCATTTCTTTAGTTTACAAATGTACAGTAGTATATTCATTTTAAAAGCGTGATTCAATTCTGAATCGAGTCAAATGATTGCGCAGATTAGCCGATTATACTGCATAATTGATTTTATCGCACATCTTTTTGATACTATAAAAAACATAAACATATTTCTCAAAACAAATAATAATAATTAAAAAAAAAGAAAACAAAACTCTTATCTTGCTTAAACCAACATTCTGCTAAAATCACATGAGGTAAAAATTCGGTTGTAAAAGCAGTGAGACGTTATAAACATATCTTAGCCTTGCTAGCTAAAGTGATTCAATTTCACACTCCGATCAAGTTATACATAGTTACAGTATATTAACGGCAGACTATTATTAAGACTATTAAGTTCAGGATTTTTATTCCAACTTTTTATTCTATTATGAAGGAAATTGTACTTTTTTATCCAGGTTTCTCTCTTTTGACTCGATGTAAGCTTTACCTTTGGTTTAGATGCAAAAAAAAAAAAAAAAAAAACATTTCAGTTTTCAAAACTATAGAACACGTCAAATTTCCGCCACGACTCATGTATGCCTGTGTGTCACCTCTATACTGGTTAACTCAATTTTCTTTTACAATACTCACTATGATGCATTTCCATCTATCTCTCTATTTTTTGTTTTTCATCAAGTTCTTACTCGAGTGGATCTCATCCGTTTGTGTCTGGCTGCAACTGCCCAAAAACCACCCTCTCTCTGTGGACTAGAAGTCAAAAACATTTGACTAAATGTACTGTAACACTAGTTATTGTTACACTAGTCGCACCCACATTATACACTTTTCCAACCACATGACAAATATATGAACACAGATACACAGATTGTCTCTTGCACGCTTTACGTGCTGTGTTTCAAATACGGACGATGGAACACAAAAAGAAAGCGAGTGATATGTGTGTGCCTGTTTATGTGTGTGTGGTGGAGTGATAAACCCGGGATCTTACCTTTGCTGTACACCACGCAGTTGTTTTTGTTGTCTTCTGCTCCTTGCCAAGTCACATCCAGCAGCCACCTGGGGCCTGAGTTCAAAACCACTGGGACTGGGGCCTTGCTTTTCTGTAGAAGAAGAGATAACAAGCACACAAACACACACACATACACACAAGGCATTAACTTACTTCAGAGGTGATTAGGAAGCACATTATTAAGAGCATAAGATGCTCAACCGGCTATAAACATGAGCACATTTTGTAATGCCGAAAGAGGAGAAAAACCAGCATCCCTTGTGTGGCGTTCACAGCTTTTTTTTTTTTTTACTCCTCCCTGAGACTTTTCAGGGCCTTACAGGATGCACCAGCTTCTGCACTGAGAATTACGGGAAAATATTTTGCGCGGTGATCCCGGTGTCAGATCTCTCCCGATTAGCCGCTGATCTCGGGTGCCTGGGAAAATTACGGGAAGAATGCAGATGGCTTTCGGCGGAGAAGAGAAAGCCGAGGTGAACTTTGGGCGCGTTGTCCAATTGCTTATCGGCTCCTCGGGCCGGGAAGAATTTAAAGAATCGGTCTCCATTTCAAAGGGCGGCGGAGGTTAGGTGCCGTAATGCACCGGCGAGTTATTCTGAATGCGCAATATCGTTTTTCTTTCTCGGGCGCCTGGGTCGAGCTTGAAGTTATTTCTCTAAATCAAAAGTAGTGAAATAGGGGGTATTACTCTCCATGTGCCCTGATGTGGACACGGGGCCACTGCGGCTGCCTGGCTGTTGTATTTATTCTCCACTTGATTTTTATTCAATTTGTATTTTTTTTTCTCTTTTCCAAATGGCATTTCCACCCTCCATACAAAGGGCAATGAGAGCCTGGAGTACATCATCACTGAGCTGCACTGCTGTTACAGTAGCTCTTGCTAATACTGGCAGGCAAAATGTCAGGCTTTCTAGGCCATTACTTGCCAACCCTCAGGCTCTCCTTCATTAGAGCACCACTGAAATGGTTTAGCTAACAGAAAATGGGTAGTGCACCGGCTTGGCGCTCTCTCTCACCGGTGCCATATTTCCATAGGACACACTCTCATGAGACACCATTACTTCTGCTAGCGCTTGTTTGGAGCATGTGATTCACCTCAGTGGGATGGGATATGATGTAAAATGCAACACCGTTGCTCACATTACATTGTTATGATTGTATTTTGCGGCATGTTCTTAAGTCGAGCCAAATTAGCATGCTAAAAAATGGAAAACACAAGGCTAACTAACAATTATATTAACATACTGTATACACAACCAATCAGAAGTTTGAACACCTTCTAATTCCATAGTCTTCCCTGATTTTTATTCTGTTCTACACTGTAAAACAACGCTGAAGCCGTCCACAATATGCAATAATCTCCTTTGGACAGTTGATATTGACATGTGTTTGCTACTTATGCCCTGTAAAGCCTTCATACAGTAACGGCTCTAATCTGAGGTGCTGTTTGTTAATTGGTGATTTTTGTGGCTGGTAACTCTAAATGAACTTCTCCTCTGCAGCGAACAACGTTTTGGTCTTGCTTTCCTGGGAATTTCTTCATGAGAAACAGTTTCATCATGGTGCTTGATGGGTTTTGCAAACGCACTCGACACAATAAAGATCTTGCAAGAACTGTTCCAGGACAGCTTACTGTTGTTGTTGTTACTTAATTAAATAATTCCAGTTATTTTATCATTTTAAAATCTAATTAACATAAATAAATAAAAAAACACAAACAAACATTGAACTAGAAGGTGTGTTCAAAGTTTTGACTGGTAATGCACACAAATCACACAAAATCTGACCAATCAAAGTCCTAGCTGAAAATTAAAAGGGGAAAAGGGAGAAGTGTTAAAACATTTAACACCGTGGTCCAAAGGCTAAAAAGCAATGTCTAACTTTTATTAACATTTCTCTATGATGGTTGTATACACAGTTGTTACCTTTACCTATTCTCAAAATAGCTATGAGAAACTTACTTTAAATTAAAGCAAAAAGCATGGCTTCAAGGTGTACAGTAAAATATTCTGTAGCTTTGAGACAGTAAACTATTTTCAGTTGGTTTGTATAGAAATATAGTTTTATTTAATTTACTGGGTTAAAGTTTTACTGATTTTTAATGGCATGACTGTGACAAATCCAGTCAGTGGCAGTAATTTAGGAAAGCGTTTACCACTTACAAAATTGTCCCCTCATACATAGGGGTTGGCATACTCTCTCTCTCGTGCTCTCTCGCGCTCTAGCCAATCAGGCAATCACCCATGTATGTGGAAGAGGACAGATAGCCCTTACCGTGTGCTCTGCTGCCCTGTGATACAATATGAGGACAGCTGGCTTTACGTGCCTCAAAGGAAGCAGGTGTTAGCTCATGGATATTTTTCGTACGCGAGGGGAGAGCTGGCGAGTGTGTGGGAACTGGCACATGACCAAATTAGGAGAATGTATGTAGTTCTATAAACATCTGCACAACAGATTTGCAAAAAGAGCGTCTACTGTGAATATGTACGTACTGTATGAACAGAGAATGTTTTGAAGGATTTAGTCACTTGCAGTAGTGGTGGTGAGTTTCATAGCTAGTTTCACTCTGTGTGTGTGTGTGTGTGTGTGTGTGTGTGTGTGTTTTGCCCCCCTCTCAGCTCCTCTCTCCTCCCTCCTCGTCTCAATGTTCTCTCGTTTTTCATCTCGGCTCGGTTGCTGCTTGCCGTGTAAGAGATACAGTGGGCGAAACAGTGAAGTCAGCGGCCCAGTGATTACCAACCGATGCTCCAAATTCGCCATAAAATGAAAATCAATATTTCCACAAGTCGCTGCGACATAAAAGATAACCTCTATTGATTTTTCCCCGACTTAGGCTCGCACGATAAGATCTAATATAAATTTTCAGCTGCTAGGATTTGGATCAGAACGCGAGAGCCGGGGCTGGCGATAAAGTTCCCCTTTCACATCTGATTTTTTTTTTTTTTTTACTTCCTCCCTTTTTTCCCCCCTTCTCCTCTACTCTTCTCCCCCCTCCCCATCTTGTTCACGGAGCACACTATTTATAATTGGCCTGGTGCGAAAAAGCGCAAAGCTCCTATCAGGAATAGGCTCTAATGTTTTTTTTTCTTCTTTTTTTTATTATGGTGAAGCCAAAGCCAGTTCCAGATAATTTGGAAATTTCAGGGGGGATTGTGATGGAGCTGATGGCAGCAGAGGAACCTGTAATAGCCTGTGTGCCCGACTCTGATTAAATGTTGCTGTAGATGAAAGAGACCTGCCTTCGCTGCAATAAATTAACCGATTGCGCAAATCCCAAATCGCGGCTAATCCGCCCTTGATACGGTGATCCTCTGATCAGCTGAAGGAGGTGAGGGGAAGAAAGCAAACGGTAACGCTCTCGGTGTCCGTGACTTCTACTGAGCTAATGATAGCACTGCTGACCTTCATGACACGCAGGAGCCTTTTATAGTGCTCTCCGGGTCGCCACAAATCAATCCTGGAGAGAACTGGGAGGTACATTGCTTTCCAGTATGCTCTGTCGCCCTTTTTGTTCTTCATACATTTCTAACCTTTTTTTAAAATTATTTGTTAAGAACAAAATTATTCATAATAGACAATAAATTTCTTTTTTTTCCTTTTGGTAAATCAATAATTGAGGTATTGCCCGAAACAGGATGATTGAAGATTTTACTATAAAGAGCAGCAGTTTTTATTAACCTTTAAAACTGTACTTTATTTGGCAGAATTAAAATGATTAAAATTCATGTAGTACTAAGTTACACAGACATTTGTTAAATTTCAAATTAAAGAAAAAAATGGTTAAAAAAACAACAAAAAAACCACCTTCTGATCCACCACATTACACATGATGCATCATGGCTGTTACGGCTATACTTGTTTCATTCATTGAATTTTTTTGGAACCTCCAGGTTCCGGGTTCGATTCCCTCCATGGAGTTTGCATGTTCTCCCTGTGATTGGTTGGTTTCCTCCGGGTACTCCGGTTTCCTCCCACAATCCAAAAACATGCACATTAGGCTAATCGTCGTTCCCAAATTGCCCGTAGTGCGTGAATGAGTGTGTGTATGTGTGTGTGTGCGTGCCCGGCGATGGACTGGCACCATGTCCAGGGATAGTCTCCAGGCCCCTCATGACCCTAAATACAAGATAAAGTGGTATAGATGCTGAGTGAGTGAGAAAATGAGTTGGGTGAAAACAATACAAGACCTAGGCAAAACAAATCACCAACACAAAGCAAAACAGCAAAGTATGGCAAAGTAAAACAAAATGAAATGAAAACAAGCAAAAAAAAAAAAGAAAAGAAAAATCATGAACCAAATTAATCAAAGAAAACCAAAAGCAAATAAAACAAAACACCACAAGAAAGCAGTGTGGCAAAGCCAATCAAACAAACTGCCAAAATAAAAAAAACTAAAAACTAAATAAAAGCGAAGTAAAGCAAAGAATGTCAAACAAGCTAATTTTTGAAAATCATAGCAAAACACCACAGAAAGACATCGACAGATATTAAATAAGATGTTAATGAATTCTTTCTTTTGATAAATCATTATTATTATTTTATTAATAAAATGACCTGTTAAATGTTTTAAATACTTTTTTCCAGAAAAAAATTTGAATAGTTTCTAAACTATTAACTATTAAAAACACAGAGAAAGTTAATTTACTGTAACAATTTAAGTTAAGCATCAATGTACTTTAAAAAATAACGCCTAAGCCATCATTCAAAAATTAGCTTTTGAGGGGAAAACAAACAAACAAACAAACAAACAAACAAAAACCCCAGAACAAACCCTTAAGCACTGACGCACTGTGTCCTGGTCTACCCCCGGTCCCGTTTCAGAAGAAACCTCGCCTTCTCCTTGAACATGTGTGTGAGGTGAGTGTTTGGAGGAGAGGTGTGCATGTCCGTGTTAGAGACTGGACCTGTCCTAAGATGTGTGTTTACAACCTTAAGCGCCCTCACACACCTCGATAACACCCTGTGCAATTAGTTGTCCTCTATGATGAAACAAATTGCATGTGGTCAACTGGAAATTTCATTAAGGCAGATTTACTTCTAGCTCTCCTTATCGCCGCATATTAATATTTCCTCTGGCCTGCGGCTTGGATGACTTACAGCAGGAAGGAAGGAATTAAAAGAGGAAAAGAAAAGAAATGCCTCTGTCCTGTTATATAGTTCTACATACAGTATATAACACAGAAGCAATCATGAGTTGAATAAAAAAAATAAAAAAAACAGCCGAAAGAAGCACTGATTTTTATTTATCTTCCCCCCTTTTTTATTTACTTCTTTCACATGCTAAAGAAAAGGTCCGTATTTCAAAATCGCTATCTGTTTATGAAATATTGCCACATCTCGGGTCTGTCATTCCTTTTTCCCTTTTTCTCCCCTCATTTAAAATGGCAGTGGTTTCATCGCCTAAAATGAAAAGATACCTCCTTGGTGTGTTTTTTTTCTCTTTTTTTCTCAATGCCAGCATCTGCTATTGGAAGGCTAAATAACAGAAATATGCAAGAAGAAATTGCACGCTAATTCCCTTTGGAGATAGATCTTGGCGGCTGCCCTGTCATAAATCAGAGAATTTTTTCGATATGAAATGAGGCAAGCTGCTCTAATCATTTCTGCATTTCAAATTGGATCACTGGCTCAATCGCTTTGGCTTTTTAAACTGCTTGCCTAAGAGCAAATGTGAGGTGGGAGATAATGGGAGAAGGGAGTGTGTGTGTGTGTGTGTGTGTGTGTGTGTGTGTGTAGGGGGGGGGGAGAAATCTCTGCCGCGCTGCGCCGTACTTAGTTTACTGCTTGAGTGAAAAAGAATGCTTTCTCCCCCTCCTTCGCTCCCCTCCTCCCCCTGGCTTTTTCTTTTCAACTTTGTTAAATTGACTTTTTCTTTTGAAATCGATAAAATTCAGAATCGCCCGCGTGTCCGCTGCCGCCAATCTTTTAAGGAACACCCATTAAGGTTCCCACAAGTCATTATTTTCTAGCACTCGCAGTAACTACATGGACGGCATGCTGTATATTGATTTGAAATCATCTTTTTCTTTTCTTTTTTTGGCCAAAAAAAAAAAAGCCTATTTGATGCTTGCTGATTCAGTCAGTGAAAAGCTTTGTGTTGACCTAAATAACATACTTTGCGCCATGCCAACACTAGATATCGACAGTGAAGTAAAGGATTAACGTAAAGAGCACATCAGCAATCTGTCAATAATGTGTGATTTCTTCACTAAATGTGGGAGAGTGACTCGACTCTTGTCCTGATTCTGTTCGACAAACGCCGTTGTAATGACGTTAAATAGCTTTTATCTGACCTTGAGCGAATATCATTCTGGCTTATTGGTTATCTGTCTGCATTTTTCCCTTCCTGAAATGCAAGACACAGCCAATCAAATATGTGTCAATGAATAAAAAGAAGAGAGGGAGCATCAAGGGAATGACGGAGGGATGTATATGTGTGTGTGTGTGTGTGTGTGTGTGTGGCAGCCAATTCCAAGCATCTTAGATTCTCCCAAAGCTTGCGGCACAGAACTATTCTCCAAGTCTAAAATCATCCAGTTTACTGCAAGCTTAGCTTGCCTTCAAGACCACCGCTCTCTCCCTCTCTCTAACACACAGACACACACACACACACAGACACACACACACACACACACACACACACACACACACACACACACACACACACACACACACACACACACACACACACACACACACACACACACACACACACACACACACACAGTTCCTCTCTCTCGCATTCATTCACAATACTACAGTACATCTGGAGCACAATCACTTAGCCTCAGATGTACTACAATTATTCTAATAGCCATGTGATAGAAAATAAAATGAAATAGATGGCAATGTAGTGAACATGGTATTTTACTTTAAAAATGCCCTCATTACTATAGAAACTATTAGAGAGCAAATATAACAGTCTGTCTCTCTGCGTGTAGGAGTCACACCATAGTGTAGAGTTCCTCTAAGGTCTGCTCAGGTCCAAATGATCCTATTTAAAAGTATTTCAGTTTCCAATGTTATTTATCAAAAGTTAAGCACTATGTGGGATGGACCTTGGGCATTTTCTGAAATCATTTATAACTATAAAAAAAGAAATGCCTATAAGCGTAACAAGGTGAATGTAAACAAATGAATAAATTAATTACTGAAAAAAATTCCCCTTGTCATATTCGACCATAAAGATGGTCTTGGACGCGGCTGATGCAGGCAGTTTTTTCTCTTATGTCTTGTGACTGCAATCACTCAATTTTTTTAGGCATGAAATTCCCCCAAACAGTTATGTACCTGAGCCTCCAATAACGAAAGTGCTCCCTGCTATATCTATCTGATATCAACTAAATGACGATGGGTTCCCTGTTGAATCGGGTTCCTCTCTTCATATTGTCATCTCAGGGAGTTTTTCCTTGCCACTGTTGCCCTACGTTTGTCACTAAATATAAATAAAATTGAATTTAATTGCCCTAGCATGTTATGGTTTACATGTCTACAGTATATAAATTACTTACTTTGCTTACAACATGGACCGTTTTTAAACCTAAAATACAGTATATGCTAATAAACTCAAAGAACAAGGTCAGTGGGCTCTCCATTGCTAAACAGTAAAGAGAAACTGAGTTATATATTTTGTGCCTGGTAAGCTGGAATAGGCAGAAGTTCAGCCAAAGCTTAATAGTTAGCTGGACACCAACATAAACCAACGTATCATGCTTTATTAACAAAAACCCAATCCATATGTTTGAACCCATTAAATATAGCACTGGGACAGCTGTGGAGCTGAAGCAACCCTGATCGTTTAAGGGAAAGAAATTCAGAATTTTTCCATCTTGATCGAAACAGACAAAATATCGTCTTGTTCAGATTACAAAAGGGTGTATGAAAGGTCATGTTTCGTCTGAATGGGTTGTGAGATGTTAACTTGCTTTGGCTGGAATAAGATTCAAGCATCAATATACAACGTTTTGTTATTAAACATGACCAAACTCAAACGCCTCTAAAAACACGAAGATACTTACGCAAAGCAAAATACATAAACCTCAGAAAAAATCTTATGTATGAGAACGGAGATATTATTGCTATGAGTCTGTATGATGTCACAAATTTCTAAGCTTCAAATATATACAATATATATTATATATAGATATATATAATATATCTAGGCTACTTCTACCTGGGCGTCAACTTATTCACCATATATTGCACGATTGTTCACATAGCTAGTCCAAGACATAGTGGCCACCTTTCGCCCCAATACGTAGTATTTAAACACTAGTGAATACGATTATTAACACCATGATGAAGACGATGCTGAATCTACTGCATGTACTGAAGGCTTGGGGGTTTAATGTGATCAGGCACGACACAAAGCTGTGGCACAAAAAAAAAACTACAAAGCTAATTAAATTCCAATAACAAGCGGTTCGGATGCGTTTACTCCGTCTGTACGACGGCAACATCCGTTGAAGTAAACATATAGTAGCTCGCCATGTTGCTGACAGTTTTCAAATCCCTTCATGCCTCTTGTGGTGAAAAGCTTTACTGTTATGTTACTTAAACTGGAAACTCCTTCCAAAAATGTGAAATAAACATCTCAACATCTATAATTACATGTACGTCCATGTTAATCCATGTGTCTGGTTTTTACATGCATGTTTTTGTTGTTGTTGTTTTTTACAATCAACATATTAAAACAAGCCCATTATTATTAACCTCATCGGGACTACTGTCGGAAGTGCTGTTATAGAAACTTGATCAACACCTTCTAACCGACAGCACTGTGCTATTGAATGAACCGGATATTTTAAATTACTTTATTTTTTTTTATTTTTACATGCAGTATTTCTGAACTCTGACGTGGCCACAGTGACCTTTTAAAAATTCTTAACAAGTTTGGTGAAGTATAACTTTTAAGAAGGGGTTATTAAAACACTTTACAAAGTTCTGCCTGGTAAAATCCAATGGATGCCGAAGATATTACTTAACCAGGCTAAAGACAGCACTGGATGTGAACTTTGCCACTTTTGTTGCAGAGGCGTCCATTTGCATAATCTCAGAAGGGCTGCACTAGATGCATGCCATGATTTTTAAGGCCACGCTTTCGAGCGAGAAGCCGTCATAAATCCACTTTAAAGAGCAGCAGTATTTACTCAGAGGTACGGCTAAAAGATGGAGAAGGTGAACTTGCCACCTGCCAATGCATTAGACCTGAACTCCATTATCAAGGAGTCTCCGAACGCTGGATTCTAGAAGAAGGGTTCCATCTTCTCTTTGTCACTCAATTAAGTTCACCAGCAACCCCAGCAGCCAAATATTCCTGTATGTATTCGACAGCCTTGTAGACAAGATGTGCTAGACCACCAGGATAGACGACCAGACGCTGTCCAGACGTCCTCTTCTCTGGCCCCTGTAGGGCGTTTTTATCCCACGAGACAACCGTCTGCGATAGTGCACCAGATGACCGTGCGAGCAGGAAAAATAACCATGATTTTCACACTGAATACTTTCATTCTGTGCTGTTTCTCCATCTGGAGTGATGGGATGGGAGGATCATTGGCATCCAAAAAAGGAGAGCGTGGATGGATGACCGCAAGTTTTAGAGAAGGTTGGAAATACGACCAAGTCTGAGGCTGGAGATGGAAAGGGCATGAGGGTGGTGGGGGTTATAAGAGCTACCCTCTCTCTCTCTCTCTCTCTCTTTTTTTTTGGAAAGAAGCAAGGTTAAAGCTTTGATATCTCAGCCAACAAGACACACAGGGACACCATGAGATTGAAGTGTCAGATCTAAGACAGGGAATCAAGTCATGTTATGAATTATACATCGCATTTGAAAACAAGATTAAAATCAAACGCCACTCTAGAATGCTGCAAATCGACTGGAAAAAAAACAACACGGACACAAGGAAAACGCATTCAACATTAACCACATGGACTTTGAAAAAGGACTGCCAATTTCAAATGTCACAAACAGTTACTGATACTTAAAAATGTCTGTGTTTGTGTGTGAATGGGTCAGTCAGCCACCTCGCCCACTTCACTCGCTCTGCTACCAATTAGCTCGCTCTTGGAGTGTAATGTGGAATTCCAATGGGGGACTTGTATTTGCGAACAAGAACAATTGCGGATTATCTCGGCTGCTTTTTCGAGGAAGATGCTTCGGTGTCCCATAAAGGGAGCCTTGACAGTGACAGATGGCAAAGCAGCTGGTGCCGTTCATACCCCTCTCAATCACACTCGGCTATGCTTGCCGTAGAGTTTATTGGTGTATGGCCACACCTTTGGCAAGATCTCCTTGTACAAACCAAGGGAGAAATTACTGTGTACAGTCTTGCTGATTGTGTCCTGATTAAAGCGGATTAATGTCCTGAAGATCACCAAATGCTCATTGATTTCACAACACTTTACACAAATATTTGTATATGGAACAAAACACTTCTATTTTCCCATAGTTAAATCATATCAATTCGGGATGAAGGTGATTAGATGAACAGGGTAGTCGGATTTTTAGCACAGTGCTTTGAATATTTCTTTTAGGCCTTTCTTCGCCAATTTTGCCTAACTTGAGAGACATACTCCTCCAAAATCTTTTACTAAATACTTTCTGATCTGGGTTACCTAAAAGGTTAGCATGAAGGCACAAGGGGTAGTGCTGATTCCTGACATCTACATTGTCCCTGGGTCAATCTTGAAGTACTCTCTGTGTGGAATTTCCCTTGTCCCCATTTTGGTCCCTGATTTCTCTGGTCTCCTCCTGCCTCTCGAACATGCTTTCTGGATTGGCTACAATATACTACCCCTAGGTTTGAAGGTCTGTTCCTTTAAAATGGACTGGTGTGCCATAAACTATGTATTCACAACTTTTATCCAGTATTGTGTGGTATATGTTTGGGATCCACTGCAGTCGTGCCCAGGATAAAGTGCTTACTAATGGTGAATCAGTTACCTTGTCCGGTAAGATCAGACCAGGCCACTATACTTCAGGAAACTTCTCATCTCATTAGCAAAAACATAACTGGAAAACACCTATAAGTTTCCATCTATGTCTGGCTCACCAGGTGCTTGTCGAACAAATTGGAAAGATCACGCTTTGAGCAAAATTCTTAAGAAACCATGCCAAATATTAAACCCTGAGTCCAAAAAAAATTCCAAAAGTAGATCTATATAGAGTGTTGCACCCAAGAACTGGGAAAAGAGACGTTATCAAATGACATTTTTGCGGCATGTATCAGCGGATGGCATTCACGAACTTTGACTCAAGTCATCGCGCTGCATTTGGCTGCATGGTAAATGCGATCACATCATTTCCTGCAATCGTGCCAAGCGACGCCGCCGTCACTTGAGTCACAATGAGCTGCAGCTTATCGTCCCTGCGGCGTATCTGCTTGCCTGTCTGAGCTGATGGAGGAAATAAAAAAAGACAGGGGTGGGGTATTGGGGGGGGGGGGGGTGAATGTCAGGTTCACTTGTAGATGAAGTCGACTATGTATTATCTAAGCGCTGTTCAGCTGTAGCCCTGGGAAACGCTGTGTGCGACGAACGCAACCCTGTCGTCTCACTGAGAGGGGGACCTTTAGAGATGAAAAAAAGAACAATGCATCCCATATACCCCTCCTCTGCAAGGTCATGACCCTGGTCCTCTATATCCCTCTGGAGTTGGATGGTCCAGGAAGCTGAGAGGCATATTTTAGAGGAAGTCGTCTTGAGCAGTGGCTCAGTGTTCAGTGGTAGGTTGGTCATCGAACTTGTAATGTAGTGATGTTCTTTTTTGTTTACTTTTCCTCATTTTACATTATAAATACTTGATCATCACGACCACAGTGTAGATGGAGTGGCATGCATTTGGAGCTAAAACGCAACATCAAGTTGCGATTCAGAGATACGTTTTGTTTAACTGCACACTCTGGCATTTTTGGAAAAGAATAAAAAATAAATAGCAATGTTTCTAGGGGAAAAACAACCCAACAAGATCATCACCATCTGAGCCATCTGAGGTGGCCCCAGCCTGGCGACTGGGGCAAAGCCCAAGCAAGTAATTGAAGCATGCAATCACAAATTGGTTCTCCGCCTAATATTTCATTAGATAAAGCCACATTCTGGACGCCAAAGTCATTTGTGTGCCCAACATGGAATTAAAATCCTGTTACTGCCTGATACCAGACTGCATTACCAGCCACTGACAGGGGAGATTTCTAGAGTGATAAAGTATAAGCTGATGGAAATATGTAAAAAAGATTTACTGCTTCAGCTTGTCTCTTGCTTAGATATTTCCTTAGTTATGAGGGTGGGAAGACGGCGTGCGTTTATAATTAGATGTAACTGTAAATAATTGGTCCGGCGTGTGTGAGTGATATAAGAAAGAGCGTGGGTGTGCATGCATTTCAGAGTGTGTGTGAGCATGTGTGCATGTGTGTGCTCCATCCACACTCCACTCTCAAGTCCCACTGATTCTCCTTTCCAGCCATGTTGAATACTCTTTCCTTATCAGGCCAGTCCAGGCCTGCATCAGGCTCTCCTTGCTATGACAGAGGCTACAACAATAGGCGCGCGATACCGCTGCTTAGTGCTGCGTTTCGGAGGGGAAACCTGCCACAGGCACAGATTAACAACACATACACACATACACACTCTGTATCGCACGTATACACACACATACACACATACACACATATCCCTGCACTGCTAAACAGATTGCAGCCTCCTAAACAAAACATTTTTCAGAAGTTCAGGCTCCTGATTAATGAAGTAATGACAAGAAGAAAAATATAATTTTGGTGTGTAAGTGGGGGGAGGGTAAATAAATAAACAAAACAGGCCACTGCGATACTTGTTCAACTTTGGGCCACGAACAATGAGCCTGTCAGAGGGAGTGGTGAGAGCAGAGGGAGGTGATAAATGGAGAAGTGACAGCTTGAAGAATTCCTCCCGTTCTTGCCCTCCGCACCTAACCTCACGCTAAATTACAGAATAAAAGCCTCTCGTTCACGCTCTCCCTCCCTCTCGCCAGAAATAAAGACAAGTATCTTGTCATTTTTCCTCTCCCGAATGCACTGTGCAGGTACTACACACCACAACAACGATGGAGGTAGGTTTTACTTCCTAACCTCATGGATATGGAAAACCGGATGCGCTTTTGCGACAACAGAGCCGAGCTTCGCGGGGCATAATTAGCAGCGTGTTCGTTCATTAGTGCCACATCGAGCCTGAAAGGCACACTAATGGCCATTTTAGAGGTCCCGCCTAAAAAACAGGTTCCATTATTAGTCTGCTTCCAAATCAATTATGGACACTTAAATCAGACACCGGGCAGTAAGTCCAGGCCCGGTAATTACCGTGATGGAGACACCTGCTACTCGATAACTTCGACCCACACTGGCATACCGACCACCGCTCAGCAGACATTTATATCCCAGTGTCATCATCAATTTGTGTTAATTTGAGAGGTGTGTGTGTGTGTGTGTGTGTGTGTGTATGTGTGTGAGCGGGTGACGGAGCATGAGAAAGAGAGGGAGAAAGAGAGAAAACTGGTGGCTCACCTGGACAAGGCATGCTGTGTAATTGGGCTCTAATGACCTAATTGATCTGTAGGATATGAGAAAGACAGAGGGCTGAAGAGAACAGAAAGAAGAAGAGAGCGAGACGAAGAGGCTCTGCAGGATGGCCAGTCACTCACTCAAAGAAAATAAGAAGTAAAAAAAAAAAAAAAAGTAGAGAAAGGTCTGAGCGAGAGCGCTCAAGTGGAAAGGTCTGGATGAGGACTTAATGTGTGCTGAGTGCACAAAAAGCAGACGTTTTATTCACGGGAGCAACATTTTCAGCAGAATCCCAAGACTCCTCGCTCCACTAATGCTCAATTGAAATCAGGTTGATGCTGGATTTTAAATTACTAAACTTGAGTGTATAGTAACTTAAATAAAACAATCTTTTATTTAAAGATTACATTTTTTTCTACCGTCACAATAATAAAAAATAAAAAAGCGAACACTTCTATCTGCCTTGAAAATATCACAGACGAGTGTTCATGTGTCATAAAATTTACCAATTTACCAAAGCCAATTGGCGAACATTATGCAAATGTAATATTGAAAATATTAGCTTTCCCAAAGTGGTCAGTGGTGTGTGTGTATATTAGTTATTGTTTTATTCACATTTTACCAATGTCTTCTTTTCTTAGGTTTGTGTCTTATAGTAATATGTAATATTTCACTGTTGTCTTTTGATTTTTACAAAAGACTTCGAGCAAAGTACTGTGATCAGACTCAGCTGCAGTAAAACATTTAAATGGCGCAAACATTCAAAGAAAATCCGTACATCCGTGAATGATGATCCTGGCTGAACACCTGATCCTTGAAGTTCGACAGATAACTTGTGGCCAACTTGCAGAAGAGACACATCTGTCCATGGAAACTGTACACACAATCATTCACAAGCACCACTTGCACATTACAGGAACTCAGCTGGGAGTTATTGAGGCATCTCTGTATAGTCCTGACCTCGCTTCAAGCCATTTCCACACATTTGGGCCATTAAAGGAGTTCCTGGGAGACCAGCGTCTCAGAGATGAAGCAGGCAGTCTGATCAGGGCTCTGGGGTACTGAGAAATCTTTCTAGTCAAGTCAACCATATACAGTTCAGCACACAGTGAAACTGTACAACTTTTCTCCAGGACCAAGGTGCTGCAGTACATACATACAACATAAATTAACAAAACTGTGAAATGTGAAAAAAAGTTTAGCAAAGTGAAGTGCAGGGATAAGTGCTGTAGTGTAGCAGGGGATACTATAAAATAATAAAGGTAGTTTTCACTTTCTACAGTAAATGTGTCCTGGTATTCTGTAGAATCAATAGTCCCAGGTTGACCTGAACGCAGCTTATACAGTACATAAAACAGTGAAATTTTATGCGCGAGCCACAAAATGGTATACAAATGAGACAAGAGACATGAGACATGAGATAAGACAATGAGATAAACATTTATATACTGCAAAATACTGATAAAACTCACTCACTCATCATCATCTATACCGCTTAATCCTGTATTCAGGGTCACGGGGGGCCTGGAGCCTATCCCAGGAGACTTGGAGCACGAGGCAGGGTACACCCTGGACAGGGTGCCAATCCATCGCAAGGCACAGACACACACACATACACTCACTCATTCACACACTATGGGCAATTTGGGAACGCCAAGTAGCCTAACCTACATGTCTTTGGACTGTGGGAGGAAACCGGAGTACCCGGAGGAAACCCACCAAGAACGGGGAGAACATGCAAACTCCATGGGGAATCGAGCCTACTGATAAAACTAATCTGACTAAATAAAATACCCATAAATGCAGAATATGATATGCAGGGAACACTACCTTTTTTAAACAGCTTCAGAGTAAACACTTCACTGTATTCAATCAATAACTGGAGCGTTTGTCAGCAGTGACTTACTGACTCATAAATCATTTGAACGGTTCATTTACCCACCTGCAAACACCCTCCTACGCACCAAGCCACGGTTTACTGGGACTACAGCATCCGACTCCGAGTGTCCGCCTGGTCTCTGCTCACTTCATCAAACCCTTTAGATGCCCTCAGTCCTTCTCCGTCCACCGCCTCCCCTTCCTGTACCTCTTATAGGCATTTTTCTCTGTTTCACGCTCACTTTCTCCATGATCTCACCTTGTTTTCCACACTTTCTTTCTGTCCTCAGTCTTTATTCAAATCCATCCACATTAATTCATGTTACCTTTATTCACATGACAGCACTGATGGCAAACACCTGGTTATAATGAAGAGTCATGAAAGTGATAGTAATAAAGTACAAGCAGATGAGTATTAACACATCAATAACATCCATAAAGCTGAATGTGACAATTTAATAAAGAGAAATGTCAAATATAACTTAAAATATTTATATTTGAATAAATTGGTTTTATATTAAAGAGCTCGACTTGCACAACACAGACCGTGTTAACAGATTTTTAAAAGGTGTATAACTGTTGATATGCTTACGTTTCCTGTGAGCAGATGTTTATTTAACATTTTCAGTGCTTTTTAACACAAATGCAGTTCCAGCACCTCTGATAAATAAAAATAATAATAATAATAATAATAATAATCAGATTACTAGTTCATACTAAAGATTGCCGGAACTTAACGCTTTAGCAAACTAACCTTTTGCATGTTGTGGTTTGGTTGCAGCTTCGCTTTCCTTCAGGCTCCTACCATCGAGAAACTCGCTCAACAAATCATAACCTAACATATGGTGTTACATTACTATCATAAGTCAAGTCAGGCGGGTGAAAAAGCAATTCAATTGTGCTTTTGTCTCAAAACTCGTGGCGGAAAAAGCCACATGTGCATCTGACTCATTTTGAAGCGAGTCGATTTCCCTGCTGCACTGCTACACTGGGTTTAAGGGTTCCCCCACCTTCCAAATCCCACTGTAACCCCTGGGAACCAGCTGTCGTTAATGAGGACACACTGTTAGCCGCTTTAGGATGTGCTGTTATTGGAAAAATATCAACTTCGGAGTTGTAACAAAGTGTCACCCAACCAAGACAGGTTTTTTTATTTTATTTTCCATAACAGCATATCTTGTCATGTTTTATTCAATATGTAATATAATTTTAATTGTGATAACGTTTAGTATATTGCACACTTGAATGATGGGAGGAACTTTCACAAGGCTTCAGGAACAAGAGCAATAGACAACTACAGTCTACAGTGTTTTAATAATAATAATAATAATAATAATAATAATAATACCTAAAAAGAAAAATATATATATATATTTGCTTAAACAATGTACAATATATTGTAAAACTTTATTGCAGACATTGTGCAAATTTTTATATTTACGCACCCTTTTGCCCATCTCTCTCTCCAATTTGACATCAGCCTACAAAGTCTACGTTAATCCCATCTCTGTTCTTTAACCCACACCCCTCCTTCTTCATCTATCGGACTGCTGGCCCGCTCAATCCTCGATACCTGCTCAGCCATCTCCTGAGACTGGATCCGATCAGTTCTGAATGAACCCACAACCTCCTTTTTCCACAAGAATGAGCAATCACGTTCCGATTATCGGGCGGTATCACGACAAAGAGATAGTGAGGTGATGGTTCACGTCCCACCAAACACCAACGTCGAGTGGTTATCGCCTGGTTACCTCAGTATCTTCAATCAAATGCGCTTGAAATTGTCTGATTTTGAAGCAGTCAGGGTCACGCGTTCTTAAAAATGGCTTAGAAATTCAAAAAAAAAAAAAAAGAAGAGCAGATAAGGGTCACCTTTTATAAAAATGACAATTTCGCTTGGTGAGCAAGAATGGCTGATCTCTGCCGTCATCTCGTTTTATTTTTACCATTCTAACCTTCACGGGTCATACTGGAGCTCGTCACTGTTCTGAATTCATTAATGAAACAGATATAATACTTTACTTACTGTGGAATACAGTGCACGTTAAAAATGAATTCAAACAGAGAGACATTCAAACTTAATGTACGGTTTTCATGATCTTGAAGATATTTTATATAGCATATCAGATCGTCTTCAGCAGTGGTCAATCAGTCAATATGAAAATAAAATGCTTTATATCATCAAATGTACAGATAAAGTGTTCTTCAGCTTATTATTCCTATTAACCCTTAGGAGTATGAGGGTGTTTTGGGGCCCTGAAGAAGATCTGACATGTCCTGACATTTGTATATTTTTCAGTTACTTATAAACATATAAATGTCTAAAGGCTAACTACACTGTATTCTGCACCAACTGGGCTACAGTAATATGTGAGCCGTATGTATGTACAAGTTTGTATTTTGGAGAAAATAACAGTTATACGTGATTATTGGAAAAATGGACAGTGAGTATACAGTATGTAAAGCATCACTCTAGGTTAACAAATGTTAAATTTTACTGCACAGTATATACAGTAAATTAAACCTAAATATTTTAGGTCTATTTTTGACTTGTGTTGCTGTTACAGTAAGTGTTGAATAAATGAATGAATAAAGTCATACACAGAGAACAGCGCCTCCGAGACCGAACTCCGCATGGACACGTCCTTATGTTTCATCCCGGGATAAAATTAAGATTTGTTACCATTTTTAATATGTGTTTCTTAATTAATCAGCACTCGAAATTAATGGTTAAGCCTAAAGGACTCCAGATCATCAGGGTCAACGCTTTCTCTCGCTCTCTTCCTCAACCTTTTTAAACAGTTTAAGGAAACTTAACACTTACTGCTTTTTGTTGAGCCGGCCTGAAAATTACCATCAAACATAACAGATCATAATTTTGTTCAATCGAGGCTTGGCCCCCACTCAACATTCACCAATTAAAGCACTTAGTCATAAAATATGCAGATTAAATGGTTAAAATAGAGCCACTTCAAAGGCTTCTGTTGGAGGCCAATTTGAGTCGGAGACAGTCGCAGCCATGTGTTTGGTTTGTGTTCAAATGTCATGGGAGGTTTTCATTTCTCTCCCTCTCGTGCTCTCTCTTCATTAAATCAGCATAACCGGCTCAAATGTTCCCGTGCTGGGAACTTTCTAGAAAGCAGAACAAGGAAATTGTGGAACTTTGAGGGAAAAATAACACGAGTCTGGCAGCAAACGAGTCTGACGTTTGGAAACCAAGGAATTTAAAAATCTTGAACCATCCTTAATTTCTTCAAATTAAACTAAATTAAACAATGTAGATTCAATTAAAGAAATGAGAACAAATGTTTTACAGTGACAGGTTGCAAAGTGCGTAAAGAGACAATTTAAAAATTGGTTGTTTATGTAACAACCTCAGCAGCGACCTCATTTCCCCTCTTGTCTTTTGTCAACCACTCAGCATCACCAGTACAGGTGAACAGTTTCCTGAAAAGTGGATTGGTCGTCGTGGGTCAGTTGAAAGAATAAAGTTACATTAAAACCAAGCACACCATTGTTTTTCTTGTGAAATTCCCAATAAGTTTGATGTGTCACATGACCCTCTTCCTATTGAAAAAACTAAAGTTGGATCCAAGATGGCCGACTTCCAAATGGCCACCATGGTCACCACCCATCTTGAAAAGTTTACCCCCTCACATATACTAATGTGCCACAAACAGGACGTTAATATCACTAACCATTCCCATTTTATTAAGGTGTATCCATATAAATGGCCCACCCTGTATACTAATCTCCAGACTGATCATCTGTCATCATCTGCACCTGTTTCTCACTGCCTTTAGTTAGATGATTTTACACTTGAATGATTCATAGGTCACTGTGTGGTGTAACAAGCAAAAAACATTTCTTTGAAACTCCTCGAGTACAGCGGCTGGACTGAAAATGAGAGCTAAAAAAGGCCTTCAGGAAGCCTGGAGAACGATCCCTTAAAGACTACATTAAAAATAGAAGAAAGTCTGGCTCTTTGGAAGCAAAATATGAAGAAATAAGGGCTGGCTCAAAACTGCTGCACAGCACTATGTATGTGTAAAAAAAAGTCTAAGGCTAAGAATTAATATTTTAAACAAATAAAGTGGTTTCTATCTTCGTTACATTTTCTCCTTTTCGTTTTTTATGCCCCAAGCATTTGAAAAGGTTTTTGTGTGTTTGTTTCCACGTTAGATATTTATATCTGTCTGACCAGGTTTATTTTCCAACCTTTTAAAAAATGTATATGCAACTATGACTTCAAGTGTATACTTATACAGTATATGTGTTGTTGCCTTGGACATGATGCATTAACCATGTGTTTAAGTTTATGCACCAGTTTCACAAAATACAGTGGAACCTCGGATTGCGAATAAGGTGGTTTACGAGTGTTCCGCAAACCGAGCAAAATTTTTAAATAAATATTTAATCGGAAACCGAGCAAGTATTAGTTTACGAGTGCCGAGTATCATGTACCGCGCAAGCGACTCTTATTTTGACACCGAGCGGCAAGTGATCACAACTGCGTGAATTATGGGTAATCTTCTCCCCTGCTGCGTCCCCTGTGTCAAAATAAGAGTCCCCTGCTGCGTCTTAGTGCTCGTCTCTTATAATCAACATCTCACTCTCTCTTCTGTTTGCGCGAGCGTAATTTGACACTGTGTCCCACACACACCGACACACACACACACTTTTTACACACACACACACTTACTTCGTGTGTGTGTGCATGTGCACGTGATTTGACACAGACACACACACACACACACACACCCGGGCTGCAGACGCGCTTTATTTACACAGAAAACTCAGCTCTGTCGCGATTCTTTTTCAAAGGTAAGGTGCTGGTTCATTTGTTATTTTTTACTTTACAGCAGTGATTCCGTTAGTATGCTCACGCGAGTATCATTAGAGAGATTTATTTTTTTCCTGTTAAAACAGTGTTTGCATTGTGTATGTTAGTTGTGAAACTTAACAAGCAAGGTGTGGGGAGGAGGAGTTTTACTGTTTAAGACGACACACACACACACATACACACACACACACACACATGCAAATACACGGCGCCTGCGCACACAAAAGGAAACACTGTCTGGATTTATTTTCACTTTTTTTTTTTAATGTTAAGTGCAGGTTAATTTGTTTTATTTTTACTTTATATGTTGTATTAATTATTTTTATGTATTTATTGTTTTGGGCTGTAGAATGGATAATTTGAGTTTTCATTATTTCTTATGGCAAAATAAAATTTGGTTTACGAGTATTTTGGAATACGAGCCCGCTTCCAGAACGAAATATGCTCGTAATCCAAGTTCCACTGTAACTTATTTCCAGAATTAATCATTATTGCGTCTGAGCAGGAACGTACCAGGTTTGTTCCATCAGTGCTCATTTCGATCTTGCCATCGAACGGTCCCCATGTTGTTCCCACAGGAAGTTGCTGACGACTCTGGACTCGCCGCTCGCCATCTTTGTTCAGCAGGTCGAGTTCTCCTGTGAGACAAAGCAGAACTTTGGATCAGTTACAGCCATCATACTTAAAATAATACGTCCTTCTAGTTATCCAACCGTAGATCTGAAGCCTATCCTGGGAACATTGAGGAATATACCTGGAATGGGGGATCCATCATGGAACACCAGGCACACACTATTAAATAGTCAATTTAAAAGTTACCAATAATCCTACTGGCATAGTTACAGGAGGAAGAAACCAGATAACCTGGATGAACCCTCATACTGAAACCCAGATGAACACTGGGAGAACTTGGGGAAACTTTAACAAAACACTAACCTGAGCTCAGGATCAAACGATGCTGTCAGGGTTTATGAAATGAATACCTCATCAACTTTATTGTGTTACCCTTGTCCAACAAGCTGAGATTTCTCCTTATATTTTACTTTTGGTACATAGACTAAACTAAACTAAACCTACAGAATGCACAGTAGACTTCTTACCTTATTTCAAAAAAAAAGAAAGAAAGAAAAGCATTATATAAATAACAATTAAGTGATGCAAATTATTTAAAAATGCGATACATCAAATGTTTTTCAAACTCTATTAACAGAGCATCTGGTTTGGTGTCACCAATTTCCACAATTTCCACTCAATGTGTAAAAATGTATAGTCATTGTAGTCAAATGTATAGTCATAATCACTTTATTGTTTATTGTGTTTATGCATTAATTAAAATATTAAGCAATAGATGGATTTGTATCTGGAAGAAAACCTGAGCGGTACTGTGCTTTTGGTGACACACTTCCACAGCTATGGGAGAACTGATGTCCATTCAAAATAAAATATTTTGGATTAATCAGGAATCAGAATGATGTCACGCCTGTGACAAGAAATCACCCGTCCTGATTAAAGGTCACGCTTGATCTGAGATCGCTTTTCCGCTTTCACATGCTCATCACTCCACGGCTGTTAAAAAGAAAACTATCTGTGTACATGCTGAGAAATGCTTGATAATTCTTCTAATGGGCCTCTTTCCTTAGCCATGTGAGAGAGGCCTGTGTGAAGTGTGTATGACACAAACTCCACGCTGTGTCCACCTGTCCTCATAGCTGCTCTCCATCAGATGGACTTTATCGAAGCGACAGGATGCTAACCTCTCCTGAACGAGCGCCTCCCCCTCGCTGATAAAGCCGAGCTGAGACATTACAGGCTTTCTGGCTGCCTCTGCTGGGTCTATTTCTGTTTTTCCAGGAAGGGGCCAAGGCCTCTTGTTAGAGCTGCGCAGATCTCAGCCTTAATTAGCTGCGCTACGGCTAACGCTCTGCTAGCTCCCTGAGCCTCGCTATCTTATCAGGCTGATTTAGTGTACTTTTTTTTTTTTTTTTTTTTCAGGATGGCGATTAATCAAAAAGTTATGATAACGACATCTCTGCATCATGAGAATAGATTTGGAAGGAATGTAGTCCGAATTCAAATGTAGCTCAAGCGTGTGCTTCCGGGACATGTGTCTTGTGGATTAAAAATAAAATTAGTTGTGATATTAGTCCCTGCTGACTTTGTTTAACTCCTTTAAAACTGCGAGATGATTCCTTGGCAGTGGGCAATGAACTGCTAAATAGGAAAAGGTCATAAAGGATATCATTAGGTACTCTAGTACTGAGTTCAGACACTAAAGCACTCCATAAAATCTGGAATAAATATTATATCATCTGCCTTCTAATCTCGGATGCTAATCTCGGGTGCTCTTTGTTAGGCTGACGGACCGACGTGAGCCCTGAACTTTATACTGACCTACTCCAGGGCGTTTCTCTCTCTCTCTCTCTCTAAATATCAACCGTGTCTCACTAGCACTTGGCCTTGTTGGTTTGCCGGTATGGAAATTCACCAGCATTCCCTTGCTTGTGCATAAGGTGACTTGTTTGCTAAATATCACAGACGCCTTGTGATACCACGTATCCAAGAGGTCGTTTACGAGCTTGCCATCGTATGTAAATGACTGGCGTCTATGTTGACAGCGTTATCTGGGAGATTCGTTAAATAGGTCACTAAACAAGCCTGATCTAATTGGATAAAGAAAACGTGGCATTATTTGCATTAGCTGGTCAGCGTGTGCTAGCGCTGGCTCTTACACTGGATAGATTTGAGGATCATAGATTAGTACTAGCTGTGCCTTCCAATGAGAACCTGCCAGGTGGTTGACTACGTAGGGTTGTTAACTTGATGCATAATTTGCCAATTATGTATTACGTATTGTTTCTTTGCAATGAAGTTGTTGGAAGTCAGTGTCTTTTGCTTATGATTAACATCCAATATACTATAATATGTATAATGTCCAACTCAACCATAAAATGAATTTGATTTTATATAGAATACAGATCAACTTAGAGAGCATTGGTCTACTGTAGTTTCGTGCTCTTCTCACATAAACGACAAAAGTTGAATCAGTTATCAGACATCAGAGATATGAATCTTTAAATCTGTAAGGATTAGTCAAGCTCAGTAGAGCAATCTGTACCTTAGTGTACAAAACGAAGCTATGAAATGGAAGGTTCCCGCTCATTACTTAGCATCTCTTTCGATTTCACTGCGAGACAATCTCAAAGTACATACACAAACCCTCTCCACATTTCCTGACTGCGAGTATGTCCCTACTCTGATGAGACCTCCTGGCCTTAAAAGAAACGCGCATGCTTCGTTTTGACACTTCCAGTGCGGCCCTTGCTGCGGTTGGTGTGTATCCATGCATCTGTTTAGAGCGGTGTGAGTGTGTAGCAGGAGGGTGTTTGGAGTTGGATTGTGATCGTCTGCCAGTCGTTTGTGGGCTGTTCCAAGGCCGCTTCCTCCCAGCTGTTGTGGATTCGAAACGGACCCGAGAGGAGACTCCGCTATCACAGCCAGCCCCTGGGACGCATAATCAACACCTCCCTCCGTCCCTCCATTCGGCACCAGCGCTTAGATGTCGTCTCTTTATGGATAATGAGATCGAGATATACGGCAGGAGAATACCCGCACTGATCCATCATGGAAGGGCTGGAAAAACGCTGCCGCTTTCCAGACAGCCATCACCATTCCAGATACACTGCGAGGGGATAAACAGTGGTGTCATCCAGCGGCATCTTATCTCCAGCATGTGCGGTCAGAGCTATGTGTGTCTGCATGTTTGGAGATGTAAGCTCGTGAGTCCGTGAAGAATGATGTGGCATAGGCCACTGGATCGTTGAGGTCAGAAATAGTCGTGACGAGATTGCTCACTCTGACCAATGGACCATTTAAAGCTAGAATGTGAAGGGCATTTCTGGCAGGATATTTTCCTGAAGGCTGTTCAGGTGGTTATGGGAATGATATTCTACTGATTTAACACCGTCTTGCAAACAAGCCAAGCTAAGGAATGGTTAAATCTAGGGCAAGGCGCAAGGAAGATTACATCTTTTTCAAAGGTTACAAATCCTTAGTACAACTAAGTAAGGATGTTTCTGATGTAGTGATCGAATATGGTTATTACTTTTACTTGGGTTGATCCTATTTTACAGGGGATCATATTCTATGTGTATCTGTTTGTTTAACACCTGCCTTCACACCATGAAAAAAAATGAGTTTAACTTTTTTTGTAAAATTGAGAAACTAGGCAATGTTGTTACTTCCAAATGAGTGAAGGTTGGTTGTAAGCTCCCACCTTCATCACTACAAAAATATCCATGCTTTGTGGATCCTGAAACCTGATGTTTGAATGATGAATGTTGGATCTTCTAGACCAGGGGTGTCAAACTCATTAAAATTAAAATTAAAACTAATTAAACTAATTAAAAACACCTGATCCACCTAATCAAATCATTAAGGCTTATTTGAAAACTACATGGCATATATGTTGGAGCAGGGTTGGAACAAAACCCTGCGGTTCTGCGGCCCTTCAGGAACGGAGTTTGAGACCCCTGTTCTAGACTAAAGGTCTGATGCAGCTTTTTGTACCTGAGCAGGGTTAAACCAAACATGGAGTTAAAAGGGTTAAAAACATGGAGTCAGACCTGATGCAGCTGATTGTATACAAGAAAAAAAGAAAGAAAAAAAAAAAACGTGGTGTTGACCCAGTTGTCCGGTCAACCTGATGCCGTTTCCTGTATCCGGGCAGAGGCAATCCAAAAGTCCACGAGGTGAAGAACGCGGTCATGGGTTAGGTGTTGGGTTTGGGCTCATTAAAGGAATCTGATCAGGTATGGACTTGCTTACGTTTTGGGGTTTTTTTTAGGCTTCTTCTGATACAAAGATGCAGTTATACTCAAATCAGATTTGTAAGCACAAGAGATCAATGTTCAATTTGATTCAAAGGGGAATAAAAATTATGCTGAAGTAATTTAGGAATAAAAACAGTCCTATCTCCTGCTCTAGGGAGTCTTGAACCCACTGTCAGGTTTCCCCTTTTAGGAAATATTTCAAGTTTTTCAGAAAGCTTAACGATTTAACCATCCCGTAAGACTGTGCTGTGTAAATGATACAAAGATACATGCCATTTATTCCTAAAATAATATACCTACATTTCTAATGAACCTAAAACCATTGAACATAATGTTGATACACAGAATCTATTCAATAGTACAAAAATGCCACAATCCTGGCAAAGAGTAGCTGAAAATTTGACCAAAGGGCAAGCTCTCAGGTCCACCCCTAAACCCCTCCATCGCTCCCCTCCTCCCATTGATAAGATCATCATATGTCGTTCCTCTCTGAGGCCTGCCCCTTCCCTCTGCAGATACTTGGCAGAGGCATGAATGTCCCTTTTGTTTGGGGGGGCAGATGCTCTTCTTGATAGCGCCCTCAAAAAGATGCTCCACATAGACATCTGTTTGCTTCATGGTGAAATGGTTTGTAAGGTGTTGTCATTTTTTTTTTTTATAACTATTCCATCTCTCCAGTTACACAAGTGGTATAAAAGTAATATGATATAAATGCATATTCAGAATGACCTAAATGTCCTTAAAGAATTACACAGTGTGGTGCTTTTACTCGTGAAGAGTCACGAGAAAATTGAACAACATGTGTACAGTAATTGAACCTGAAAAACTCTCTGAAAACTGTACTTCTGTCTAGACTGGTCTAAATGGTGTCATTCGCACCTTAAAATACTTAAAAGCAACATACCTGATACATTAAGGACTACTGATATAACTTTAAAGCTTTTCAATCAAAGTTACACGACATGGACCTTCCTAGACAAAAAGGTTCCCCTAAGGGTACTGTGCCATATTTAAATATTTTAATACTTAAATTATACAGATTTTCATACAATAACATCAGGACCGTAACAATCGACTCGTATTAAAAGGTCGAATAACTCCTGTTTGATTCCTGTTTTAATTAACTGTGATGGCTCCTAAATGATACAACAGACCAGGATACGAACCATCATCTGGAAATCTAGATTGTAAATCATGACAATGCTACAACCATCCATGGAGCAAAACTGACCAGAAGGGAATTACGGTCAACGACACTGTCAATGACGCTACTCAATCGTGAGCATCTGTGAGTGCATGCATGTAGAGGAGGACAGTTCGCTTTAATCAGTGTTTACCTCTTTGAGACTTGAGTGAGATGAGAGTTAGCTTATAACAGCTTCTTCTGTATTTAAAAAATACTGTTACTTTTACTCTGTAATCTATAACAAAGCAGATTTGACATATTTTTCATCTAAAATGGAATTTCACCCTTATATATTGTCCGTTTCTTTTTTGTTTTCTAATAGTATAAAAGAGTAAACTAAAAATGAAGGCCGGTACAAAGTGACACATTCATATTCGTACCGTTCGGTACAGGACGTTCAGTTCGGTTCATGAGCCGAATAAATACTGTATAGTTTAGCTTTAATTAGCGCTGTGGGATTTTCTCCATTAATGCAGTTAATTCATAATAAAGGGACAGGCAGCACATCACTGAGATCGAGTAGCAAACAATGCAAATATCACTTCAGAGATGAAAAGTCAGATGAACAGGTTTATTTAAAACTTAAATAATCCAGTGTCACATCCCAAGCACTACAGTAAATTCCTAGCAGTATTACAACATTTCCGACTTCAGTCTGTTAGACGGACAAAGAAGGAAACTGGACATTCCTGCTTTGTTAGCAACATGCTAGGCGACTAACTCAGTCGAGCGCTGCATATTTTTCTTCAAAAAACAGTGAAATATATAGTCGTTTTTAGATTTAACAAACGTATGTCTGTATGTTGATGAATCTGAAGCTAATTCTTCAAAACTCTGAAATGAAGGTTTATTTGGTGTATTTCTGATGATGTGTGCAACCATGTTGTAACCGCGTGCAACTCCATAAACAGGGAGCGTGGTGGTATTTTATATCATGAAAAACATTCTCTATATTTACTCCTTCAAGAAAGAAGGAATCACTGAGTGCTATCAAATAGTACAGTAGCAAATAGTACAAATAATATAGCATTATATTCTTTAAATATCCCTTTGATGACATTATTTGCTATACATAGTGCAGTCAGTATTCTTAAACAACTTAGCAACTAGATACCACACTCACTCTCTCATCCTCTATACTGCTTAATCATGTACTCAGGGCCGTGGGGGGCCTTAGGACACGAGGCGGGGTACACCCTGGACAGGGTGCTCATCCATACTATAGGGCAAACACAAATACTATACACACACTACATTTTGGGAACGCCAATTAGACTAATCTGCATATATTTGGACTGTGGGAGGAAACCGGAGTACCAGGAGGAAACCCATCAAGCACGGGGGAGAACATGCAAACTCCATGCACACAGAGGTGGGAATCGAACCTGGCCAGAAATCGAACGCAGACCTTGGAGGTGCAAGGCGACACTGCTAACCACTACAAGGGATTATGCCATGTTATTCCACCATTCACAGTTTTATACAGGTTTTTATGTTTACAACCAAAATCAGAATAAGAAATAATACATTTCACTTTGCTATACTTTATAAGTCTGACTTCATATCCAAGGTAAGAACTGAACTATGTCTTTTGCATACCGCTACAGCTCTAATTGTTCTAATGTTAAACAGAACAGAATCTTATTAGGATGCAATTATTTACATTTTTTACTTTTCTGTAAAATAAATCTGATATAATATGTGGTCTTAAACTGGGGGTCATAAATTGAATTTAATTAATGAGTTTTTTTTTGTAGAAAGTTCATACTGTATACTACAATATGATTCAAAACTCTATGTATTCAAAGTATTATTGTATGCACTTAATGTCTAATATTTTTGTTAGGGCTTGGATGACATGCTATATTGTCACAATATGCTTTTTTTTTTTTTTTTTTAGATATTGTGAGATATTGTAGTGTCATTTATTTCAATTTTTAATAATTGCAAGCAGACTGGGCAGTGATGTTTAAACTTTGAAAGCTTTATAATTTATGTGCACAATTTAACATTTATATTAATTTTCTACACATATTTTTAAGATAATGTGCTGATATAACTTTTACCATATTTTTAAGTAAATTGTTAAAATCAAAATTTTTATACACCAAAATAAAAAATGCTATTATTTCTGTAGCCAATCTATATTATGTATAGTGAATAGGAATCAGTATATATTTTCACCGTATCAGCAACCCTTAATTTAAGCGGCGCATAAAATAGTTCTGTACAGGGGATTTTTTTTCCATTGTTGTGGTGGTGGTGTTTTTTTTGTTTTTTTAAGAACCCAAAAAACAAACAAACAAAATAAAATAATTGTACAGTTTTTCATAAATAACTGAACACATAAATCAAATCTAAAGGCTACAAAAAAAAAAAAAAACACCTCACAGATCTCTAACAATTTCTAAGAGTCCTAAGAAGAAGTGAAAATGGTGTTGTAGATATCGAGAACATCACTACAGCAGGGCCAAACCGGGCCCTAAATTAATATAGTGTCCAAAGCGTATGGGGCACAAATGGAATGTGCCGTATTGCTCCACAAAAAGGGCCTTCGAGCTCGAGATATGCGATATGAAATTTTACAGCTGAAGGAGAAATGTCAGAGCGCTTTGATAAGAGAGCGATGAACTTTCCCCCCCTTTCCCCAAAACCGCCATTATCGGGGCCGAGAGAAGCAAATGCATCATTTATATCCCACAGTCTCGCCATTATCTCCTGTTCAGACACTTGTGTTAAAACACAGAAGGACCTTTTTACCTCTCTTTCCCTCTCTCTCTCTCACTCTCACCCAAGCCTTTTCTCTCTTTATTCTTGCTATCTCTGACAAAATCCTTCTGCAGAACTCAAATTTCTATCTTTTTTGACCATCAAATCCATTTGTAAAAGGCAGCACAGCTTCGTCTGAATGGTCTAACAATATTGCGGAAGGATTTCACAGTATTTTGTGAAGTGAATAAGATTCATTGCATTACGGTAGCTGATTGAATCATATGTGAACATTCTCTTGAAAGTTAGAGAAAATTAAATTGCCGACAAAATCAGTTTGTGTTGCCGCATGAAGAGGAAGTGGATGAAGGTAAACCAGAGAATTCACAAATCATGGAAAAGTGAGGCAATAAAAACACACGTGGACACCACCATGTTGAAATTGCTTATTCACTTAGCTAAATTATTTCCTACAGTATAAAATGGTAAAAAGCTGAATAAGCAATCATTAGATTGACTCATGTGATGACATGTTTTTTTTCTTTTTAATTATCGACTTGTTTGTTTTGTTTAAAGTCATATTTAAAGTCACGAAACATTTATCTTGATAGTTAGCATTCAAAATGTGTTCCTTGCCGATCGTTTCAAAATTTCTGGGCCCTGTTCAAAAGTACTGTATATCCAAAAACACTTGGCACAGGATCATCTAGAGGGTCCTTACATACTGTACTATAACATAAAAGTGATTTGATCACTACGACTAGACAATATCCCTGCTGAATTCTCGTTTTATTCCCTATAACAGTACACTTTACCGTGTCTATACTACCTGCTTATACAAAGACTTGTATTGCAGATGACTGATATAAACAGCTTGGATATGAAAATGTTTTTTTCTGGAGGCATTTTTTTTTCTTAATTTTTCCAATTTCAGAGATTCAGAGGTAAAGCTGTTTCATTTTCAGGTCATTACATCAGCTACAGTACAATCGTCTTACATCAATAGAGAGAAAGGAAAATACAGTATGCTGGTGAGAGCATGATTGTTTACAGTGCCTATGCTGCAACTAACTAGTCAAACGTTTGGACACGCCTTTTTCTGTCTACACTGTAAAACAATGCTGAACGCATCCAGAATAAGCAATAATCTCTTTTGAACAGTTGATATTGATGTGTCTGCTACTCATGCTCTGTAATGCATTCATAACAGCGCTAATCTGAGGTGCTGTTTATTAATTGGTGGTTTTTGGAGGCTGGTAACGCTAAATGCACTTCTTCTCTGTAAGTTTTGGTCTTGCTTCCCTGGGAAGGTCTTCATGAGAACCAGTTTCATCATGGTGTTTGATGGGTTTTGCAAATGCAAATAAAAAAAAAAACATCTGACTGTTCCATATGTATATGTATTATTATATGGAATTATTATTAATATTATTTTTGTAGAATGTAGAAAATAAATTACTAAACAAAAAACCTTGTCTAAACCTTTGACTAGTACTGTGAAATGTGGAGCATGAATTTAAGATTTTTGGTACGAGAAGAATAAAACACTTCAGGATGTTCTCTTGTTAAAAAAAAAAAAACAATCAGCTTCTGGGTGTTAACTGTCACACTGTTGATGATGTTTCTCTCCATTCACTAGAGATTTGAAGCATATTTAAGTAGCAGGTACAGTATGTTCAAATTTGTTTTCGTCATCCTGCTGCTTGTCTCATGAATCAGCTGACTGAGTAAAACTGTACAGTACAACGTTCAGCATGATTACATGTAGTACGTGTGTATTTGCTGTAGCAGGAGAAATGTAAAAAAGCTTCCATTATATAATCTGGCATAAATGCGCTAAACAAAATCAAATCGCCCGGTTTTCCTCGAGTTCATTTCGATCAAAGCTTTGGCAAAGACGTTCTGACAACAATCTCCAAAAGCGTTCATCTCGCCTGGTCTGTCACAATGCCGATGGAAAAAACACGAGAGCAAAAACGAGACACGTTATCGAAAGCGTCATCTAGAGGACAGGCAGTCATTCCCCACCAACAAATTTGACTATCGGAGAAGTGTAACATATTCAGAGTGCTTGTGAGGGATATAATTCTTCTCAGCTGTCAGCACAAATGACTAACAATGTGTATATGTATAAGGAAGAAGCACACATGCATTTCGATTGGCTGCGATTGTACGTCTGATTTCAGCTACAAGATGACTGAGTCAAAGCTGAAGCTCCAAAAGAGCAGAGACTGAAGCGCTGAACCAGAAAAATACTGTAACATTAAGGAATTTTATAAAGATTTAATAAACATTTTATCAACACTATTTAGAAATTTGTTAAGAATCCTTAAGCATACTGAAACATAAGAAATCTAAAGACGCGGTTACAAATGAATATATCATTTATTCCAAAGAAAGTATTTAATCTACTTTTACAATCAATTAAGTAAACTGCTCTACTAGTTTCTTATACAGTAAGTTCTGCAATTTCCCCCAACTAGATTAGATTAAATATTAACATACATTTATTCATACTTTATGGATTTCCAGATATGTATTTTTCTGTTACTACCATTTGATTGTTTTATACAGTAATTTGCCAGAAATACCACCATTACTACTACTACAATAATAATAATAATAATAATAATAATAATAATGTATTTTCTTAATGTCAATGTTTAATGTTAATGTCATTATTTGCAAAATGTATATATCTATTATTTTACAATTATTATTATTAAGTGCAATCAATTCTTCCTCCTTCTCCTTCTACTACTGATAACAATAATAATTCATATAATAATGATTACATAAAATTGTCTGTTAGCTTGTCATCATTCAATTATTATTATTATTATTATTATTATTATTAAATAATAATAATATATAATAATCCAAAAAATTATTCAATAAAATATAATAATAATTTAATATTTTGTATTAAATACCTGTATATGCATTTAAAATTCATATATTTACTTTAAAATTATACATTTTGTTAGTTGTATTTGATTAATACTATTTATTATTATTATTATTTTTTCAGTTGTCTTTTAGGTGATCATTATTGTTTATAATATTACGTATTTCACTTGTATTATTATTATTATTATTATTATTATTGTTATATTCGTTTAATGATGCAATTGCATATTGTGGCTTGTCACTGGTGACATTTTTGTCCGTGTTTACAGGTACGGTTTAACTCCACCATGTCATTAGCCTCCCTTCATCCTTCCCCGCCAGCCAATTACAGCTTCTCCAGCTCTCCAGTCCAATCCTGTCTCTCCTGACCTAGTTGTCTTTTGTGACGAGGTCTTAGCCCCAGCAGTTTGACAGTCAACAGATAAGATGGATTAAGGATTTTTTCCTCCTCTCTTTTTCTTCCTCTCATCCAGTTTAGTATGAGGGCGGCGTTAAAAACCTACTTTTTCTCCAAGAGGAGTTTTTAAACGGCTGGAGATGGGGCTGATAGAGGGGCTAAACCTAAGGCAGGGTCTTGAAAGGTCAAGGTCATGCTCCTAATCACTGGGCAACCTATGGAAGGTTCAAAGTGCAGGGATACAAAACCTTTAATCCCAGCAGGCAAAGTGTAAAGGGTCCAGATATGATTTTAATCTTCGAGCAATATCCAGAAAGTAAATGGAAAGAGTGATTGAATTTGCTCTGGTTTATGGCAAGTAATAACATCTGTATTGATGATATCATTACTTATATAACTATATATTTTTAGCCAATTACATTTCTGAAACATTGTTCTTCACAGATTTCATATTTACAGAGAGAAGTAGACATGATAACGCCAAGCAGCAATTAGTTATGTTTTAAGTCTTCTGCTGCCTGTCCGAAAAACTGCAATGAGGGCTTTACTAAACCTTTACCTTTCCCCACCTGACCTGTTCTTTCAGTTGAAACTAAGCATGCCTCATGATTTACCTCCTAAAGAAAAGAGGCCAAGTTGTGCAGCTGAGGACGGAGCACATTTCTGACCAGAAAAAATATATTATAATATTGTAAACCACTTTACACTTTTTTTTTAAAGATAAGTATGAGTATTAGTATTAGGCTATACAGTCCTATACAATAAACCGTAAGGTCACAGTCAGGACATTTCGATAGACTCAGGTTTCTTTAACAGTTAAAAAAAAATAGTTTCTGGATTATTTAACATATTCATAAGCAAGAAGAATTAACTGAGAACAGATTTTTTTTTTGTTGCAATGTTAAACAATTAAAACATCTCTTTTCTATATATTGTAATTTTATAAACATATTTTTTTTCTTTTCTTTGATGTAATCACTTTTCCTGTATGTAAATTCTATTAATCATTTAAAATTTTTACTTAACATAACATTTAGTTTTTAAAAACTTTAAAAACATAAAAAACAATATATATAATTTTTTCCCCCCAAACTACAGCATAAGCAAATTCGATGAGTTAATTTCCATTTCAAGACTGATCAGGTAGTCCCTAAGGATGAATAAATGTCCATACGTAAAAATACGCTCAGTTTTGACTCCCTAAGCTTCATCCTGTATATCATCATGGATGCGAAAAACCTGTGGCGAACGTGGATTAGTTTTGGCGTTCCACGCGATCTGGGGTCAACCTGGTCTCTAGCAAAAATTCGCTCAAAACAAACTAAAGTAAGAAATAAAAAAAATTAAGAAAACGTATATCCAGGTGAAATCTGTATGTACCGCATTTATACTGTATGTCTGGTTAGAACAAATCATCAGGTCATGCACGTTATTTACGTATACCAGTTTTTTTTTTTTATTATTTATTTATTTTATCAGGTTGTATCAGGTATTTCAAATCCTTGTCTGAAAGGTCATGATGTTTGTCTGTTTCTGGCAAGTGACTGAAAAAACAGCTGGAAAGAACTGACAAAAGGCCACCAAGTGATGTATCTTTCCACTCTCTGTCTATTATGAGAGAAAGCCATTCTACTGTATAAACCCCGATCTGATACAACACTAATGCTGATTATCAATTACATAGCAGTAAACTGGTGTCGGCACTCAAGGTTCATTTACAGTATGACTGCGAAGAGCAAAGGCCAGCACGTCCAGTCCAATCCCACAGAAAAGACATTGCAGCACAAATAAAAAAAATCATTAAGGCTGGCTATGACAGAAAAGTATCAGAACACTCGGTGCATCACAGCCTGCCACGTATTGCGTTTATCGGGCAAAGAGTTCCAGGTTGTTGATCCCGTCTCCTAATTCTCCAAATCTCAGTCTGATTGGCCGTCCATGGAATGTGCTGGACAAACAAGTCTGATCCATAGAGCCCCCCTTACAACTTACAACTTACAGCACTTAAAGGATCTGCTGCTAACATCCCGGAGCCAGACGCAACAAATCTACACAATATCAAGCTTAATGTTCTGCATTTAAAAGTTATGTACCATCAGTGAGTACGCGCGCATGCGTGTGTGTGTGTGTGTGTCTGCGTGTGTGTGTGCGCGTGTGTGCGTGTAGCTCAGAGTGACAAATGAAGCCATGAGGCTTTATTTAAGTAACTGTAAGTGCTTCCATTCATCATATTTGGGATGTTTTGCTGTAGGAGAGTGCAGTTAACCCGATCGTAAGGTGAAGCGAAAGGTCACGATATGGCTTCTTTACTTTTCTATGTAAAGTTTATTGTCATGAACTCTCCTGCCAAATAAAATAAAAAAAAAAAACTTGTAGTTTGAGAAGAAACATTTAAGGATATGTTCGTGAGCATGAGTGCAGTGTGTGTAGGTGTGTGTAGGGGTGTGTGTGTGTGTGTGTGTGTGTGTGTGTGTGTGTGTGTGTGTGTGTGTGTGTGTGGGTGTATTTACTGTATGTGTGTGTTTCCTTTCCTGCTCCCCTCATGTCAGTGACAGGAGAAAGTAATCCTATACACAGGCTGCTATTGTGAAATGAGAAACTAGCCTCCTCGGCTGGCGGCGAGCAGATGCACCTCTCTCTCTCTCTCTCTCTCTCTCGCTCTCTCTCACTCTATCCTAATCTGGAAACGACTTAAAGGAGCCTTATCTCCAGGCTCTCCTGCTTCATTTCATGCTTGATTTACTTTAATTTGTCTGATAGGGCACAAGGATTTGGAAATGGCCCATCTTTCGCTGGAAAATGTTCTGATTTTTCCCCGGCATTGTTACGTGGACCTTTTTTCCAACTCTCTTCTTCTTCTTTTTCTCTTCTTCTTCTTTTTTCACTCCCCCCCCCCTCTCTTTCTTGAGTCTTTGAAAAAGCCTCGGCCTCTTGTGCCGCGTTTTGCTTAACGAGCTAACGCTGAAGGAAAAAAAAAATCCAAGGTAAAAGGACATTAGTATCAAAGTTTGATAGTGTGCATGAGCATCTGCAGTAGTATATGTGTGTGTGTGCTTGCGTGTGGGTCGAATGCGAGTGCGGTGAGAACGACAGAAGACAGCGGATGCAGCCGGGTGCTTCAAACCACGAAGATCTCCTGTAAGTGAAGCCGTTGATAAAGTCAGGAGGTAGAGATGGAAGGGGAGAGAGAGAAGGAAGGAGAGCGCTCCCTGCCCACACATTCCTCCTCCTCCTCCTCCTCAGCTGTAACCCTTTCTTGTCTTTTCTACACTGACTTTCTGCATCATCCTCACTTTACTCAGCTCCTCAGAAAGAAGACTAGAGACAGACAGAGATGGAGAGCAAAGGAAAAAAAAGACGAGATCTACGTATACACCCACACACACACACACATGCACACACACACACACACGCACGCACACACACACACGCACACACACACACACACCCACACACACACGCACGCACACACACACACACACGCACACATACACGCGCACGCACACATGCATGCACACACGCACGCACACACGCACGCACGCACGCACACACGCACGCACACACACACACACACACACACACAAACACACAAACACACAAACACACTTCAGCTCATTATTTTCTTCTTTCTCCTGTTTATAGCGCTATTAACTTTGATACAGATTCACATCAAAATTGGAATTTTTGCAAAACCTTCATCAGCAGTATTGTTTGTTATAAAATATAAAAATTCAGTGCAAAGACCAAATATCTGTCATCTGGTGCAAAGTTATTATTCCAGTTATTCAACCAAAATATGAGAAAAAACTGAATGCTTTCAGTGATCTTTGTGACTTAACGCCAAAAAAGTCTAAATACCCATTAATGCACTTTTGTTTATATTACTGTAGCAAATCTATATTCTACTCTTCCTGCATATCTTAAGCTACTTTAACAGTGTGTGTGAATCCTCCTGTACTTTAAACTAATGACAGCACTCTTTTATTCCATTATTCATTCATTAATTGTTTAGACCCCTTATCCTGTGCTCGGGCACGAGGGGCCTGGAGCCTGTCCCATGGAACTCGGTTAGTTATAAGTTGATCAGCTTACACAGCATGTTTTTGGACTGTTGGAAGAAACTCATCAAGCACAGGGAGAGCATGCAAAATATACACAGACAGTACGCAGACTAGAAACAAGATTTGGCTTCCTCAATTCCTGGGGGTGGAATGGATCAATGTACAATTTTTAAATTTAGATTTGAGCAAATCGTTCAGCTGCAAGGGATTTTCTCTATCATACAGGTGTCTAAATCTGGAGAAAAAAAAAGCCTGCATCTAATCCACTGGGAAAGTTCAGAGCTCAAAGACTTTTCACATTGTTTTGGTTCAGGCTTTTACATTGTCAGTTGTGAAAAACAAGCCTTGCTTAAAAAAGAAGAAAAAAAAAAGAAAAACAGAATACTATCTCAATAGTGTAGTAAAAACAGAGTAGTATCTCTATAGTATAGTTGAAAAAATGTGTATTATCTCAATAGTGTAGCAAAAAAAAAAGTATAATCTCAATAGTATAGTAAAAAATGTGTATTATCTCAATAGTGTAGTAGAAATAGTGTATTACCTCAATAGTGTTACACAAATAGTCCAGTAGTATTAATACTATATTATCTCAACAGTGTAGTAAAATAGTGTAGTATCTGTCTATGAAAAAAAGCTTAATATCTTAAAAATTATAGTAAAATATTGTAGCATCTCAATAGTATAGTAAAAAATAGATAAGATATTAAGCCGTTTTTACATAGATAGATACTACACTATTTTACTACACTATTGAGATAATATAGTATTCACACTACTGCACTATTTGTATAACACTATTGAGGTAATACACTATTTCTACTACACTATTGAGATAATATACATTTTTTCTACTCTACTATTGAGATAATACAAATTTTTGCACTGTACTATTGAGATAATACATGTATATTTTTAACTATACTATTGAGATATTACAACATTTTACTAAAATTTTTATGTATTATCTCAATAGTGTAGTATCTCAATAGTACAGTACAAAAAATTTGTATTATCGCAATAGTAGAGTAGAAAAAATAGTGTAGTATCTCAATAGTAACAACAGTGTAGTATCTCAATAGTATATAAATAGTTGAGTAATTTCTCAACTATGTAGTAATAATAGTCTGGTATTTTGATAGTGTAGTAAAAATAGTGTAGTGTCTCAATAGTGCAGGTTTTGACAGGTATGAAAAACAAGTCTTGATTAAAAAAAAGGAGAAAAAGAAAGAAAAATAGCTTAGTATCTTAAAAGTGTAGTAAATATTGTAGTATCTCAATAGTGTAGTAAAAAATATACATGTATTATCTCAATAGTGTAGTAGAAAAAATTTATATTATCTCAATAGTGTAGTAGAAATAGTGTATTACCTCAATAGTGTTATACAAATAGTGCAGTAGTATGAATACTATATTATCTCAATAGTATAGTAAAATAGTGTAGTATCTATCTATGTAAAAACAGCTTAATATCTTCTCTATTTTTTACTATACTCAATAGTAGATACTTTTTTATCTTTTTTAGTAAAAGATATTTTAGTATTTTAATGAGTGATCATTTCCTGTCATTAATTCATACAGTTTGATGCAATTTGCTTTGTGAAATGAAAGAACATGAAATAGAGTCAAATAAATAAGACCTTCAACACTGTTAAAAAATTAAAAAATAAACGCTGTATAAATAACACTGTATCATGGACCAATAATATTGAATTAAAATGAAATCAGAAGAAAATAATTTGACATGTACTGAGCATGAAATATTAAAGGGCACCTATTATGGAAAATTCACTTTTTAGTCATATTTAAACATTCAGATAGGTCTCCATTGCATGTGTACATTAATTAAGCAAGAACAAAGCTTATTGTCCTTTTTCCCATTTTTTACTGACGGGGGGCTTAAACAAGCCAAATAGATGTTTTTCCTGTAATTGTGACATCATATAAGACGATATCACTCCCCCAACTTGTTGAGTTCACTGGAGGGGCGAGGCTCAGCAGTAGCTCATATACATAGATACTGAAATAGCACGTTCAGAGGAGGAGTGAAATTAAGAGAGAATGCAGTAAGACAAAATGCCTTATTTAAGGGGCATCTCAGCTGGAACATTATTCAGACACTTTAGGGGACCTCTGAGACCTGTGTCCACTTGTTAAAGAAATTGTAAAATATGGGACCTTTAAGAACACTAGCTACTGGAATTTGTCACTGTAGCCTGAAAATGGCAAAAATTATTCTCTGCCAAACTTCACGGAAAACTGACATCATTTTAATCAGATTAAACAATTTAACAATTACTTTAAATTAATAACTAAAAAGTCAAATGAGTAATAATTGCTCAGAGCTCTGCCAATATGTTGGCATGCCCCGCTCCTAAAATCTCTGCAACGAATCAAACCGCTTTATGCCTCGTAACCATTCAGTAATCTTCGCTTTCTCTTGTACATTATTGAATTTTAAATCTATTAGATAAAGTTGCCAGATTGAAACATTAAATAAACCTCTGTGCAATCACACATTACTTGTATTGCTTTAGCGAGTACTGAGGCATTAATCTCTAAAGGTAATGATTAACAAATCCATTAATCTCCATTCAAATAATTTAATTTCCCTTCCTAAAAGTTGAACATCAGTGAACTGAAAAAAAAGAAAAAAAGATGTTTTCCCAACAGCATATTTGTGGGAATTCTGGTTGTGTAAATGATGATAAATAGATAAACAATAAACCGAATATCTATTTCAGATTGTGTTTATTCTGACAGCAGGCAGGCTGAGTCACACACTCGGGTTCAGAGCCATTTCTCTCTCTCTCGAGTGATAACGAAGCAGGATGCCTCATCGGTCTTCTGCTACTAATTACCCCACAATTCGTCTTTTCTGCCAGTGGGCTGGACTTCTCTTTCCAGATCTGCCACTAGACTGTGTAAAAATTACTACCATGCCCACTCTCTGTCTCTCGTTTTTGCTTTTAGTCCCATGTTCATTATTTCTCTCTTCCACTTACACACTATTCCAGCACAGCAGGTAGCTGTACATGCTCACACACACACATACAAAAAAAACGTTCTTTCTCTTTCATTCAGGAGCACACACACACGCACACACACACACACACACACACACACACACACACACACACACACGCGCGCGCACACACACACACGCATACACACACATATACACGCATATGCAGATTACCAAACACGGTGGGACGAGGCATTGAAATTCCTCTTGCGGGCTGAATTTACTTAACTGCGGCTGTGTGAGCAGCGATAAACAGAGTGATGATCCGGCAACACGTCTTTATCCGCGCTTTGCTTTAATTAACACCGGCGTGTTTGGTGAAAAGATGATTAATATGCCAATGGAAACTGCATAATTGAATACCGCAACACACACACACACACACACACTCGTACACACACACACATACACACACACTTGCTTCTTTACCACGTCTACCATTATTACTCCTTATTGTTGATTATTATTGCTATTATTATCAATTGTCATTTAGATGTTAAAGATAATAACAGTGATTAATAACCCAGTGTGTTTATTCACGCTGCAGCACACGCATCCTTTAGTAAAGCCACAGAGGATGAAGCATTTCCTCCATTTGTCCTCAGATTTCCCCTTTTCTCTCTCTCTATCGATTATTTATTTATTTATTTGTTTGTTTGTTTGTTTATTTATTTATTTTTGCATGGAGTCTAGCAGTTACAGTTATATGCGTATAAAACGCAACACATTTAGATTAATTATCATTTCAAGTCGTGCATTTCAGGAATCAAATCAGAGAGAGAGCAGAAAAACGATTTCTAAAGTATCGCAATATATTTTGATTGATTCTTGTCTAGATCCACATCCAGTTAATGTTTCTTGCTTTAAAGGTCCCCTATTTATTTCTCCAGCAAGTTAACTCAGGTCTCAGATGTGTGCGTGTGTGTGTTCATGCTCCAGCTGAAAAACCCCTCAAATAATGCTTTCTTTTTTTCATGCTCCTCTTCCGCATGTTCCGTTTTAGTGTCTATGTAAATAAGCTACTCCTGAGCCACGTCCACAGAACAGCACAGCTGAGCATCAAGTCTGGGGAGGAGATCTTTTTTTTTATAAGTCACATTATGAGGGGAGAGGAAAATCTAATTGGCTTATTTAAGCCCTGGTGGATATAAAAACTATATATATATTTTTTTTCTGATGCATCTGAATGTTGCATAATAGGTGCCCTTTAAAAAATGCTGACCAATCTCCTGAACAAAAAAAAAAAAAAAAAACACAGATTAGAATAAGACTAGGAAAATGGACACGATTATGAGTTTATCCTCTTGTAACAAAGTTTTTAAAAAAGTGTGTTCTATTCGTGAATAGCATTTAGAAGATATTATCTGAACTTCTATTTTTATACAGTAGTTACCAAATACATACTTTTTGTGCAAATCTCTAAAGAGAAGGGGTTTTCTTTAGTTTCATTTCTTTATTTTTCATTTAAAGATGATTGTCTGCCTGGAAACTGCGAACAAAAATCTACCAGCCCAGACTAATCTGTCCAGCCCTGCTATATCTCAACGCAATTGCTAAACACACACTATAAACCTTCATCCCATTACGGCGCCAACCAGCCACCAATCTTCAAACAGCCACTGCAAAAGGAAAACACGTGAGCTCTCTATAGTATTAGTCAGATGTTAATCACCCGGTACAATAACCACCTGCGTTCAATATCACCGTCGTATTTAACCGTGGAATGCGTCTCTTGAAGTAAATCACATGCTGCCATCATGTTGACAGCAAAAATCACAACAGACGTAACAACGCACTGTTCAGTCTAGCTCAACACTAATGCAACTAGTTAGAGTGCAACAGAGTTCCTTAGTTAAAAATAGCTTTTAATAAAAAAAAGTTCACTGCTCACGCTGTATCATAACGCACTGCTTTGTGATGAAGTAGAATATAGCGGCACCTTTGTTTCGATTATAATTGCGGCTGCGTTTAGTGCCTTCGGAGTGCATTAGCTGTATTTCAGATTGCTTCCGTAACTAACAAGCATGAAGTTTTCTCTTAAAGCCTCTTAGTGTATCGGATCAGTGGCTAAATTCGAATCGGGGCACTTTAAGACGGCGAGCCGAGTGATTTGTCTAATCTCTTGTTGCATATTTCATCGCCCCAGTCAGGCACTGTGCTGTATTTTGAGCGTGTATGTCTTTCTTTTGAAAAATATTCAGAAGAAGGACGTATCTGTTATTTTTTATAGTATAAAAAAAAAGTTAAAAAGTAAATTTCATATGAAGGTATTTATTTCTTCTTGTTTTTCATTGTTAGCTGTGCTTTTGCTTACTGCATGATGCATGTAAGACCTCCTGAAAATATTATAAGTCAGACAGGATTTTGCATCATTACATTACATACAGTACAGTATGCTGATTCACAGTAAATGCTAAACTGTTTTGTCATGGCAATCTAAACTGGCACAATACACACTATCCTCACATAAGTGGCCAAGAAAGCTTCAAATAAAGACGATTGAAAGCCATGAAGAAGACGCTCTCGCTGGGTGAACGAGTGGCAGTGAGCCATGTCACTGCTTCCTGATTACGCTGGAAATAAACAAGTTCAGAGTGAAAGCCTACATTTCCGACTTGCCGCTTTGCATACATTAAAATCCCTGACTGTAAATCCCTGTCTATAAGTCGCCTTAAAACGCTTTAGGTATCAGCGGAAGCGGTTCTGACAACCTTCGCTTATGAGTTGTGGCGTTATCGTAGGGCCTCTCATACCGCATCTCGGCCGGGCTGATCGGCACTTTACCGATCTTCGCTTTCCAAGAGTCTTTTTTTTTTTTTTGACGCGCTCTCGCTCAGTCGCCAGGCTCTTCCCCCGCCTCCACTTCGCTCTCCGTCCCTCGTTCTCTCTATGTGCTAAAGGCTTGAGGGGTTCAATCAATGGCGCTTTGATCTCAGCTGGAACTATAATTATTTAACATTGTTACAAGGATTTCTCTAATCCATCCTACCATTAAATCCTTTTTTACACCCTCATCTCCAGGAGTCTCTAATCTGCATCTGGGCCACACGTTCCCCTCTGACGACACCCTGACTTAACAGACTTTTGCGAATAATTAGAAGGGAGAAAATAGGCAACTTTGAATGGTGGGGGAAAAAAAAACAAACAAAAAAAAAAACACCCACCTTCCTGGGGTCGGGGTTTATTCGGTCGTGGAGCGGATGCATCTTGAGAGAGGTATCTAGAAAGATCCTGCTGAAGTCTGTTGATCAGTTTCAATCACAAATTTTACAAAACTGACAAGAGACAACTTGAGACAGCTGGCAATGTGCTGGTTCCAGGAACGATGCAATTAAAGAAAGGTCTACTAGGCCTCCTGCCCCATCATGTCATCTCCTAAAATCTCAACGTGAATTTCATGCTAGAGGCATCGACCCACTAAGTGCCATCTGTTTGTTGCAGGGGTGGGATGAATCAACTGGCGTATGGATCATCCTTTTGGAAAAGAAGAAAAAAAAGGTCCCAGCGGCTTTATGCAAATATTTATGCCCGGATGTTTTTCAGCATGATATAAATAGAAGTGAGATGAACGCAAACAATTGTGGAGGCACCTGGTGCAACCATCACTGCCATCTGCTCCTCAAATTCACTTAGCAGGACATGTGTGTGTGTTAAAAGCTGAGGAGGCTATTGTTGCATGTATGATGTGATGAGGGGTCAGATCATTGTGAACTAGACTTATTGGAGAACTGGATGAAATGCGGGATTTTTTTTTTTTTTTGGTGTGGTAGATGCTTCCTGATTGGTAGGAACTAAGAGACTGGATGCAAATCCAAGGATACTCCTTGGCTCTTTTGTCCATGTACCAGGCCAAAGCCAGTGGCCAGTGCCCAGTTGGCTCATATAGATGAGTCAGGCCAGGCCAGACAGACTCTATGGGCTACAGATTCATCAACTCAGAGGTTTGTAAAGCTCAGAAATCTGGCTGTGGGGTGATAAGCTCTAGGTGTGGGTTACTCAATGCTTCCTGGATGATCCAGATACCCTGACTATTCAAAATTAATTTTCGGGAGAATGAAGCATAGGAAAGCTATTTTTTCCCCGTAAACCCAACTGTTTCTAAAAGAGCCAAAATCCTTCTGCATGATACCGTGCTTTATTCTTTCTCAATTACTCTTGGTTTGAAAAACCAAAAAAAAAAAAAAATCTAGACTCATTTTACGTGACAGTAGAGATATTTTCATTCATTTATCTTCAGTAGCTACTTTATCTTGTTTAGACTGATGATTGATTCAGGCCTATCCCAGGAACACTGGACATGCCGGTCCATCCCAGGCCCCCATGTAAACCCACCCATTTCCAACAAGCAATTAAGAGAAGCCATTTCCACGGCAAATGTTTTAAGAGGACCTGGAGAACCCAAAGGAACCCCTCTTGAATATGAAGAAATCAGGTTTGAACCAGGGCCTCCAGAGTGAATTTCAAGAGATCTTGTGAATGCATCTTTAATTCGCTATTGGTAATTTATAATGGGAAGTCCGTTTAACAGAGTGATGTTTTTTTTTTATTTTTATTAAATAATGAGAACTAGTGTAATTTTCGTACTGTACTTGACTTTCAGGGCTTTTTTGTTGGAGATTAGCATGATCAGCAGTTCATTAGCTCCCTCCCCTTCCCTATTTAATTTCTGCCTTGAGGAGTATGTCAAGATATGTATCAAAGAAGTCCATGATAATTAGCAAATTGCTGTACAGGCTATCACCACTAATATACACGAGTCTGCAAACATCCATAACGAGGCGAAATAAGAGTGCGAGATTGGCAAGCTGATAAGGCTAACATCTCCGGCGAGAGCTAAATGGGTGTTCTACGAGTCTACATGGCATGACAGGGATGTTCTCAAAGCGAGAGCATTCCCTTTGGAACCGTATCTTACATAGTTTCGACAACAGAGGCAATTTGCGAACGAACGCTGGAAGAGAACCCCGAAGAATTCAAAGCAAAGGAGAAAAGGCAGCGTTCATAATGATAAAGTGATTACAGAAGAAGTTCAATTAGAGCTATGAGAGGCTTTCGGTTGTTTTTTAGTACCAAAGACAAATTGCAGAGTGGGTTTTAATGGATTCTTCACAGCAGGTGGACTTGGTCAAAGTCACTTCATTAAGAAAGCCTCCGTCTTTTAGATGTAATGGCCATTATACATCCCATTCAGATAGCCTTCTGGAAAGTGATTAAGAATTATCTTTCGCCGATCGTAATCGCACCTGGTCTAACTTAAGCTGAGGAATAACAAAAGGAACCGGAGCTCTCCGGGATCTGAATGCTCACAAAGGCGAGTGATAACAGGATAGACTGTCTTAAACCAAATAAATTTGCTTTTAATCGCTTTGCACAGGAAGTCATGTCATTTCAGATGTTCATATTTGATTGTCTGATTTTCCACTTTATTCAAATTATAACATGCTCATCTGACTTTTCTGGCACAATAGGAACGATGAAAAGGGGGAAATGTTCTTTCAGCACAGACGCGATGTGCAAGTAAATTTGGTTATTACGCACCAAGATGAATGCCCATGCACTGTACTCCTGTGTGAAAGACAATTTTGTCATTTTCTGAGATTTCCTTTTCACGCGAAAAGGACCGTTTTCTGTTGCAGAACAAAAGAAAGTCTCATTTCCATTCTATTATCGCCAAAAACTGTGGGCAGGTAAGATCCTCCGCAGGTCTGTGGCACTAACGTGTGCCGATGAAAGCGGGAAAGGAGGGGAAGCTGCTGCTGTGTTGTGGGTATGCAGACGAGATCTTATCAGGGTAATGCGACAAGGTTATCGGTAATGTGGACAAGCATCTGTACTATCAGTGAAATCGCTGAGTCCAAATTGAAACGAATTTGACAAATTAGTTTAAAATAACTCTCCGGCCCCGTGGCGGTGATAACAGCCGGTTGAGCTGCTTGCAGACGCTTGGCCGTGCTTTGCGTAAAACTATAAAAGTCTAACAATTATCTTAACTGCCAAAGACAAAGTTCAAATTCAGGATCAAACTGTTGTCTTATGATTGTGCTATTTGGGAAAGCGAGGCCAGTGTGCTAGAGTGCCTGATTTATTTATTTATTTTCCCCAAACAGAGATTAATCCTAGGCTTAGGATGTTTGAAAACATGCAATTTGTTTCTGTACCCGAGGCTGTTCGCACTGAGATCCTGCTACATTTGGTTGAAATTGAAAGCGGTTTTCAAATATTGGTGACATCTAGGAAAGGATTTTTAGATCCAACTATGCACCAGTAGCAGACACATCCCACTGCGCCAACATTATTCCCAGAACCGGGAAACCTACCTGATGAGCTCAAAACAGTAGTCGTTGTACAACGTATTCACCTATACCGAGCTAGTTTGATAGTTAAGTGCATTCATGCAGACTGAGAAAAACACACAAAAATGTTCGCACCCTAGAACAAATCTCAGCTGTTTAGTCAGCAAGATGCTGTGTTTTGTCCGTACATGGAGAAACGTTGTTGTTATTATTTTGTTATGGCTTGCAATTGCATCTTGCTAATATATTTATTTTGTCTTGCTACATTTAACCACAAAATAGTACTGCTTTGCAGTGCACTTTTCTGAAAACGTAGTTTGTCATCCTTGTGTGTTGCAAAAGTAAGGATTTCCCATTAGCCCGATCCCTTATGGACCGATTTGCGTAGTGCAGCATGCCGTTGGATTTCGAACTTTGTGCTATATGTACAGCAATGTGGTGCATCAATACAGGCTACATAACAAAAACAAGAACAAGTAAGGCTTTTTTTCCTGTTTGTTGGGTAGATATCCAACAGAGAGCCATTGAAGTAAAAACACGCACCCTGGACATGAGATCTGCTAATCAGTGCGGTTTTCATAGCTTGTTTTTTATTGAAACTCCCCCCCCCCCGTTTCTTAATTTCCATGAGCTCCTTCTATAAGTCAAAGTCCACACTTCTTTTCTCCGTTCCATCTTTCTCTTTCTGTAGTACCTATAGTACCCTACTCCAACCCACACCATCCATCTGTCTTTCTTTGAAAAACTAGTTTTCGCAGTTGCCCTGCTTTGGACGTGATGCTTCCTCCTTTTTCTCTTTCCTCTCGCTGGCCCCTGTAGTTGTGGGCCTGACCCCCTCAGCCTTGCCTGACGCGTGATCGCAGAGATGCTTTATTACCAGCCGTCGCCTGTGCTCTTATCGTGTGCTGCCAATGCTCATTTCCTTCCTCAGATTGAAATGCAAATGTGAAATTTAATGATAAATGCATTATCTGATGAGGGGGGGGGACTGATAACACTGATTCACTGTCAGTGTTAAAAAAAATACACACCCCCAGGGGGGCTTCCCGGTACCAACTTGCTGGAATCTACTTTTTTTTTTTCTTCTTCTTTTTAACTGTATGTACCTGCAATAAATTGCAGAGGTCATATGCATTAAAGGCGAATCATATTTGGTCCGACCGGCTACCGGACGCCACTGGCGAGCAATAATTGCTGATGTTCCTATCTTGTTCGATGCATTATCCATCACTTTGATGAAGTGACTTTCAAGAAGATAGAGAAGAGAGAAGAAGAAAAAAAAAAAAACAAGATAGAACAATTTTTTTTTTTCTTCAAACCCTCTGAGAAAGCAACGGGGAGAAAATCTGCATGGCAAAATGAGATTCCTCAAGAAGAAACGATAAATATGTTTTTGTGTGTGCGTAAGCTTGCTGTTGGGGAAGCACAGCACATGTGAGAGCACACACATGCAATAAAGCTTTGGAGCGAAGCCATTTAATCCGTTCCATTCAACCCTGCTAACTTCTCTTATAATTCATTGGTGATAATAAGTTAATTTAAGTCCATCATTCCAATGGTCTATACAAGGTTCTCTCAAAATGCAATTTAGTCCAATTTAGGACGCTTGTTGGATCACTGGAGCATTTAGTGTCAGAATTTCTACAGACCTCTCTCTCTCTCTCTCTCTCTCAATTTGGCCACCTGGGCTTACCAAGCGAGTTATTTTACTAAAGGTTGATCGATGTTCATACAGTCAACATTTTGTGAAATTCTTTTCAAGATTAGTTGCAAGATTTATTTACAGATAGGAACAAATTAAAGGGGGGAAACTGTAAAGTCTTGGGGGACACTTATTCATTTAGCTGGCGTGGCTTGACCTCCGGATGATGAAACATTTGGATGTCATGGCTTCTTCTACGATGACCTATCCACAGGGCATGAGGGCTTCCTGAATTATTTGCTTAGTAAAAACATGATGTAAATCATATGCTGTATCCTCCCCAGTCACCGAATCCAAACCTAACCGAGCACCAATGGAAGATTCTGGAGTGACAGCGCTTTTTAACAGGGAATGCTGGCCATCTTTTCTGTACACTTGCAGCATCTTGAGTTGAGTTGTATTGAAGCTGCTTTGGTCATGGTCCAACACCTTACTTACTTAACACTTCTTACATTTTTTATTCCCTTTAATTGGTCTATAAGGTGCAACAATGGCAAGGCTTATTTGAGTTATATGAGCGCAGCTGAAGATGGCTAATTTTAGCGCTCATTAAAAGCTTCCGCTCAAGAGTTTTACCTTGTCAAGGATATCTTTAGATGCCCTGCCATTGAATGGCTTAAATCCCCTGATCCCAGATGGATTCATTTAAACTGTGTCATAATGGGCTGCTTACAAGTGATTACTAGCCGTTAGCTAATGGGCTAAATGCTTGAAGGAAGGCCAGGGACGATCTGATGTCATCCGAACCTTGCCAGATAGCGAGAGCGAAATGATCTGAGACCTTCAAGCCTGCGCACTTTGGGTTTGTTCACTTGTACTGTTTCTGTTTGAGTCGATGTTTTGATCTTTAGATTAAAAACAGAAAAAGAGAAATAAAAAAAGATGTGTTAATTTGTGCTCGTATAATTGCTGCAATATAAAATACAGTGGTGTGTGCTGTGTATGCAGCGAAAATATTATATTGCTTAGTATATAATGTATACAATTCTGTTAAGTGATAGTAGCTGTCAAGTCATGATAAATTGGGTATCAATACAGCAGATAAAATCATTTCTTTTCCTTTCTTTCTGTGCACTATATGATCCACTCAAGTCTGTTAAGGACACTTACTTGGACCGTCCCACTCTTCCGTTTCCAGAGGGGGAGGTCTGGTCTTGTCGTTCTGTCCCTCCATGTCTGTGTCTCCTATCTCTCTGTTGCTGGTCTCTTCCCCTAGAATATGAAAAGAGACAGTCTGTTACATGCATTTCCATGTAATACAAATATTCTGAAGCTCGAATAAGAAATAATATTCGTTCCTTAAATAACTAAAATCCATGATTTTAACCTGACGCGTTAGATATGCTGATGACACAAATGATGGCAAAATATATTTTTTGCTGAGCAAGCGGTTACAACAGTTCAAAAAATGTCATTCTATCGTACAACCACAAATACATACAGTACAGACCAAATATTTGAATACACCTTCTCATTCAAAAAGTTTTCTTTATTGTGTTCTTTATTGTGTTCTTTAGCCCAAACGCGTCTCTTCTGCTTGTTGCCTGTCCTTAGCAGTGGTTTCCTAGCAGATATTCTAGCATGAAGGGCTGATTCACACAGTCTCCTCTTAACAGTTGTTCTAGAGATGTGTCTGCTGCTAGAACTCTGTGTGGCATTGACCTGCTCTCTGATCTGAGCTGCTGTTAACCTGCGATTTCTGAGGCTGGTGACTCGGATGAACTTATCCTCCGCAGCAGAGGTGACTCTTGGTCTTCCTTTCCTAGGGCGGTCCGCATGTCAGCCAGTTTCTTTGTAGCGCTTGATGGTTTTTGTGACTGCACTTGGGGACAATTTCAAAGTTTTCCCAATTTTTCGGACTGACTGACCTTCATTTCTTAAAGTAATGATGGCAACTCATTTCTTTCTTTACTTAGCTGCTTTTTTCTTGCCATAATACAAATTCAAACTCTCTGAATGAGAAGGTGTCCAAACTTTTGGTCTGCACTGTATATACTTTTTAAATATATGGTTAGACATTTTAAATCTCAGGTTAAACTTTACAAAAATCAGCCATAACATTAAAACCACTAACAAGTGAAGTGAAGGACTGTAACCCTCTGTCATCAGGACAATGCTCCCTGCCACACAGGAACAGTTTGAGGAACATGACCATGTGTTCTAGATGGTAACTTGGCACAGAAATTCCCAGATCACAATCTAATCCAATAAAAATTTCTGTGACTTGTGCTGGACAAAGAAGTCAGATTCACAATGACCACACCTTACAACTTAGGATTTAAAGAATCTGTTGTAGCAAATGTGATCCTGCAGCACGCCTTCAGAGGTCTTGTGGAGTACACGCCTCGGCAGGGCAAAGCAGTTCTGGCAGCACAAGATCGACCTACACAATACTGGTCAAAATTGTTATTGCAAATGCATGTATAATGCGTTATCTAATTATTTCTGTAAATGCAAATCTTTAAACAATGTCGAGAAGAAAAAAAACAAGACACTACAAATCTACCTACTAATAATGAAGTAATTACGTAAAAAAATTTTTTTAACCAAATCTAAATATGCATATCTATGTGTATAATATTTAATATTCAAATCCGATCTCAAATCCGATTTCTATAACGTTAGCTCTGACGACAATTAACATCACAGTTCTACATCAATGCTCTCATTCTAACATATTATAGTTTCTATAATAACAGCTCATTCACACGCAATGCATTTTGTTATTCTAATAATAAAGAACGTGTTCTTATTCATTATACAATAATAGTTGTTTCGACTGAGTTATCCGATTGGACGAGTGGTGATAATGGATGCTAACCCCACTGGGCGTTTAACTAAAGTACATGTATCGCTTTTACAGAAGCACTTTCAGCAGGAAAGCACATCTGATAACGTTATGTCATCCAACGTATAATCAACACTTTGTCTACTTAATAACTGCTTCTACGTTTTTCCGAATTGCCTCTGACTGATCAGTGTTCCTTTATTTATGGCTACGAAGCTAACAAGATCTAAACACAAGGCCGAATTTCAAATTGTTCTGAAAACCCCTGACAAAAAGCACTACATGATGTGTGGAACAAGGGATTGTATACCCTGCATAGTGCACTAGCTTTTAACATTTAACACTATTTGAGATTGAACTGTGGAACCCCAGCTGATATTCTAAAGTGGAATAAGTGAAAATATGATGAGCAACTTACGAGATTTACAGGACTGTCCACCACCTCCATGGTTTAAAAAACAATCGAATAATAATGCTAACTATCGGTCGGCAGTTAGTTTCGCCAATCGCAGAAGGATGTGTGTTGGTGGAGCAAAATAACGGGTTACATAAACAAACCAATCATAATCTGTTGATAATAAATCGAGGTCGTGCGATATTGCTGGATATAGCAAGGCTGCGATGCCTTCGGCACTCGGGCCGTGCCCTCTTGCCTACGACAGCATCACAACCACGCTATATCCAGCAGTACAGCACTTAAATATAATATAGAATCACTGGCACGGTGAGGTATTCTGTAAGTAGGTGTTATTTTATATTTATAGAAGGAAGTGCAGTGTCGGTGCTTCATAGTAGTCAGTATGTTTTCCACCATGGGCTGTGACAGGACAGACGCCTTTGTGCATTCTGCTTTCTTTGTAACATGCAGAGCGTGACATCACTTCTACAAAGGGCGAAAAAAGAGCTGTTAAAGACACAATGAGGGGATGTTTATAGCGGCTGTAAGTGTTTCCCAGATGTTCCGCAACAGTATGGAAAGCACTAAAAAAAGCCTCAGTGATTAATTACAATTAAAATACAAGAAGAAAAGTCTGCATGACCAACAAGGTCATAATATGTAAACAATAAACAGTAAATAATATATTCAGTTGATTCTGTCGTTGCAGACTGAGGCATTCCAAAAATATCTGAGGGATCCACGTTGATGTGTCTTCTATTTTAAAATAGTCTATTGTTCTCACAGGAGAGGTTTGGACATCTCCAGTGACTCTAGTGAATAAGTTTAGAGGCTGCTTGACCGAATGGCGCTCCCAGGAGAACGCAGGAGATAGGAAACCCCACTGGTAAAGGAGGATACGGGAGGTGTGGGGAGAAAACAGCTGACTGTTTATTACCGTTTGATCTGTGTGTGTGTGTGTGTGTGTGTGTGTGTGTGTGTGTGTGTGTGTGTGTGTGTGTGTGTGTGTGTGTGTGTGTGTGTGTCGGCATGATGGTGTTGAGCAGCCTGTTGCCGAGCTAGAGAATTCTGCTTAGATTCATTGTTAAGCATCAAATGCAGCAACTTTGTAACGGATTATGAAGGTAAAAAGATTGATACCTCATTAATCTTATTCAGTTAGTATGTTATACATTATTAGCAAAATGAATTAAATAATTAAATTTCCGTTAAATTTTACACAAAAATCTGTGTCCATCAGTACCATAAATTCAAAATGTTCAGCTCCAGAGATCGTGGAAATTCTGAATTCGACAGCATAGAGTTGACCAACGAGTTGATATCAAGTTTCTGTTACTGCGGTGGGATTTTTTCTTGAAGTCCTCAAATGATGCCATCAAAGTCTGTCTTTTCTTTTTGTTGTCACTCTTGGCCTTCTACTCCAACTGCGACCAGCTTTTTTTTGCGACCAGGTTCTTTGAAATCTCGTCCACAGCCTGGAGATGGTATGGAAACTCTGAACCATCTGGCGGCATTAGATGCACCAAGTTAAAGATATCCGTTGGCTCTCTCTCTTTCTCTCAGTTTCTCTAAACGGGGTATGAAAGTGTGAGGACAAAACGCTCAATCAGAAAGTTTTCCTTTGTGAAATTTGCATGTTCTTGTGTTTGTGCTTCTGTATGCTGCAACAGCTGGCACGCCATCCACAGTGTACCACTCTTTGTGCCCCAAGTTCCACAAGATAGGCTTTCACTATGTTTGATACCAGGACAATCATGGCAAATTTCCTGCATGTTCACAGTGCTGTACAAGAAAACGTATATTACTGTAGGTTATCAACGATAAGGTAAAGCTCCAGTGAGCACAACAGTAAATTATTCTTACCCGTGTTTAATCCGTGTTCTTAATGTAAAAAGGCAAACAAAATTATGAATTGAATTTCGGTTTTCATAACAGTGCTTTTATATACATCTTTTTTTTTTTTTTTTTAACTGCAAAGTTTCTTTTCTTCATGAATATATATTGGTTTCTCCTAAGTGTTGAATATGAAAGAAATTATAATGTAATACGGCAACTGTATCTGTATTTAAATCACAGATTTAGGCTTATTGTTATTACCGTGCTCATTCGAACAAGTTATCATTTCATCATCTAGAAACAGCTCATTCATAGGCATATAATCCTAATAATAAATGTATTAAAAACTCTATAACCTTCTTGAAACATACATTTGTTCATATGCTGACTTGTTGGTCATGCATCCATAAAGACATGTTTATTGACTGGTTTATTTCATGGAAGGAGTCTCCAGTGTCATTGCTGTTTATAGCTACTGTGACATATAACAAAACAGGTCAAAAATAGACTGAGCAATTTTCCTCCTTAGCAACTCTCTCTTCCAGAAAAGAAAAATGCAGTGATAAGTAAAGATGAGATATATAGCTGATTTTTTTCTCTCTCTCTCTCTCTCTCTCTCTCTGTACAGTATCTCTCCAGCCATATGCTGTAGCTGAAAGCAGAACCTCCCCCACATGCCTGTTCTGGCTACGGTCCCGTTCTAAGTGGGGGCACATCGACTTCTAGCATCATCCTTCATATCTTTAAAATGACTCTGCATCAGTCAACCTTAGGCCACTGATTAGGGGGAAGCTTTCCGGTACTTAGTCTTATGTTGTTTACAAGTGTTCGGAAAAGCTACAGATGAAATCCCATAAAAGGAGAAGCAATCAGATATACAAGAATCCAAGAAGTTACAGTTATTCACCGTCATGTTTGGTCTGTCGGACCTTTTACTAAACATGCTGAACAAATTTGTGGTTCGTTTTCGTGCCTGGCTCAAGTTCTTTTAGAACAAGGAATAATTTTTATATTAATCACAAAAATACATAAATTAGCAAAAATAAAAGAGAGTTATTAATGACTACATTAAGTCGCCAAGCATGTAAAGGGCTCCTTTGAATCTGTTGCTGCATTCGACTTGCCTCGGGTAATGCAAAGTCAGAGCTTGAAACGACGTCATTTTTTGACAGTGGGGCAAAAACATGCATAAAAGATGCTTGGCTCATGACGTAGATTTCATTGAGAAACTCTGCCATTAATATTACTTACACAACAACATTCCCTTAGAAAGGAAGCATTCTAATAATCTGAACAATCACTAAAAATAAAAGACGGAGAAGTCGATAAATCTTTTTCGATTCAAGGCATTACTATTTGGTTACCTCCAGACAAAACCCTCCTGATTTTTAAAACATACTTAATTGATTTCATTTGCAGTTCATCTCCTTGTGACTTTGCTGTTTTTGTATCTTGACATATAAACTGCATGATTATGTGATCATCCACGGACAAAAACCTCCAGTGGAAGCAGACGCGTCTCCAGCCGAGATTTTCTGTATAACAACAACTGATAAGATTTACAGCAGAAGGAAACCAGATCGACTGTCACTGCTGATAAGAAACCCTGCTCGTCTCCTTTAACAGCGCTGTTTCGTAATGAAGATCTCTTTCACGCTAGCCTGACACGTTTCCTGTCTCTCGCTGTGGAGCACGGAATGGCACAGGATGTGGAAGTGACCTTTCTAACGCTCTGGAACGGCCCCGGTGGTGCTCGGCGTTAAAATATGAGCCCGCTCGGACGGGTTAATCTACAGATCGAAAGTCCCTCGCCATGCTGGCCGTAAGCCAGTTAAGCCTCGGCTCACTTCAAAGGCGGCGGGTAAACGCGGCCAAAAAGGATCGCGTCTTTCTGGCTGGCTCTGGACTGCCAGGCACGAGAAGTGTGCAGAGATGTCCTAGTTACTGAACATGAGGTCAGCGTGACCTGGATTTCTCTTATGCAAGCTCCTACTCAGGTCATAGCTTCATTCTTTTTTTTCTTTTTTTTTCATTCCTTCCCTATTACTCTCTGTAACTATTTGTACTGTCAGGCCCAGAGTCCCTCCTTCACATACTCCTCATGTATAATGATGAGGATAACAAAGGCAAGTATCAACAGTTCCTCTACTAAGTAGTGAGAGGGAAGAGGGGGAGAAAGAGAGAGAGAGAGCAAGCAAGAGACAGAGAAAGCCAGGGAGATAACATTAAAAGCACTACCTTGATCTGGGGCGAACATGTAAGCCCTGTAACGAAACGTATTGCGACTGTTTAATTACCGCTCAGGAAATGAAGCTACAAGATGATTCCTTAATTAAGCAGTGATTAAGGATTTTCTGGCTTCTATCTCGCGCTGTTTGCAATGCATTTTAAACACAATCGCCGAACGGCAACCTCTGAGAGAACAATGTCGCCAGGCTTGATGAGGGTTTCCTAGAATATAGGAGGAGTTGGCATGAGACTACGTTCCAGATGTACTAATACAGTATAATAGCCTGCTAAACACAGAATGCTAAGAAGAATAATCAGAATTGATGGCATTAAGTCAACTTCATAATTCATGGAATAGCACAAAGAGCTTAGAGGAGAAGTGGTACTGTTTGATGCTTTATACAGATACAAGTCCTAATTTCAGCTAGAAGTCCATTTGCAAAAAAAAAAAAAAGATGAGTGCTGTTTGCCTACAGTAGGAATGTATGATTAAAGGAGGCCAAACAATAGAAGACCGAGAATGTCATGATTGTGTGTGCTTGTCCATGCGAATCGGACATTCTCCCCAGCATAATGTTACACAGGTCAATAAGCTTACAGGCGATTTACACAAACGCCTCCTCCAGCAAGGTAGAAACAAAGTCATATTGGCTCCCCCCCTCACTTCCCACGTGCCTCTCAGCACTGCCTCCACCGGCGCAGCCCTTGAAAATGTCAATCCGCAGATTTTAAGGAGATCTGAGCCTCCTAATCCCGAACAAACTGAGACAGACAGATGTTGAGGGAAGAGAGCTTAGTTTTACAAAGAATGAAGGAAGGGGAGGATCGCAATTGAATATTGACAGTTTCAATTATCAGATGTATCAATACCATTCTGTTTTTCTGTTCTAACGATACTGACCCTGAAACAAAACAACAAATCAAGCCAGCATGTCCTTCAACTCACATTTCACATTTCCTTTCACTGATGTCTCATGGTACACAAATCTTTTGCTGAACTCATCCCAAACAAATTTCAAATGCCATCAACGGGAAAAAAAAAAGTAAGTGAGGCACTAAAACCCTGCAAAATCTCACAAAGCACGCTGGTGGAGAGAGGTGATTAGTGAAAGATCTTGCTTCTGTCTCCTTCGAGAGCTATAAATTCACCGTCATTACAGACTCTGCCAGTCCTGTTGGGCTCTGAGCTTCGGCCTGCTCGATCTCTTCGCTTTAGATGCAGTCTGGGAGTGGGGAGATCTGTCTCATTTAGACTGGCATACTTAAATAACATTAATAATTCATTTCCTGCTCCAGCTTCACGTGATGGCTTGGCAGACTGAATTTCACACAAATCTACATTCTTGTCTGTTTTTCTTAACGTCTGCCGTTGGAAGAAAGGCGCTGAAGGGATACTGTCTGGGAGGCATGATCTTAATTAGCGCAGAAGTAGCAGAAACAAGGAGGGAATTATTTCAGTTCTTCTTTCCTTCTTAGCAAAAAAAAGCAATGGTTGGACAAATTCTGGCAAAATTCTTGACAAAAAGTTTTGGCTCTGGTAGTATCATTTACATTTTACATTTAGGCATTTGGCAGACTTTATAGATACTTATACACATACAAATTTTGTCTCCGGTAGTATCAAAAGGCTAGGAGTAGGGGTACAGTTATACCAAAGGGCATACCTTTTCTTCAAATCATGTTTGATAGAATTGCCTTTTTAAAAAATCGGTCTAAAGTCATGGTGCTATACACTCCTTTTGTACCATGCTTGAATTCAGGGACCATTTTAACATAAAAAAATGTAAATAAAATAAATCCCTAAACCTGCACACTGATTTTTAACATAACATAACTATTCAAATATTAGGCTCTAGATTTGAACATGTACAATAATACTGTATTTACCAGCATTTTCGTCTCCAGGAACACTTCTTGTCCTAGAGGTTTTCATAATGAAACAAATTCATGTCAAGTGGCCAGTCAGATTAGCTAATAACTACAGTAATATTATTAACTGAGGATGATGATGATGATGATGGCTATTGCTCGTCGATTATGGTCTATAATCGGTTGATTTCCTGTGTTCAAGCAATTTATTATAAAAAATGTCACATCACACGTTTAATGGCAGCCGATGCATCTCACAGTGAACTGTTTTCCTGGACGCTCCAGGATTTCAATGTACTTTGGTTTTAGGAAAAATGATAGAAGGAAACCACCAGGAAAGGAAAATCTTGTGTGTGGATACTAGTTGGCCTACAATAACAATGTACTTTTGCTTTGACAGCTGTGTCATGTAAACTTTGTCAATATTTGTAAATAAACTGAAGTTCACTGTGATTTTTGCATTGGGGATTTTTTCCCCAATTTAGTCGTATCACATCTGGGTCTTCCACATCGAGGGTACCACTCAATCAGGGACGCCACAACACTCGGAGGACAGCGCTATCCACTCCTTCCGCTTGCACAAGCTCACAGGCGCCCGTGATTGGCTGTAGAGCAATGACTGATGAGCAACTATGCAGTGGCTACACACTCCCCACACTACTAACAGTGGATTGTGATTTCCACCACCCTCTGGATATATTTCACAGAATCATGAGGGTTCTGGAAGTCCAGTGTTTGGCATAAGCTCTGGAGTGACCCCTTCTTTGTTCTTCGCATTTTGGATGACTATGATCTTTTACCTACTGTAAATTAACTCAAGCAGCCAAGTCTTCTTGACTACAAAGCTTGTTATCAGGCTTGACCTTCACATTAACATATTTCTAGCAACAGAGTTTTGGGTCAAGAAGCAATCATATGTGGTGTGCCATTCCTTTAAAGCCAACTATAGTCTGTGAAACTCTGGACAGATAAGAAATCTGTCTGACGTTTGTGGTCTTCCACTCATCTGTAGAAGGAAGGTGAAATTTCACAGTTACTATAAAAAAGATGACATCCAGGAAATAAAACACTGCCTCAAAATTATAGACATGGACGTGACAAGGGAGTGTAAATTCCGATGTGCAACTTGGTGCCTTCTTGCACCTTTCGCCGTCCATAAACATGGAATCGACCATGCCCAGGCAGACCCTTGTTTGAAGAGCGCTTCGTTAATCATCAAAGAAAAGGCAAGGTCATGTCTATGGAGTATTGGGGCCCCTTTTTTCCATTTTCGCTCTATTTCTGGTGTCTGTGTACGGCTGTCTCGATAGGTCCCTGCTCTCCATCTCATGTTTATTCACATCCCTGTGCTCAGCCCGATCTATTCAGTGGCAGAGACTTCATTTCACACCAAACTATGCTGTTTCAATACCATTACTTGTGAAGCCATTGACTGGAGCCCCTCGACCATTTCATGGTACATGACTACGCGGTGGCTCCACTGGAGCTGAAACAGCCTCCAGATAGTTTAAAGTGGCCACTTGGAAATGGGCTCTCCACAGTCTTTCTCTTTGTATGATCAGAAATGGTGATGCCTAATTTTAAGATTTTAGTACGACAATATGCATTTACACACATTACCGGGATGTTTTGGGGCAGTGCAAGCAATGCCAAGACACCACAGGTAGAAACAGGTAGGCTGATTCCTTTTGTATATATTGTTTTATCTTAGATTTTACCTAAAGATCTCTTCTGTATTCCCATGGCACCACAGGGGTTGGAGCTTTGGCCCTGACTCCACTATGGTGTCCTGTGGTGTCTGACACCAGGATATTGGCAGCAAATCCTTTTAGTGTTGTAGGTTGCAGGGTGCGGCCTCTGTGGATAGGATTTGTTTGTCCAGAGCATCCCATGCTCCATCCATGCTTGTTCAAACTGGGATCTGGGGAGTTTGCAGGTCTGGTCAGTGACCTTGGGATTTCTTTTATAAACTGAACCCTACATGCAGCAATTTGTGCTGCATTGGCCTTTCTGTGGGATTGGACAAGACAGGTTGGTCTTTGGTTCCCACAGGTATAAATTAACCTTGGGTGCCCATGACTTACTGTTAGGTTACTGGTACACAAATGCTAATTAACGTTAATGTATAAATGTGATGTGGCATGGCTGATCGGTTACAACCCCAACAAATTTTGTTTTCTGATACATGTACAGTACCAGTCAAAAGTTTTAATTTACCTTCTAATTCAATGTTTTTCATTTTTCTTCACTATAGTAACAACAACAACACCAACAGTAGGTTGTCATTTTAAGACATGAAGGTCAGCTGTTCTGAAATAGTCCTTGTAAAAACAGTATTGTCAAGTGCTTTTGCAAAAACCCATCAAGCACCATGATGAAACTGTCTCTCATGAAGACCATCCAAGTAAAGCAAGACCAAAACCTACAGTACCTCTGCTGCAGAGGAGAAGTTCATTTAGAGTTACCAGCCTCAACAATTAACAAACTGCACCTCAGATTAGAGCCATTATGAAGGCCTTACAGAGCAAAAATATCAACTGTTTAAAGGCGAGGTTATTGCATATTTCGGATGCCTTCAGTATTGTTTTACAATGTAGAAAGAAATAAAGAACAGGAAACACTATGAAATATGAAGGAGTTTCCAAAAATATGACTGGTAGTGTAAATATATAAGGTATGATGATATTCACGTCACTTTCTTTTAATGTGTAAAAAAATAATATGTGTAAAAATCTGTGTATCTAGATAACCTGCTTTGTTACTAGTTTTGCCGGTATGATCGTATTGCTTAGTATGACAATATTGCAGAGGAATTTCCCAAAATGGTAATTCTGGTTAGATTTTATACGGAAAAAAAGACACGCATACATCTACTGAGGAATTTTTATGATTAAAACAAAGACTTGTGTTGTTGTTGTTGTTGTTAGAAATACATAAATGTAAAACAGTAAGTATACCATATTCACCTGTAATGGTTTGCCTTAAAAGGCAGCCAAACTAGGAAACAGTGTTTATTAGAGCTCTGAGGGGAATTCTGGATAACTCTGCCTTTTATGATACAAACAGCGCCCTGACAGCTGACCCTACATTATATCTTAGATGTCTGCGCGCTGATTCACCACTGCTGTTTTAGATCTTCAGTTCCATATCGACTGCTGCAGACGTTTCCTTTCTCTTATGCCTACTTCCTCTTTTTCCCTGTTCGATTTTGAATTAGCTTTTTTTCTAACGACAGAATTTGGTCCATAAGCACTTTCAGAGCTTTTGAGAGAATTTCACTTAGCCTGGTCACTTTTAGGCTAGACCATATGATACTAGCTTATTATTCTTACTAAGAATAATTTTATCGAAATATTTGCTTGTATGGCATGGCATCATTGCAAGATGCAACAGTTTTCCTTAACTCCACCCCTTTTCACCTTACGCGTTAAGAAACCTCTAAAGGCACTCAGTTACTTGACCTTCCATAACTATAAGAGGCTTTGCAATTTTGCACCACTACTAAGAGTGTGGCTATGTTAATGAACATGACAGCTTCGTTCTTTGCGCTTCGAGCTTTTAATACCTATTATGGACTGAAACTTTTGATGGAGGGTTTAGGTTTTCCCCATGACAGGCCCATTTTAGGGCTACGCAGATTTTCAGTTACTCTGTTGGATGTAACTCGATGGAAGCTTGCTCACTGGAGACCTTATTCTCCTCTACAGTCATTGGGACTGATAAAGGCCTAGGGAAGAGTGGCTCCTATTGAAAGGAGACGTTCAATTCAGTACTAATTACAGCACGCCGTCACTTTGGAGAGGGCTCACTTAATCAAGAGGGCCCTTCTTCTCTGTCTTCATATGAGGGTGGAATAACACGCGTAAACCGTTTAACGCTGGGATTGCGTTCGCTTTTAATTCTCGCCGCTCTGGCATAAGTGGGGTATATTTAAGCCATTTCGACTCAGGGCTAAATGACTTTTAAAAGAGATCTAATAGAGAAGAGGATCAAGAGGGAAAAAATGGCTACACCTGATGAGCGTGTACTTCTTGCTAAATAAGGAGGGGACATTTGGAGAATTACAGAGCTGCTATAGGAAAATGGGGACTTATAGAATTAGGGAAGATAGGAGAAGAACTGGGAAATCTGGCGTACTGAACGTGGCCCAACTATGACAAGGCTAAGATTACTTAAGCATCTCCTAAATGGGATAGAACTTAAGGCCAGTGTTGGTTTTAGTTTGTGCACAGACATTTAAAAATGAAAGATTTTTGCTAAGCCTCCTCTTGCAAAAGAAAGGAACTATCAAAAGCTAATGTGACCCGCTCTGAGATCAGTTTTAAACAAAACGTGATGATGTGGGTCTTACTAATACTGCTACTAATAGCAAATGCAAGAATAACAGACTTTCTTACCCTAGATTTCTTGTGTAATAAAGCCTGGCCTTTTGCCGTGTTGAAAGCAAATCATGTCCACAGCAACCATTTAGACATCAAGTCCAGTTTTGCTATTCAAAGTTGCCCAGCCATTTTATGGTTTCTTTGTTTGGAAGGTTTTTTCGCCTAAAATGTTCACCCATTAGCTAGCTTTTCCCTGTTATATCACAGCTGCAGGTAATCAAATGCTTCATTGGAGACCATGCTATACAGTTTCAAACTGTTTTTAGATTAAACAAAAACATAAAAATTTAGATTTAGATTTAGATTAACTGTTTTAGATTTAGATTTTAGTTTTTAGATTAACTTAAAAATGTAAAAATGTGTGTTGTAAATTTATGTTGTTGCATGTATGTAGCATCCTGGTCCTGGAGAAATGTTGTTTCGTTTCACTGTGTACTAACTGTATATGGTTGGAATGACAATAAAAGCCTACTTGACTTGAACTGCTAAAGAAAGTGCTACCGCCGTCCCTCGCATGCATGATCTCACAGGATTGCCCAGTGTCACAGTAATTGACAGGAGGGAGAGTGTATGTGCCCCCTCCCACAGAGAATGATCGGTTTTGCTTCTGGCCAATGACTTGCCAATGCCTTTTTTTTTTTTTTTTTAAATCGAGGACACACAATGCACTGTAAACGCGAATAAGTTGGAAAACTCAAAAAATGTTCAAGTAATTATGTTTCCATTTTTAAATAAACAGAACTATAAATTTTTGAGTCGCCACAGACAGCAGCCAACTCGGTCCGCACACAAGCTTGGCACAGTTTTACACCAGATGCCCTTCCTGACCTGACACAACCCATCCCCCCCCTCCCCTTTTTTTTTATCTGGGCTTGGGACAGGCACTTCATCCAGTTGTTGGGAATCGAACCCGGGCCTTTTGCATGGTAGTGCATGGTAGTGCCCTATTGCCTTGACACAAAATCACTAGGCTGAAAGATTTTAAGTTGGTGGTACTTTAAGGTGTATGTTAATGTTACTCAAGTACTTACAATTATTTAAAATATAAAATTTGTTAAGCTAACTTGAAATGTGTCATTTCAAAGTTCTAAATACTCATTAAGGTATATTAGTTTGAACTAACTGTAATTATTTAAGTTAACAGTACTCAATATTTTTAATTACTTTGAGCATTAAGGTTTACAGTGTGTAATTGTTTCAAAATTTTGCTAATAGAAGAAGTCCTTTTTTATTTTGTTAATGTATAAAAAAATAATATTAATTTCTGGGAAATCATACCATTAGCCTGAGCAAAGTATTATTTGTTTCCTCCTGAACATCCTGAACATACAGTATGTTCACTATGTTTACTGAACAATATGCACTAAAATAAATCCAAAAAAACATGTACTCTAAAGCACAAGTGTATTTCTTTGCTAATTATTTGTTAATTACACTTATTTTATGCCTAGCACAAATGACTGTTTTTGTATTTAATATTCCTGCCGAATTTCTAAACTCTCTATACCCTAAAAAAAAAACACATAAACCTTATTTAACCTTGAAATTAAACAATGCCAATGTCATCGCTATTAACATTCCCCCACTTACCTGCTTTGTTTTCTTTTTCTTTAACAACAAAAGGAAATAATTATTAGTGTGCATAGCTAACGTAAAACATAAAAGGATGATGTTTTTCAAAGAAATGCCCTGCGAAAAAAGAAAAAAAAATCCCACTAGGCACAATGGGTTTTTTAAAACAGCGTGACAGAAGCGTAATTCAAAAAACACCCGTCTTTTGAAGGCCAGGGCCGATTCAAAGCACAAGCTGCTGATTAAAAAGTCAAATTCCTGGTGATGGGTGGCGAGTGAAGTCGGGTACACCTGGGGTGGAGAAAAGGTGTGTGTGTGTGTGTGTGTGTGTGTGTGTGTGTGTGTGTGTGTGTGTGTGTGTGTGTGTGTGTGTGTGTGTGTGTGTGTGTGTGTGTGTGTGTATGTGTATGTGTGTATGTGTATGTGTGTGTGGGTGTGGAGGAGGTTGTCTGGTTGACAGCTCTGTAACTTCAAGCAAGTTCCTACGGCGGTGTGATGTGACCAAAAGAATGAAATAAATAGAAAGAAAAGAATAGAGGCCTAACTGAAACAGAGTTCAAAGAACAAGTGAACTGGTTGCCTGGCTTTGTTTTCATGTGTGTGCATAGCCTTGGTGCATTTGCTGAAAGTTTAGCAACATTGCCCAAAAACACACAGCCTCATGGCGGAAGCTGGCTACGGTAAGATGTGAGGGTTAGCCAACTCTCTGCCTGTCCTCAAATACAGGGATCAAATACCAAACCCTGTGGCTACACACTTGGACACAGAGGTCCTGTTAGAAGTGTGTATGCCCAGACTTTGGTCCAAAAGGCCTTCTTAACCAGCCAGAAAAGAAATGATTCCAACCCTGGAGAGAAGTAGCCTTGACTCTTGTCCTTTACTTACATACAGTGTAGTATGTCCTGTTACTTACATACAGTGTAGTATGAAGTGTGTAGAAAAAATTAATTAGGTTGACAAATTAATTAGGTTATTATTTGTAAAAATAAAAAAAAAGTACTAAAAGTATAGAATAAAAGTGTTGTAGAAGCTAAAAAGACAAAATAATTAGGGAAAAAAAGCCTCAAGTAAAAGAATAAAGATTTAAAAAAATAAAGGCAGTACAGGACTGATCTCAGAGCAATTCTTTAAGTCGCTATTCATTTACACTAAATACTAGTCTTATGAATGAACAACATTCCAGCTTATGATAACCGTTCTGCAGTAATACTCCTTAAGTTTTATTCTCTTTAGCACTTTTAGGTGAAAGCTAACTAAACTCTCCATTTATCAGTCACTCAACAACAAATGACATCATAGCACGTCAAAATATCTTGATTCTTATCATTCGGCGATCTCAAGTTAGAATCCCGGGAGATGGTGCAGCCTCTCTCAGCTGGGAGCCTGTAGAGAGCTGATTGGCTGAGCTCTCTCAGAGGGGAGGGATGGGAGGCACTCTTGCGCTCTCACATAAATCGCAGTTCTACAGCCAATCACGGGTTTGTGAGCTCTAGCGAGCGAAAGGAGTGGATAGCGATTTCCTCAGAGCATGTTACGTCGTTCCCAACGGTGCCTGAGTGAGCAATTCGAAAAGATGTGGTTGGCTAGCGTGACGTGACTCAGAGGAAAGTACGTACAGTAATACTCTTCAGCCCTCCCTGACTGGTAGTTGTAACCTTGATGAGGGAGTGCCTTAATGACGGGTGGGAATTGGCTACGACTAAATTAGAGCGAAAATCAGGAAAAATCCCAAGAAAAATAACAATAAAAAAATAATAATTGCTTGATTCTAGTCAAACGTATCTAATATTTCTTATTATGAGATTACAATAAACCAAACATCAGATTATCAGCCTATTTCTAGACATATTGTACCATGTTTAAGCTTTAAACGTTCTTTTTCTTTTGGCAGATAATTTAGCCTCTTTTGTAGAAATGAATGCTTAAAATTAGCATTTCATAATTACAATTCTAAGAAAATGTGAAGCTTAAAAAATGCAAATATGTCTATAAATAGGATTAATAATCTTATCCCTGATGAAATGGGGTAGATTCAAGATATTTTCACTTGCCAATACGTCCTTTTTTTTCTTTTTTTTTGCAGTCTGCTAACTGTTTCTAGAATGACTCGGCACTTTTTTTTTTTCACTCTCTGACCTTTAGCGCAGAAGTACTCCATGTCCTCGCAGCCGAGGTTCTCTGTCTCGAAGTCCGTCGTGAAGTTCTCCTCAGCCGAGAATTCCTCTTTCGCCGCGAGCTCGTTTCCCTCAGACACACATTCCTCCTCTTCCTCTTCCAGGCCATCGTCGAGAGGACCTAAACACACACACAGTACAGTCTCTCTTTAAACATGTTCTGTAGAGGTACTACTGTAGTCAATATTTTATTTATTTATTTATTTATTTTATCAAGCTACAGAACACCAGCTAGGTTCGAGTTGAGCTGAATTGTTAGCAGATCTACTTCATCAGCTATTATTATTATTATTATTATTATTATTATTATTATATACAGCTATATCGTTGAAGAATCTTTTTTTTTTTTTTCACTATCCAAATCTAGCAAAACAGCACTGTGGTTGAGTAGCAACTGCAGCGGAGTCACATCATGTACGGTTCATATCCTTGTGCCTGCAGCTGATGACTCACATGAGAATGAAACACACACACACACACACACACACAGACACACACACACACACACACACTACAATAGCTTGATGTGCACACACGTACAAAATCTGCTACAGCGGAAAGGGCGCACACATTTTTGATTATCCATATTAAAGAAAACAAAAATCACATTCAATGATATTTGAAAATATATGACTCAATATGAATATGATTCGACCCCATTTCAGCTGATAAGTTAAAGCATCAAGTTAGTTTACTGTACTATAATGTCTTTATTTCTTTTTTTACAGATAAATAATGAAAACATAGATCTCACAAAAGCATGCCTACATTTTATATCACATTCTTGTTAATATTCAGTAAAATAGCAAACGTAGGTCGTATAAATGGAATTTGAATACAAAATAAAAAGAAGCCGAGCTCCAAAAATAACTGAACTGCAGCACAAGGTGTCCCAAAAGTCTCTATTCAGGAGAGAAATTTGTCAGTGGATGTTCACTTCTCGGTCGGTTTGTAAGGACTCCAGTCTTTTTGAATCTGTTAATTAGTTTTTGCTGGAGTGCCTGTAAAGTAAATGGCAACCTTGTGACAGCTTCAAAAGCTTGCGGTTGTCAAAGGCATTCTTAAAAAAAAAAAAAAAAAAAGCATATTATATATAGCATATGTATTTCGATAAGCTTATGCAATGTCACAACATTTATCTCCGTCCATAGTTGCATTACTTTCTCTCCAGGATCTTGTCTTGATGTTGGAAGAGTGGGTCGCTACAGTACGTAAAGCACATGCCAAAGATTCTTAATGTGGACTAGGCATGATGGGTGCATCGCTTCATCTGCATCTCTTCTAACTCTGATTTGCCAATCACTGAAACAAGGTAAATCTGGACTCATTAGACCACATGACTCTTTCCCATTGCTTCTTTATACTTGCTAGCAAACCTTTTTTTTCCCATACTGCAGCTTCACTCATGAGTAGTTTTCTTAAGGCTACACAGCAGTTTAATCCCAAACCCTTAAGTCCTCTGCATTTGGATGTGAGGAAATGAGGCTCACAAACAAAGAAGTGAGTGAGGCGATATTTTTATTTATTTCTTTAAAACGATTTGTTTTCACCAAACTTTTCAGTGATCTCTGATAATGATCATTAAATTTTTTTTCCTGACCACATTTCTTACTTTAATATGATGGTTAACGACCGTCCTTCCAGTTTTAAACAATGTGTCTTACAGTTCTTAAAGCAATTTTAGTAGTTTTAGTAATCTCCTTAGTTGTTTTCTTTGCTTGATGCAGGCCAATAGTTTGCCCTTTCTGAAACAGAGAAACATCTTGTGTTTTTTTAATCTACTCACAGCATCTGTTAGGCTGCTGTTAACCAGCTATGTCTTGGATTCCACTTATGGCACCTGGGCAGCTCTGGACCCTTGGGGAAAGGATCTACAGAGCTTCTATTGGTGTGCTGTGGTATCTTGCACCAGGATGTTGACAGAGGATCCTTTGGTGGATCCTCAGATGTGGATGGCAGGGTGGGGCCCCTCTGGATCAGACTTGTTTGTCCAGCGCATCTCATGAGTGTTTTATTAGATTGGGATCTGGAGAGTTTGAATGCCGGGTCAGCTGCCTTGGCTCTTGGCCTGTTGAGGCCTGGGTGGCAAGCTTTGGTGCACCGATGGTGCTCTGGTGTCTTTCTATAGTGGCCAGCATTGGCTTTTCTGTGGGATCAGCTGGCCTTTGGTCCCTATGTGCATGGGTGAGCCTTGTTCAGTTCACTTAGCAGTGGTGTTGATCTAATGGATCATTGTCTACTGTACATATAACGGAGCATTTCTTACCATCCTGAGTCCCAAACACTACTGTTGTGTACCTTGCACAATACATTCTCCTAACTTTCTCTTTATTTGCACCGCATATGTGTGAACTTGGTTCCGATGGTTCTCGTGTTGGTCGATTATATTAACTGGATTGTTGGATCAGTTTTTAAAACAGTTTTTGCAGGAAATGCAAACAGCTTCCATCTTCTATAAACCTCCACATTTTGGAAGATTACCTCTGCTTTTTCTTCCCTTGAGTTAGTGCCACCTACTGGCCTGGAGCGTGGAGCAGAAGATCGATTCAAGATGAAATCGATTGAAAATGAAAATCATAATGGCCACACTTTTACAGGTGACCCAAAAGAAATATGTTCAGACATGTGACAACACATCCAATTCTGTTCAATCTTTTTTCTGTTAGTTTCAAAACCATCTTGTGTATAAAATTTGAAAACAATCTAAATTCATATAAGGAAAATACCTATAGATCCAGACTTTTGGGATAGCTTGTAAGTTTGCAAGTAAGAAACATTTTGGAAGACAGTTTGTGGTAGAAGTGTTAATTTCCCCTATGTATGGAGACACACCCTGTGTAAGAAATAAAACACTTGGGAGGAGTGCTGTTCTAGGAAATGAACCAGAACCAGGATGTCATAAAGCAGAGTTATTGTTGCCTCTATCAAATTGATTACTTTCCCATAACAGCATAGACTGAAATGTTTAATTCCTCATACTACACAAATCTTTCAACCAATTTAAATGTGTTAGTTAATGATATGCTTTTATTTTTAACTGTTTGTTGCCGTATTGAATGTTGTGAAACATTACTGGCTTTGCTTTAACAAATATAAATCTTCCTTCCATCATCAGGCACGCTCTGGTAATCTTCCTTGAAATAAAATAATTTTTAATAAACCGCAAAGTTTCTTTCAGGTTTGTGTGTGTGAATACACTGACGAACAAAATACGAGGTGGAGGAAAAATTCAGGTTAGACAGAATTGCCAGAAAACAAAAACACTTCAATAAACTTGGATTATAACGCGGTGTACATTTGATTTTACACTGTATCATTTATTCAACATAATTTAATCACAGGAAGATGCATACACATACACACACACATTCACTTACAAATTCCTATGTGTATGCATGAGTGCAACACACACACACACACATACACACACACCTAACTATGCATAAAAAAACAGCTTTGAACCTAGCGTCAGTACCTGAAGCACAGAACAATGTGTCTGAGGAAAAGTTGCTCGCTCACAGCCTCCTGACTTTTCACACCAACATTAGCACGGCAACAGGGAAGAAAATACTTTTATTAATTTGTTCACCTTATCACAGGGTACAATGTTGATTTTTCCATTTACATACCATGCCTTTGGGTAATACAGCGCTGCAATCTGAAAGGAGACACTTTTCTGTGTGATTAATTTTCCCCCTATGTGCAATAGTATTTCTCTAAATCTAAATGATTCAGAGTTTTGCTTGTAGCCGTACATTTTTGTATTTGCATATTACTGTTTTGCCCGCAATTCTGTTCTGAAGGAATTACGGCTACCTGAGTCGCATTAAGGCAGCAGGAAGAAAAAAATATCACAGTGCATTTGAATATGTAATGTTTCTGCCCTGAAACAAATAATAAAAATAAAAAAATAACTCTTGTAACAAATTTGCAGCCAAGCTCACTTATATTGCCTGTGTGTGTGTGTGTGTGTGTGTGTGTGTGTGTGTGTGTGTGTGTGTGTGTGTGTGTGTGTGTGTGAGATTATCCCAAAGTACATTAACAAAAATTTATACTAAAACAGAGGCCACGCTTCCTTCACTCTTGTATTCTGAGGCCACACCTTCATTCCTTTGCTAAAACAGAGGCCACGCCTCCTTCATTCACTTTTACAGAAGCACAGAGACCACGCCTACTTCGTATTGGATATTTATTGAAACAAAAACTGATACCATTCTGAAACATATACTATTGAAACGTGTATAAGTGTGTAAAAAAGTATTTATATAATTTATATAAATACAAGATGTACGGATAACTTGTTTCATACTATGATACCATAACACTAATATTAATGATTTCTTGATTAAATATGAATTTAAAGTTTTGTGTCCTATTAATATGATGTTGCCCATGATAATAATGATAATAAATATAGAAATACTTTTTTGAGCTCCATTTTTTTCACCACCTAGCAACATGCAGTGACTTTTCATTCCCTTTCCCGGTGAAGTGAAATCCTGTTGTCCACTTGCTCCCTACACTGTTCGCAGTTCCCTTTGAATTGAACAGTTTTGCTCCCTACAGTTTGGCATAACACTTAGCATGACTGAGCGTCCTATGTAGAATGCTTCGCAGGGCACTTCAGACCGATCGGAACGCACCTTTATTTAAGCACAAAGGCCACACCTCCATCACTCTTAATAAAGTGCAAAGTCCATGTCTCCTTAACTCTTACTAATTTGATTATGACTGAAAAACACAGGTCATGCCTCTTTAATATGATTGAAACACACAGGCCACGTCTCCTTTCCTTTGCTAAAATGCAACAGCCACGCCCCTTAACTCTTACTGAAACACCGAGGCCACGCTTCCTTCACGTTTACTAAAACACACAGGCCACGCCTCTTTAATATAATTGAAACACACAGGCCACGCCTCCTTTCTTTTGCTAAAATGCAACAGCCACGCCCTTAACTCTTACTAAAGCACACAGGCTACGTCTCTTTAATTATGACTGAAACACACAGACCATGCCTTCTTTCCTTTGCTAAACCACAAGGGCACTGTACCTTAACCCTTACTAAAACACAGAGACCACGCCTCCTTTACTCTTACTAAAACACACAGGCCACGCCTTCTTTCCTTTGCTAAACCACAAGGGCACTGTACCTTAACCTTACTAAAACACAGAGACCACGCCTCCTTTACTCTTACTAAAACACACAGGCCACGCCTCTTTAATTATGACTGAAATACACAGACCACGCCTCCTTTCCTTTTCTAAACCGCAATGGCCACGTCCCTTAACTCTTACTAAAACACAGAGGCCACGCCTCCTTCATTCTTACTAAAGCACAAAGGCCACACCTCTTTGGTTATGACTGCAACACAGAGGCCGCACCTCCTTCACTTTTACTAAAACACACAGGTCACACCTCCTTTCCTTTGCTAAAATGCAATGGCCACGCCCCTTAACTCTTACTCAAACACAGAGGCCACGTCTCTTTTATTCAGACTGAAACACACAGGCCACGCCTCCTTTATTCTGATTAATGGACAGAAGCCACACCCTCTCCCATTTAATTCAGAATAGGAGACCCATCACTTCCTCGTTACAATGAACACTCCTCGCTACATCCGAACATTTTCTCTCACAAATAAAGTGAGGTCAAAAGTCTCTCGCAACACACACACATCCCCTGAGTTCGCTACTGTTTGTTCTACTGCCGCATGCTCCACTTAATCGAGTAATTATTGCGGTTCAAACCCCTCAGAGAGTACGCACTTTCTTCCTGAACGAGAGGCACTGTGAGGAAAAAAGGAAGAAAAAAAAATCACTGCGCTTTTTTCATTAATGATTTCTTTGTAGTCCACACGAACTGGGCTTACATGAAAAGAATTAGCGTGGCGATCTCCAGCAGACATGCGGCGCAGCGCTGGAGTGCGCCACTTTAAATTAGGATGCAGGGCTGCGATCGTATCGCGGCCCGGGCCTTTCCTGAAATGCGGGAAGGTAAGGATGAAGAGAGAGAGAGGGCTCGGTATGACTCAATATGCTAAAGCTGTCGATAAGTATCAGGAAGTGTATCGGAGCGGGAATCACTGAAGCTCGACCTGGTTGTCAGGGTGGAGGAAAAATGTGTTTAAACACATATGCGCGCACACACACACATACACACACACACACATCCAGCTTGTGGAAGGGAACTGGGTTGTGAAGCTGAGCGAGGTGCAGATGTCAAACCTGGTAGAAATCACTTCGGCAATACTGCGACTGCTGATAATCAATTTAGAGATATGAAACAGATTTCCTAGAACATTAAATGTCACATCGACTAACACTTTATTTCTTAGGTGTTAAGTGCATAAGTACATATTTGAGCGCCTTCCTACGCAGCATGGACACGCCTGTGGTAATTTCACACCTTTTAACCTGGCTGAGTGCGACAAGCCAGGGATAGACCTGTTTATTTATTTTAATTTTTTTTAGGTGTCAGGCAGCACACGATGGGAGGACTGGGGATCCTCGCATCTCCTCGAGATCTCAATTGCGTTTGCCCTTCTCGTGGTACAATCAGAAAGTAATTTCTTTGCAGACTGTCCTGATGCCAGGTGTGTACAGTAGGAAAGTGTGTGTTCAGACTTCACTTGGAGGAGATCTTCATGGAGGCTTTGTCAATCTGGTTTTATTGGGATCAGGTCTAGCTGAGGGCGTTCCTGTTTATCTACAATACCCGGCGCTGGCCTCTCCATCTCGAAGGTAAAGAGCGCAGGAGAGATTCCCAAATTGTTTACGGATTGTCTTTAAGGAAAAGACTGGACATCAGTTGTTTGATCAGCCGAGCTTCAGTTTCTGAGGCTGTGGTTGGAATAAAGACCGGAGAAGATCGCACACCACATTTCTTGAACATTCTGCCGCAATGATGTTGGTTTAGATGCTACACATACTGCATGCTTATTACACTTAAATCCATATTATCATTTATAACGACATAAAAGATCTACCATCCAATACTATGAAGAAAAATTATATATTGCTCTGCTTTAAACACGTGTTAGAAACTTCAGCACAGCTGATCAAAAACTCCATCCTGAGACACGATTAGATATTTAGCATTTCTAGTGTTGCTTGGTGCTAAATTTGATCACTATGAATCTATATTAATAAAAAAAATGTAGTAGATAAAGTATAGGAAAAAAGTCGTACTGTAATAAAATTTTCCTGACAGTCTCAGATCTACAGAGCTAGCTACGGTAGTGCTCTACTGTACATCTGCAGATGACACTGCTGGAAATGCAGCAAGAGACTATACAACGTTTTAACTTTCACTGCGAGATTGTGGGTAACGTATTAAACAATATGCTTAAACATGAACTTGTTTAAAGGTCATTTCATTTTCCAGACTTTTTTTCCGGTAAGGAGTTAAGTTGATTAGGTTTAATTTGAAAGTTTCATGCTGGAAAAAAAAAATCTCAGAACGAGAAATGTGAGAACCTTCATGATGGTTAACGCTTGCCTTTTGACAGATAGCAGCCTTTGTATTCAGTTCAGTTTTATTAGTACAGTACAGCGCTTTGTGGCTATGGACATTGTCATAGGAATAGGAAAAAAGTTCTGGATATGGATTTTAATTCAAATTGTTTGGTGTTAATGAGCAAGCCAGAGATGAACATGAGGAAGAAACCCTGAAAGAAACCAACCTCACAAGGGAACCCAATCTCATCTGGGTGATACCAATTGCGTGCATTTGTTTAAAAGGAAATGTGTTTTAGTTCATAAAGTCCACTTTCTTGATGTTATCCACTGTTCACTGGTGTTCAGGTCAAAGCGGGACTTGTGATTGTCCAGACTAACAGAACATTTATGAGAGTAAAGACTCACTTTATTTCTCTATATAATCCCCTGCTACACTTATGCGCTTATCCCAGCGGTTCACTAGTGCTTGGATACCATCAGGGTTGTAAGTTCATGATCGGACTGCCTGCTTCACGTCTGAACAAGCCATTAAAGGAGTTCTTGGGAGGCCAGTGTTTCAGATGTAAAGCTGCGGTCTGATCATGGCGTACTGTGAGATCTTTCTATTTGATGGTGAAACACTGGGATAAGTGCATTCTTGTAGCAGGGGATTATACAGTATATATATATAAAAAAAAAATGAAATAATGATAATAATAATAATAATAATAATAATAATAATAATAATAATAATAATAAAGTCAGTTTTTAATCTCATAACTTTGTCCTGCACAATCAAAAGTCCCGGTTTTACTAGAACACCCCTCGTAGCACCTCATGCAGACAGCATGACATCTTCTCAAACGATCTCAAATTAAAACTAGACCTGAATGTATGATGCGGGTTTGGGGAAGGTGTGTGCATGCGGTTAGGAGTTTGATCCTGATAGTGCACTTTATCAGCAGGAGGCACAGTGGTGTCGCCGTCTCAAACCAGGACTCTGTGACGTCCCCTAATTAGGGCGGAAATAATTGAATCAGGCAGAACAAAGGCAGGCATCTCTACGAGTGGGGGGAAAAAGAAGAAAAAAAAAAAAAAAGGTTTTCACTTCCACCTACGCTGCTTTTTTATTTTATTATTATTTTTTCTTTTTCATCTCTTCATGCTATTGAAATCGGGAGCGAGGCTGGCCGGAGGGGAGTAAACGCGTGCCCAGCACCTGAGACCCAACATGAATGTGAAATGCTCCTCGCATGCCTATAGGGACGTCCGACCTGGCAGCAGTCGTTCCAGGATCCTTTTGTGCCAAGGCTCAGACTGGCAGGGTGTTAGAAGGTCCGGGTTGGCGCATATTCATACACACACACACACACACACACACACACACACACACGCACACGCACACACTGGAGTCCTCCATACAACCCCACACCAATCCCTAAAAGATTTCTTTTAGTTTTAAAACACTGCCATGTTGAGGAATGTCAGAAAAAAAGGAATATGAGAAATAAGGGGAAGAGAAAAGGAGGATTAAATCAAAGGATCTGACGATGGAAGATTCTAGAAGCTCCAAAATTTCAAGACAACATCCATTCCTTCATTTCTTTTCTTTAGTCTGTCTTTTCTCCATTTCTTTCATCCTCCGTCCTCCCCCAAATCATTTGTTCCTCCATTGCTTCCTTCCTCAATTCCTGCTTTGCTCCGGTGCTCAGGAAAAATGGACACTAGAGGGGAAGGAGGAATGAAGGAAATGAAGTCTATAAGAAAGAAGGAATTAAGAAAAATAGGGAAATTGGGGAGATTTAAAGGATCAAAAGAAAGGAAGGAATAAAGGATAGGATTTGAAATCTTGATTCTTGGAGCTCCAGAAGTTCAAGATAAAAAATCCTCCGTTCCTTTTTTTTCCCTCTCTGGTGCTCAGAACAGAAAAAGTGGAAATGAGAAAGACAAGAAGAAATGAGGAATTAGGAAAAGGAGGACTATTAAAAAGAAAGAATTTCTGAAATAACACAAAAAGGAGGGGGTTTTAACTATTAGAAGAAAAAATGAATAAAGTAAAGGAAGATTCAGACATTCAAAACGAAATCAATTTCTCTATTTCTGCTTTTGTCCATTCTCTTTTTTTTTCTCCAGTCCTCCTTTATTGAAGTGTTACTTCACACTCCCCATTTCTTTCTTCCTCTATTTCCTGCTTGAGAAAGTAGTAGTGTAGAAAGTGAAGATGAAATTACTGCAGTTAAATAGAATTTTAAAAATTTAATGTAAAAAAAAAAAAAGGAAAAGAAGCATCAGAAGAAAAGGAAAAAAAGGAAAATGAGACTGAATTCTTGGAGGTCAGAAGTTCAAGGTGTCTGTTTCCATTCTTTCCTTTCCCCTGTCATTCTTTTCTCAATTCCTTTTCCCTCGAGTATTCCGTTCCTCCACGTTTTATTTCCTCCTCTCCTGCAAAGCTCAGGAAAGAAGGATTGTGGAAAAGGAAAAGGAGAGGACAGAACGGACAGGGCAAAGACGAGGTCATGGGAATGACGAATGAAGGGAAAGAAGGAACTGAGAGAGTGAAGGACTGAAGAAAGCGGAAGTGATTAAGGAACGTAGAACTGGAGAGAAGGAGCTCGTGGAATTCAGTGAAGTAGAATGAAAGAAAGAAGATTAGAGGAAATGCAGACTGGGACAAAAAAAGAAATGGGAAAAAAGGTGCATGTGAGAACTGGAGGAAAGCAGGAACAGAGGACAGGATTTTGTTTCGGGTGTTTCTGTCCTCCGGGTCTCTGTCTATTTTAGAAGGAAAGGAAGACTGGAAGAAAAGTGGATCGGCTCTTCCTCATCTCACCGCCTTCGGGAGCTCGCGATAAATCCTCACTCGGCGGGAGTTTGGATACAAACCTAAACTCGTTGCATCGCCCGGATTATTATTTTTCCTTCCTGATCTTTTGTAATGATTTGTTTGTTTTTCATTCGCCTGTTTATTGGCTGTCTGTTCATCAGCTCTTGTGTGCAGTGATTAAAGAAATGTGAAGCTAATGTTACGACAGCAGGCCAAAGTAAAAGGCCATCTGTGGAGCTGACAGCTGATGAGGCTGAATCTGGTTTGCCCGTGCGTGTTTGAGTGAGAGTGTGTGTGTGTGTGTGTGTGTGTGTGTGTGTGTGTGTGTGTGTGTGTGTGTGTGTGTGCAGCCCAGGCCTGAGAATAAGCGCTCGTATTGTTTAACTTGATCTTCTGGTTGCTAAGCAATGTAATTCTGGTGATTAGAAATGGCTGCCATCCTGCACTCGTCCTCATACAAGCAGCAGAATGTTTTAGAAACCTGTGTCTCTACAGTATCTCACACACACACACTCACACACACACTCACACACGCACACATACATGCGCACATTGATACATTCAAGAAAGCCTGCCTCGGCATTAGTGACTGAAATCTCATACAGTAAATAGATTAAATTAAAATACAATAATTTGAACGAGCGACTGTTTTCATTTCTAGCATTATTATTAAAAGGTATGATGATTATTATATAATATTATACACTATGTGTGTTTCTGCACGCATTCGATGAAATAATTACGTGAGACATTCGGTTTTACAGAAACATTACAGCAAATGTCTCTGTTAATCGAAACTGTGTGTAATTCGATGTTTGTGCGTGCATGTGTGTGTGCATGTGTGTGTGTTTTTATCATTATACTAACGGTTAATGAAGGCATAAATGCGGAGTTAAATCTTAATTAGGTCATGTTTGCTGGATGCCTCCATTAAAGGCAAAGATCCCTGATTAAAAGATTTAACTGCTAATGCAGGTCATCGTCGCAAACAACAGATCATTAGAATTTCTCTAGCCAATCATGCGCACACACACACACACACACACACACACACACACACACAAGCACGCATGTGCACAAAACTCTGATGTACTCCGAGTTTCCAAACTCGCAATTTGTCCGGCGTCCATGTGTGTATTAAGGACGCATGTGTGTGCTTTCCATGTCCAGCACCTCCAAATTGGAGTGGCATGAAAGCGCGGCTGGCATTTCACTAGGTCATTAAAAATCTGGAGGCTCCTCTGAGCGTGCCTTTGGGCCTCGGCAGATGCCAGGCTCTCTGTGTTCTGCACTGCTTTTACTTTCTGAGCGCGCACACACACACACACACACACACACACACACACACACACACACACACACACAGACACACACACTGCCACCCAAACTGGCAGTCGCAGGCGTCTATTAAAGGCCCGGGGTCGTCCTCCAAATGTTCAACAGCGTCCGTGCTCTCCGAAGCTCAGGTGCGAGCTCTTATTAGCTCCTGCTTTTGCTTCAGAGCCAATTTGGACCATCAGTCTGATTACGATTGCTTTCTTGGTCACAGCCTATACTTAGAATCTTTCCTATAAGGAAAAAAAATCAGTCTGTTAAAGGTGTCTGTTTCGAGGTCAATGACTTTGGCTATTGTTTACGTCAGATTTTTGACGCAACTTTAAAAACTTCACAACTTGGCAAACTGGACAGGACGTGAATCACAAAAAAATTGCACCAATCAGGACGAGATCTGTCCATTAAGTGTTTATTTCTTTACTTGCTAAAAATATTAGATCTTTCACTTGCGTTAACGAATCCCTCACTCTTCCTACAATCACACTTTAGATTATAATTAATGAATCAACCACTACTAATTAAAACTAATATACTTTATAATCACAGTAGAAATGAGAATTATTTTTTAAAGATTCTTTAAAATTCTTTAAAAATTTTTAATTGCATTTTAATTGCATTCGAAGTGGTGAAATTCCTCTATAATCCTACAGGTGTTGCTCTATAAACTGTTCTCACAGCTCCGCATCCTGCGTTGTATAAGCTAATTATTTGTTTAAAGTTTGTTTACAATTGTAGCAAAATAAATAAATAAATAAAAACTTCTTGTGAATCATAATACAAATTCGAATCAGCGTCTACGGTAGGTACCGTGATAATATCGTATCGCAGGGTCCCTGACTTCCCTGATATACGGTACTCTATATTATTCCTCAATTAACAAATTATCTGACACGGCAATTTTCCTGCTGAGTTTTATTCGCAATAAATTCCTCTTTAATTCAGTTCCAATTTACTTCTCAGCTGCTTATTTCTACTACTGATAGTTCCGCTTCTTAATACCCCTCCACCCCGGCCCACTTCGCCCAAAAAAGAAAAAGAAGAAAAAAAAAGAAAAAGAAAAAAAAAGAAAAAAGAAAGCGCGGAGTCGTGTGAGTTGGCGGGAACAGAGGATACGGATAAGATCTAAATATTACCCCTGGCAAAGAGAAAGCGCTAAAGTCTGATGAACATTTCAAAAGCGCGATTCTTTATGGATCAGAGAAATCTTTCGCAGTTTTTAATTAAAAGTAAAGAAAATAGAAGTTAATTATCCTGTAAAGATTAGCTACTGGGCATCTTTCTGTAAATTGGTTCTAATTAAAAGGAAATTGTCGAATGACATTCAAAGTGCTGTCCTTTCAAAGTGTAACAGAGATGGTAAGGGGGTGTGGGGGGGCAAGGGGGGGCAAGGGGGGTTCATCTCTCTCTCTCCCTCTCGCGCTCTCTCTCTCTGGATTACTTTAGTTCTTGATTCTTTCTTGATATGACCTCGCTGAACTCCTGGGCGAGATTTCAGAGCTCGGAGTCGCGTCGTTGTGCCGTATTATTACACGATTGTGATGTCTGAAACCAGATTCTTGAACCAACTTAACGAATGACACAATATGACAAATAACAAAATGTAAAAAGCTGGTGGAAGAGATCATGCTGGATTTTGCTGGACTGTTACTTAAACGGTCATTATTTATTACGCTATTTACCAGGAGCAATCCAAAAACCTTAAAATTACTAATCAACATTGATTTAAAAAAAAAAAGTAGTGAAGCATTAGTTAAAAGACTAATCTGTCTATTAAACCGAACATCTGCATAAGCAACACTGACACAAATAAGGTACACAACATGCGGTTATAGGCAAATAATCAATGATTATTGTGGTGTTTTGATTATTTTCAGCCACAACCTGCCAACTATTACACTTATTTCTTTACTGTTTTAACAACACACGATTTTTATCCATTTATAGCGTATCTACAGTACATGTCACAGTTGTGAGACACCCACTAAACATACTAGTTCCTGTTATACGCTGTAAATAAAAGCTGTAAATACCCTGTTAATATTCTACTTTTTCTTTGACAAGTTAACAAAGGTCTCAGAGTTCCCCCAAACTTGTCCCTCTGTTTCACTCCTCATCCAAACACGCTGTCTCAGTATCTATGTAAATGAGCTACTGCAGAGAACAGCAAGACAGGGGAGGGATCTTCTCATTAAAAACAAAAATCGACGTGACTTGGCTAAACCCCGTCTTGACAAAAAAGGACATTTTTTGTTGGTATACGCATACAGTGCCAGAGACTGGAATGAATTTCGCATAATATGTCCTCGTTAATGTGCTTGTTTTCACTAATGGATGATATAATGTAAAAGTTAGTTAGTGGATGTCATTTATTATGTAAAAATGTATCGAATACAAACAACGTTGATGTTATTAAAGTTACTTATGCTTTAATAATTCTGTAGCTGATAATTATTGATGTTAAATGATCCACAAAAAAAGTTTGTTAATGGAATATTTAAAGCTTTTAATATGTTCAGGTATAACTGTTAAACTCAGCACTGTGTGTAATTCAGAAATTACTGCCTGTTAATAGACTGGAATAAAGACATGACCTTAATGATGATTTCATCTGCGTTTTGAATTCTTTCTTTTTATGAACAGTCCAGATTGGGGGATTTCATGATAATTAATAAAAGGTTTTTTTTTTCTTTTTTAAATAAAATATTATACACAGTAATACTAAAAGCTACAGCAGAGAACCACAAAAAAAAGGAATTTACATTTTTAATATACAGTATATATAGTATTTCTTTTTTTCTTAAATAAATATACATAAATAATATTCCAGGATATAATAAGTATATATAATATATAGCAGACTGTATTATGGCAGGGTGGTGGCATAGTGGTTAGAACTGTCACCTCGCACCTCCAGGGTCAAGGGTTCTAGTCCCACCTCGGGGTCTTTGTGCATGTTCTCCCTGTGCTTGGTAGGGTGCTTGGTGGGTTTCCTCCTGGATTAGACTAATTGGCGTTCCTAATTTGCCCGTAGTGTGTGTGAGTGCGTCCACTGCCACGGATTGGCACCCTGTCCAGCGTGTACCCCGCCTTGTGCCCAAAGTCTCTGGAATAGTCTGCAGGTCCCCTACGTCCCCGTACATAGGATAAACGTTATACAATATGAATTAAAATAAATAAAAATAATTAAATAAAAAACAGCCTGACTGGCTTTGAACTTCTAGTCCAAACTGAACAAGCCAGGACAGACTTTAAGAATAAACATGAAGCAAGAGTACGTAACATTTCTTAAATGAACTCTATTACACTTCAGAATAAACCACTGATTAAACAGTGCAGTGATTTATGCTAGAGCTTTAAATTTGAAGAGAAATGCAATAATCCACCATTCTTTTCATAAGCATGCGTGTATGTGTGTGTGTTTTTAGGTGTGTATGTGTGTCGAGCAGGAAGAGAGACAGAAATGGACCACTGACCTTTCGACAGAGAGTACGGGAGAGGAGCCTCTGTCAAAAGAGTCCTCCAGAGATGACAATCCTGCTTCTACCTCAACCTGACAGCACACACACACACATGCACATACACACACTCGAGGAGCTATACAGTTACCTACTCAACACCTACAGCTGCACTTCAGTGCATGAAAGATTATAACCTAATCCACTCGACCACTGTGCTTGTGCTCTGTGTCAGCTTTTTATGGCAAGCACCACATGGAGAGCAATTAGTATAACAAACATACTCTTATTATTATTATTATTATTATTATTATTATTATTATTATTATTGTTGCTGCTGCTGTGTTTAGTTTAGCAAGTTTATTATTATTATCATTATTATTATTATTATGATGATGATGATGATGATGATTATTACTTCCCATAACGCCCTTATTAACCCGAGTGTCGCTGTTGCATTTGCATGCGTCACATTAAGCCTTGCTATATTTGTTACAGCACACAGCTCTGGGACAAAAGCATCCATTACAATCGTATCGCTCAGTCCCACTGAGAATACTCCAACCTAAATATCACACCCTCCCTTTTACAAAACACCGCCGTATTACAAGCAAATTACTAGTGCGGTTCGAGCAAGCCGGGCAGGAACAAAGACGGGCGGCCGTAATTATATCTCTCCGTGTGCGGCATGCGAATGGGCATCCTCCTCCGGCGGGGCGTTCCCCAGAGGCATCCCAGGCATCAAAATGATGGTCAATTTTTTTTATTTAATGCCCCGATTATTGTATTTACCATTTGCCAATGAGTCACGACAACAGCGCTGTTTATACCTGTCTCCATGAAGAGATGCCAGGTTTTACCCTTTCTAATTTTGCACAAAAAACTGAGATGTATATGAGCTGGTTGGCAGGGATTTAAATTAGGTCAAAGATGGAATACATCAACAGCAAAGCCATATGTGCATCATACGCCCCATCCCCCATTACACCCCACCCCACCTCACCCTGCTGCACAAACTCTGTTTCGGAGGAAGCCGCGTCGACTGCGGGACCGTGATACTGTACATGCAGATCACATTCGCAGACGAGCTCGAACCACACTTTAATATTCACATGACTAGGACTCGTTTTCCTTAGCTGTATGGACTGCGCTCGTGTTTCTCATAGCCATAGATTACAGTTAAATTTTTTTGTTTGTTTTTTTTTTCTCAAGTGACGTGTTTCCAGCTCTGTTGCCATGAGACACAAGAGACGTGCGCCAGTTCCCGCTGCCAGTCAGGCATCAAATGTGGTCACAGCAGGAGGCCAGCTCTGGGCACCAACAGCAGCACAGTGCCACACACTGTGCCCAGCCTGCGCTTAGCCTGTTAGCCACCATGAACTGCAACATGGCACTGCAGTTAGCTTCAAAATGACTCGCACGAGACATCCTGAACGTTCCCGTATCCAGACTTTTTTTTTCCCCCTCATGCTGCAATACTCGGGAATATCATAACAAAGCTGTAGGAAAAATCTGTTCGCATTAGGAAGCTTCTACTACACTTGGGTATACCTCAGGGGTGTCCACTGGTCCAAAAAGGTTCCTTTATCTACTGACATCCTGTAAAAACAAACAGTTGTTTTCAAGTCCAGCTGCATGTAACATTTTACAGTGTTACACGTGTACTGTATGTTGTTTGATTTTAAACATCTACATTACTGTGAAAAAGTCTTGGGCACTATATATTATCTTAAGTACAAATTTTGTTAGAAATGTTTATCATCATGTTTGCATTGTGATGTCCAAAAGAATTTATGAATTTCAAACATAACTTCAAAATTATTAAATAAATACCATTACAGAAGAATATTTGCATGCATGTAAAGGAAGCAGAATTTTACAGACTGTACATGACTGATCAGTTTCCAAATGCAAGCAAAAAAACCCTGATGGAGGTGTCTGCGCCTTGCATGAAACTAGAACATAGCGAGTGTAACAAAGTTACCAGAAGAACTCTGGCATCGTCTCCAGCATGCTTAGTAAAACCTACTAGCTATTTTACTTACAAAAGTCTTCTGAAGATGCCAAAAAAAAAAAAAGATACCGCCATAAGCAAAAATGTCTTTGAAAACATTTCTACATAGAAGGAACTTCTATAAAAAGTCAATAAAGAGTAATAAAAATCAGTATTTGGTGTGAAAAGTCTTTTCTTGAAAACAATCAGTAGTGTTGGATACAGGTTTGTGCAGTTTTATAAGTAAAACTGTAAAACTACTGTTAGGTTTTACTGAACATGCTGGAGACTATGCCAGAGTTCGTCTGGTAACTTTGTCACACTCGCTCCTTTCTATTTTCAAGCAAATCTCAGGAGTCTACGTTAGAATTTTTTTATGAAAGTTTACGGTTATGTTTAGAAACAGTGAATGGTTTTGTGATCAACAGATATAACAAAATTTGTACTAAATATAAAATGGTGCCAAGGACTGTACATACAGTAGCAAGTACAAACTCACTGTGAGGAGTTTACATTTCTTGCTTTGAGCAGCCGTGTTGATTTGATGTCATTCACTGAACTCTTGGTCCGGCCCAGAGTTCCCGAGCAGGAGCTACACACTGTCATGGAGTTTTCTTTGGTTTTTCAAAAAAGCAAACCTAATAAACGTACCAGTGACTGGACGTTCTCTGTTTTGTGGTTTGCTTTTACGTGAACGCTTTTGTCGAAGGCATCTCATTGGACCGAAGACTAGTTACACAGCGACAAACATCAAGCTTTAAACTTTAATACTGTTCGCTAGTCTAATCAGCAAACTGTCGACGGAAGAACTAGCCGTGCATTCTGCTGTCGAATCCGCCATGGACGAATCTCAGCTGTCGCACGAAAGTTCACGCCTCTAGTCAATCGTGTTAACGTGAAATGTCAGCGTCAAACATAAACACGACATTAAAAAGTCTCACCATGTTCCCATGTTAGCCGCTTATCTGAAAAAAAAATCTACCGTATATAACTGGATGTTTAACAAATGTTAGCCGGTGCACGCCCTCGAACTGGGTGCATTCCTCTCTAATTGGCTGCCAGCAGTGTTGCTATTTTCAAATCACGCCACCCTTCCTCCTCCTCCTCCTCCTTAGCCTCCCCATCATATTTGTCTCCTGCTTGTTAGCCCCTACGTCGAAATATGTCTCCGTGCCATTTTAATTACAGCCTCGGAAAAATCTCTCGCGTGGCATTCTGGGACGACACCGATCTGCAAAAAAGGTGATAAGTAGGAGACGCCACCCGGCTTTGGTATCAGTCATAAACAGACACTTAATTGAATCATTTGACCTCGGAGGCTGATCCTGCCTGCAACAGCATGCGGCACGGGGGGAAGAAATGGTTCCGGAATATTAAGGCAGTTCCGTGTGCGCTACATAAACCATAGTCATTTTGGCCGCATGCCACTTTGCTGCAATGTGGGCCACACTATAGAACAGATAAGTCTCTTTGTTTGTGTATACATGTGCGTGTGTCTGTGTGTGTGTGTGTGTGTGTGTGTGTGTCTAGAGGTCCCATGTTCCCTTTTTTGGTAGTCGCTTCCTGTTTGGGGATAGCTGTTGGGAAGAGATGGCACCGCTTCAACACTGCTGCAGGTTAGGTTACAAGGCTCCGCACACACACACACACACACACACACACACACACACACACATACACAATCTGACAGTTCAACACCGATTCGAGTAGCATCCGCTAGTCCCTTTTGTGTCCCCCACCACCCCACCCCAGATGCGGCGGAGTTATCAATCCAAACAGACATGCAATCCGGGTCCAATGTCACTTCTCCTCATTATGTTAATGGTTAATACATGCAAATGAAAACATTCCGGCAATTTGATTTCTTTGAAGATAGTTTGCATATTGTCTTAGCCATAATGACGGCGCGCCCGCTGCTTGCTCCTCGCCACTCTCGATTTATGCGAGGCTAGTTAGTTCATATTTATCAGCGCTGAGTTCATTTCTAGAAACTACTGGAATGTATTCCCCCCCCCACCCCACCAATCGCCCTGAACTCTTCTCTTTCGCTATTTAACTAATTAGGATTCAGGTAACATAAGCAGATTTTTCACGCTATTGGTGTTTTTCTTAATTAAGAAACAAATGAATTCTCCCCAGCAAAATAGATGGAACAACGGGATAGCGTGCCAGAGGCCAGATGCTGCTGCTCTTAATTAGAAGTCACTCCATTGTCTGAGCCTTTCAAATGAAGCTCCAATCTAAATGGATATCAAAAGAGCTGCCGAAGTAAAGGTGAGGGAGAAAGACGAAGGAAGGGCGAGAAATCCAAGCGTTTCGAATAATCCGGGTTAAAAAAAAAAAAAAAAAGATAATGGAAGACAAAAGATATGTCCTGGCAGAAGGAGACTTCTACCTGTAGGTGAGAGAGTAGGCCGAGTTCTTTGGCCTCACAAGGATGAAGTTGAAAGACTACCCCTATGCCCTCTGTCTCTCCCTCCGGCAACTAAAGTTTGGATGAGAGACTGCTTTTAAGTTTTGCATCATCTCGCTCTGCTTTGCGCTGAAACAAAATAACATAACTCGGCTTCTGGAGTGTTTTTTTTTTTTTTGCAGTAATGATGTTCATACTGTAGCCTTGAGAAAGCAGGAAAAAAAAAACAAGAAAATCTTTTGCAAAAATGCAGAAATAACAAACTGAGGTAGGGGGATGATTTCAAAGGTTAGAAGCGTAGTCGGTTTAGCTGGGCTATGTTCAATACCGTGTGCCCACATGTACTGCCAAGCCCACAGGTCTTTCTTGGGATGGCATGGCTTCGGAGCTCGGAGCAAATGGGCCAGGGCCCAGGACCGCTCGGACCCGCGGGCCATTCCGACGACGCCCGCTGAACGTGCCAGGCTGGACCGCTTCAAAGCACCAGCATTCGGAGGTTCAGGTATGCGCCGATATCATTTTTTTCCGTCTTTGTAATGCATCCAGTCAAAGGCGACTTTTAAGTCTCACAGTGCCTCTGCTTTCATTTCAGCCACAGCCTCGTAATTGATTTGCTGCGTTTCCAAAAAAAATGGACGGCAAGCCAGGTTTAGAAATGATTGACCCTTTTTTTTGTGACACTGCCGCACAGGATAATCTCATGGCATCTGAAATGCCAAAACCTTACTTTAAAAACTTGCTTGAACTTCACCAAAACATATTAGAATATTAGCAAAAGTATCCAAGCACACGTCCTGAAATAACGATTTCAAGCACTCCCTAGGCGTCTGTCTTCCTTATTAAAACAGGCATGTTTTAAACACCTCTACTTATCCGACCAAATTACCATAATCCTCCCTCTGTTCAGCTCGTGCACTTTTTTCCTGGCGCTTGTTTATTTCTATCAGCTCAGGAGATTAGGCAGGCAGATTACTCTGCGTCAAAACACGAGACGCCATCAAAGACGGCAAGGATAATGTCACTCTCTCTAACACCCCCCCCTACCCCTCCCTTCCTCTTTACCGAGTGCTGGAACAATGGCAGAGCGTGACAACGGGACAAGCTGATCCACAGGGACGGGTTGTGTGTAAACGCTGGGGCTGAACACGAAGTTCAGGGAATTACTCCGATTCGACGACTAGAGGCGTTTATGAACCCAACATGATGAGGAAAAAAAAGACCGTCCTGCCCTTTCTTGTACTCCATATGATCAGACTTACATTTCAATTAGGAGTCATTAAAAAGCACATAGAAAGTGAATTTGCTGAACAGGACCACAGGTTTAACACTGAATTCAGGTGAGTTCTGTGTTGATGAAATATGTTATGTTTAAAGTATCTAGAGTTGTAACGATGATTTGGCATCGTAAAATGACTTGAACGGCAAAAAGTGGAACGAATCAATTAGGGGCGGAAATCACGAAGGATGAGCTGATACGATATTATCACAATATCTACAGTAGGTGTCGATTTGTAGGTGTCGAATTTTTATTGAGATTCTGTGTCAAGATTTTATAAATATAAAGCATATTTATTTATTTATTCATTTATTTATTCATTCATTCATTCATTTATTGTGTTACAAACCACACAGGATACTATGCTGTTTGTCAATGTGTGAATAGTTTAGCATGCACCTCTAACATATTTCCAGCTCAAATGCACACACATACAAATAAAAAATATCATATAAAATATTATATATTATAATATATAAAAAGAATCTATTTTGGAATCAATGTGGCAATACATGATTTGGCGTACAAAAGAATTGCAATACATGAATGAATCATTTTTACAAATTCGCTCATCTATAATTCTGAACATTTGAAAAATATTCCGTCTCAATGTCATCATTGTTCACTAATAGTTTTCAAGTTCTAAACTAAAATAATCAGAAATCAATCAAAAACTACTAAATTGAACATCATAGCAAATTTAGGGGCATCATTAAATATCAAATATTTGTTTTAAAAACAAAATCATATTGTATCGAAGAAGATTTAGTGGTATCATCAGAGTCAGGGGTATTTTTCTTCCCACTGTCGCCCAAGGCTTGCTCAAAAGGGACCAACTAATAGTGACAATTGTAACAATGTCCACTGTCAAAAGCGCTACAGGAATAAAATTGATTTGAATCGTTTCTTTATGAATCAAAATTGAAGTTGTAAGTTTACACCCTTTATCAAAATCCATGTAAACATGTAAAATAGCTCACTTAAGTTAGCTAGCTAATTTTCTACATAAAGGTTGTCTATCTACCTTTCCTTACTATATTGCTCTATTAATTAGTTAAGCCATGTGATTTAACTAACTGAATCATTATGAGAGTTTCTGATTCAAAATTGATTCACAGTTTTTACATTTTTTCGGTACAGTAAACTTCAAAATGGTGAAAGTCTAAAATTTACAAAATTGCTAAAAACAAATCACAGCTCTTTCAGAAAATAAAAACAACTTCCATCCAGCAAATACTTTTTGAAAGTGCATTTTGAAAGATTTTTTATCTATTCTTCTTTTCAGTTGGTGCTTTGCTGTCAGCCACTGGACTGAAGTACAGAGCAGAAGATTAGTAGGAAAAAAAACATCCTCCTTTTGTACTGTATAGATGATGTCAGTTAAACAATCAATCAACAACACAATTTACACAGCATTTCTATGTTTATTAGGTGATTTTAGTATTTTGTAATACTTGCATTTAGGAATTATTTCTGTTTGCCAGTAAACATTAGCGCTACTGAATCTAAGTACTGAGTCTACCCTTGAATTTCAGCTCTATTCATTAGATTAAAATATTAAAATTTCTCGAATTCTATTGCTTCAATCTAGGTTCACCTCATGTTTTTTTTTTTAAAGAAATCTACTTTATTAAACATCCGAACCTTACCTTAAACGATTATGTAACATAATTAACTTAATGCTTATATAATGCTAATAATTTCAGGATGATATTAAAGTAACAGATTGATCTGAATGTATACACTTCATAAAATTTCTTCCTTTCTTTAAGAGAAATTATGGGGCATATAACACAGACCAAATATACTGCAAGACACATTTGGAAAAAAATCACGTGGCATTTTCCCTGACAATCTTAGAGTTAAAAGCTCAGGGTAGGTGCCACATAATTTTTCGATATTGCCCTATATATTGATGATAAGCCCTAATTTAAACATTTAAACTATGACATGTTAATAAATCATAAGAATAGTTACATTGATTTAAAAAAATAAATAAATAACTTTTTAAAATGAGCTAGTTCTGTCACGTTACCATTTTGGAAATGGGGTCATGTGTACACAAACTAACAGATTGTCATATGATTGCACCAAAATGTTCTTTACGTGTCACTTCAGGACTTCAAAAATCTTACTGATTTCTTGAATTCTTATGGGCTACAAGCGAGGAACGCACTTATGTCATGAAAGTTAGACATTGACAATAATTAGGTTAAAAATAGATTTCAGGACTCATCTTTAAGCCTTCTTGCATGTGTTAAGAGGTTCATGACTCATCAGAAAAACCTCTCATTCAGACATCTACGTTGTGCTTTAAGCTAGTCTCTCACAGACACACACACATTGAAACACATTCACATTTGACTAAAACATGTGAAAAAGCACTGATATTAACACATAAATCCAAAACAATCCAACAGGATGATGTAGACCTGTGACAAACAGCCAGGCAAGATTAACTAGCATCTTAGCTGCAACCAGAGTACCTTCATTCATTAGCTATCTCTCTTATGTGCACCCATCTTTCGATTGCTAAGCTAAGGAAGTGGTAGATCGCATACTGTAATAAAGTCACCTATATTAGATGATAGATGATACATTTATTGATTTCAACCGAATGTATAAGATGTGCTGTTTTGTTTTCACACCACACGTAAAAGATATTACAGTTTGACTGGCATTTTTATTTTCCACCAAACATGATGCTAGCAGTAGAGTTACTTAGCAAGGGATTTCACACAGGCCAGGTCATCAGATGTTGAAGCCCATAAAAGGAATAAAAAACATCTTTTATATTTTAAATACTTTGTACATTATATCACTATTAGAATAAAAATTATAAAAGATTTATTTCTAATTAAAATGTTCATGAAAAAAATGGTTTTAATTAGTTTACAATCATTTTTCGGTTTATTACATTTATTTTATTTTTTTAAGTATTACAGTTTTAGTATTTCTTCACTGTGTCACAGACCAACACAACAGCTCAGTACTCTGAGTTTAAGCCTCTGAATTTAACAACAGCAGCAATAACCACCAATTCAGCTGTGTTCAGCTCCACAAACATTTCTTTCGTTCCGTATTCGTCTTGGTCTGGTGCACTCAAACGCATGTGTCCAATTTACATTGATGCTCATTAAATAAAACTGCTCAAGAGCTTTTGCTTGATTTTGAGAGATTAGCCAGATGTCTCGTAGCAGTAAGTTAACTGAAACTGCTAGTCAAGCAAACACGGTTTCGCATGAGGAGGCACAGTGTCGCTAATGTCTTCACACAGATTGAGACAAAGTATGGATGAAGACAGAAAGCCTCAGGGACTGCTGTTTTCGAAAGAGCTCGATTCAATCTGGCCTTTGCAGCCTGAATGTGTACAACATCGTCTCGAACAAAGAACGACAAACTCCTTTTTGTTGTTGTTGGTGGTGGCGAAAAGACATGGCTTCGTTTCAGGCAACCGGAGTTGGTGTGGAAATGGGAGGGAATAAAAAAAATGAAGATATCATCGACACACCTTTATTTATATACTGTACAACTCACGTTTGTCATAGCCACAAAACATCTACAAATATAAAACATCCATTCCGGCTCACCATGTCTTTGTAAACAGGTGCATCACAGGGCAGTGTAACACACTCGGACGAAAGTGCTACCCGCCCTCTTCTGCATACATGAGCTCACAGACACTATTGATCGACTAACAGAGATTCGATTCAGTCTCGTATTCTTTTGTGCGCTCCTTATAAATCTTTAAAATGCTAACATGTTTCAGTTCCACTATAATCCTACAGGTGGTGCACGTTCACACACTCTGTGTGATAGGAGCAAATTATTTGCTGAGTTTGTTGAGAATTGTAACAAAACCTGAAAAAAAAAATGATACCAAATTGTGATATTTATAAAATCGTGGTACTTAGAAAATCGCAATGCAAGTCAAAACCACATAGGTAGAATAATAATATAGTATCGGGTGGTCTACAGTGAATTATACAGTATTCCTACTGGTTAGTTGAGACGATGGGATTAATGAGAGAGAGTGAACGTGCCATCTTTTTCACTTGGAGAAAATGCAACACACAATTTTGCTCCCCTGACTTCTGGCCACAAAACCTAAATTAAATGTAAATGTAATAGACGTACAATTTACGTGCCTTTAATAGGACAGAATGCTTGATTCTGATTGCCTAGATTTTTGGTTTACTGATTATCTGATTACTGATTATCAGGGACAAGTCAAGGACGTGGTTCCACATACAATGTTTATGTTAATATGCTTATTTTAAAATGCTATTGTTTCTATAGTAACAGCTTTAACACAGACTATAGTGGATACAATAGACGCTACAGGAGATCGATTTAATTATGAATAATTTGTGTGGAAATTCACGTATCGCCACACTGACTCCAAAATAGTTTTTTTTACACATATATATTTTTCCGTTTATTATAGAGAGGAATCGTTTAATCAGCCGGGTGATCAGAATTGACTGGTTTTTAGTGCGACTGGCTTTGACCAGCAGACTAAAGTGGTATATGAGGGAAAAAATCACTTCACGCCGTTGGTTATTTTACTAGTATTGCATTCCCGAATGGTTTATTTCTTAAATATGAATGAAAGCATCAAATACATTTATAATATAAGGATGACTTTCACTTTTGCAAAATTAAATAAAAAAAATACACAAAATCGAACCCAGAAGGCCAAATCTGTAAAAGCCAGCCTTGGCTTTCTGTCTTTTCTTTTGATTTTTTATTTATTTATTTATTTATTTTATAATCTCTGTACCATCCGAACAGCTTCAGGCTTAGACTTCATACTGTAAACACTCCCAAATCAAAGGCTGAAGAGAAAAAAAAGGAAGAATGAGAGAGAGAGAGAGACGCTACTGAAAACTCGCTCAAACATTGTGACTTGTGATGATACACTTACAGAAGATATTAAGTTTGGTTCAGGTTAATCCTATACAGTGTGTAAGACTCATGTCGACTGATCAGAACTAAACACCATAGACACACACGCACACATGCACACACAAACCCACACTACTTTAAAGCTCTCTAGCCCTGTGAGCCATTATTGATAAGAGAAAGATGCTGGTCAATATACATCATCTAGCAGAAAGGATTACATTCTTATCTGAAATGATATTCAGTAAAGTATGACCACAGCAATGCCACTGGAAGTCTTTTCTGGAATTGCTCGAGTTCTAATAAGAAAAAAAGAAGAAAAAAAAAAGTTCGGAAAAAAATGTTTTATTGGAATTATGATCGATGTCAAGATTAGTCGGAGAAACAGAGTGTGATTTCTAGATAAGGCTCTTCTTTGCTGCGCTCTGTTTTCCACATCAAGCTGCTGCAACTTGTATAGAAAGCAAAGTATAGAAGATTTTACACACATGTGCGTTATATACAGTATAGTAAACTAGTTGCTACAGGGTTATTAAGCTAACCAGTTATTCCTACCCGACCTTTGATTTGACAGCTCTGTACAATCTCTGAGTTGAACCCATCAGGAACCCTAACGTTGGATGACATTCGCAGTCATTCGGTTATGATGATGTTCTAATGATGTTTAATGGACAACGTTGTTTTTACAACGACTTTGAAAAAATAACTATAACCACAAAACAAGCATTTATGTTGATTAACATAAATTTGCACACTGATGTGACCAACTGAAACAACCCCAGATCACAACACTGCCTCCAGAGACTTGTAGTACAGTGGCCACCATGCATGACGGGTGCATTGCTTCATGAGCTTCCCTTCTTACACCGACGCACCCATCACTCTTGAATAGGGTCAATCTGAACTCATCAAACCACATGATCATTTCCCCAGCGTTCCAAAGTCTCCAAAATCTCTAAATCAAATTCAAAATGATCCCTACAAACTGAAGCCTTTTTTATGGTTTGCCTCACTAAAAAATGTGTTTTCTTACGGCCACACAGTTGTTTAGTCCCAATCGTGTGAGTTCTCGTCACATTGTGTAGGTGTGTGTACGGAAATGTTCATACTTTTACTGACTATTAAACATGGCTATGGTTTTACTGTTTATTTTATTGCCATGCAACTTCACAGAGTTTTTAAGTGATCTACATTAATTATTTTTTACCCATCACATTTCTTCCACAGAGTTAAGAATTCAGCACTGTCCTTAAAGTATTTGATAATGTGTTGATACTGTACTGTAGGTTCTTAACCAAGTTCCAGTCATTTCAAATGTGCTTAGTTGTTTTCTTTGCTTGATGCAGCCCAATAATTTGACCCTTCTGAGATGGCGACTTTTTGTTTGGCCCAGCAGTGTACCTTGAGGTGCACCTTATCTCCCAATTTACTATACTGTAATATGGTACTTGTGGCACTCATTGTTATTTACTAGCATCAACAGCATGTTGCTTTGTGGTCCTGTGGTTAGTATGCAATGTCCCCACTGCAGAGATCAAATCCTTCTCAGGTCATCGGTTGGCTTAAATTTGATTTTTAAGTTGTTTTTGCAAAATTGTGTTAGATTGCATTTTTGGTTAGATTGTTTTTCCATCGTCATGGAGTCAGTGCATTTCATCAAAATATTTCTAACATTCTCAAACAACACAAGACTTGACAAAAATAAAATTCAGATTCTTATGTGAAGCTTCATTAATTACATCATGCCGGCCTTCTCATCTCATTGCTCAGTCATTCAAACACCTGATTCTAACAGAACAGCTAAAGACTGAAGTAAAGGTAAAGGATTCTCTCGCCTGTTCAGATGCTTTTCTGCTCACTACGGTTGCATGGAGTGATTATTTGAGTTGCAGTTGCCTTTCTGACTGTCTGAACCAGCTTTGTCCAGATTCTCCTTCGACCTCTCTCATCAACAACTGGACTGAGTAATGAGCAAGCCAGATGCATGAGTGGCCAAAAACAGCCCCTTGAGATGACAAGAGCATGTAAAGTGATGACGTTAATCATTCAAGTGATGACACTAATCATCCTCATCCTGCACTGCAATCTTCATGCTCCTTAACTTTTCTAAGAATCGCAATCATATAGATAAAATACTATCTAAAATACTATCTAAAAGCAGTGTATATTTTAAACAGTCTTAAATAAAAACAATTACTCAAGTTGAACGATCAGTCTACAAGATCAATAAAGACCCGAGTAAGTGTGTGGAATCGTTTCTGCCTGAACAGGGCCGCAACCACACGCGACGCGGTCAGGCCGCACTGAATCAGCTCTGTGCTAAGGGGAAAGGGTGTGTGTTAATAACATCCACTTGCAGACTGCAGCCGGCGTTGTAATTGGCTAATGTATGCAGAAGCCAGTCCATGTTGGAGGGGTATCAAAAAGCAATCAACGCTCCATCGCTGATGAGGGAGGTGACCATGAAGATGATGCACTGGCCCTCTAAATCGCTGCACAATCACCAGACATTATTCTCCTGCCTCAACCCCAAACATCAGACGGAAAGAGAGAGAGAGAGAGAGAGAGAGAGAGAGAGATGGGTATGAATGGAGGGGATGAAGATCGTTTCCTCATTTCCTGATTGAAAGACACCCAGTTGTCCACCTGTGCATGCAGCTAAGAGCTAGCATTGACTTTCAAACGCGTGTGTGAGAAAAAACATACAAGAGATTGCATAATGATATCTCATGATGAAATCAAATGCCATTCGATCCACTTCATTAAATTCTACTACTTAAAATAAAATATGAGAAATGCTGTTATTATGAGTATTAATTATTCAACATTAAGGGATATACTCATGAGCCGTTTATTATACAACAACGTTATTAAGAAAATGTGAAGAGCGTTGCCAGGTCTCCGATAGTCAATCGATTTAAAATAATTTTCAAACTCATAACCTGCCTCACACCTGTTACAATCCAAAATAGTTAAAAACACATCAAACTAAATCTTCTTAAAGGAACTGAAACTTGCTCTTATGGTACATTCATGTTAAAAAAATTATACGCTTATTACAGTATATGCTTCTTAAACGGATGAGTCTCTGATGTAGCAAGACAAACTGAATACTCTTACTGGCCATTATTTTAGGAACCCCCACACCTTTACTCATATATACCATGATGATCCATTCAGCCAATCATATACACACACAGTCTAAAGAATTTATAATTTATATACACTTTTCTTTAACTGCCCAGTAAGGATGGGAGAGTCTCTCACTGTCATCACTATAACGTTCCTGTTCTTTGGGTCTTTTCCTCCTGGAGGTTTGTCATATTGTCATTCTGACAGCAAGGTGTTTTCGTATCTGATGTGCTGCCCTATGATTGGCTGACTTAATAATTGCGAGAATGAGCAATTGTACAGGTGTATCTAATAAAGTGGAGCGTATCTCACAATACTATATGAGCTAAAACACTGATTCACTTTTTACTAGATTACTAGTGCTAGAAAGGCTGAATTAGTTTTATTATAGGTAATGTCATGGAAACAGTTCTTGTTGCTTTGAGTCTTTAAACACACCTACACTACAACCAGAGATCTAAAAATGGACAAACTCACAGTCTTAGTCCCCAAATCTCTCTCTCTCTCTCACTCTCTCATAGCTATCTAAGCTCCACTTAGACACAGAGCAGGAGGATTTCACAGATGGCCGCAGTGAGGTTTTAGTCTTAGGCAAAACGGGCAGCTGATTTCACACCGCTGTGTGTCCAAGTGTGTACATGCTCTCAATTACATGTCGTGTATGTGTGTGTGCGTGTGTATTTCTTTTATACGAAAGCAGGCCACTTCTGTTCCAGTGAGTGTGGAAAAGGCCTGGCGCTAGGCTTTTGCTCAGGCCTTCTTCACAAAGATGAAAGTGATGAACTAGCATCTTGGACTGCAGCAAACTCACTGCTGCTAGGACAATCAATGTCGGGGGAAAGAAATGCAGGAAATTGTAAAATGGCAGAAGTTAACTGAGGCTAGTATCTTTTTTTTTTTTTTAAGTCTGTCTTAAATCTAAATTGAGGTGCATACTGTATACAGTAAGTACATTACCAGGTCCTGATCTGCACACTTGGGCAGAAAGTTAATTGGAGCCAAATTCCACAACCCTTGCTTTTTGTGAAAATGTCCCAAAACTTCCAATGTACTTGTGTTCCATGCCTTCCATTCACAGCAGGCAGAACGATACTGTGCATGTCAAAAACATTATATTCTGATTAAATACTTGGAGATTCTGAAAGATTTCAATTGGAAATATTGTCCGTGTACATGTAGCTATTTTGAAACATTACAATAAGCCTCACTGTGCCACTAGTAATTCAAGCAACTACAAACTTTTTCTCAATCAGAGTGTCATTAATAAACAACTTTCTTATTGCCAAGAGCATCAATAACCCCGCGTTTGCTTAAATAAATGGCTGTTTTTATGTACCTCCATTACTCTGGTGTTCTTTCCTCAGAGTCCAAATTGGATTAGCATGCTGTATATCAGGAAATCGATTAAAAAAACATGCATGCACCAAGTCTCAAAGACTGTCGAAGAACAAAGGGCCATTCTCTCAGTCACACCGTATCTCCCAAGTGAACTGAAGAGGCTTTGAACTTCAATTCGAAGACGCAATCTCAGAAACAAAATCATAGAAATATGGGAGAGAGAAAAAAATTATAATAATATGTTGTCGCAAAAGAAAACAGTGGCGCATGAGCGAGAAGTCTGATAAGCTTGGTGAAAAAGCTGTGGAGATGAAAAGCCACTTTAAACAAAGATAGATGTGTTCGTATCCAAACGGAGCCGAGATGGTGTGAGGGGACGTTTGGGGAGATGATCCGCAAGGAGGAGAAGTGCACTGTTGTACTAGTCACTAGTTTTCCAGTCTATTCACTGGGTTGCTTTCATGAGAATAACTCATCGTTGACCTCGGCAGCCGTAACGACAAACACCTTAAGACGCTCTTAAAAACGTTTCTCTATCAAACTTTCTTTGATTGACTAACTCTGTAAAGAAAAGTTTTTTTTTTTATCCTTTAATGATAAAGTCCAATTCACGTCTAAAAGAGAAAGCGACGCTGGATACTGTCTTTCTTAGAGATAATGGTGTCTTTTGAATAGATTTTGATTCTAAGGTGCTAAAAACTAGATGATGCGGCCATTTAATATGTTCCACTTAGAGAAAAGAGGGACTTCTGAGCTGCTGCCTCGCCATAATTTACTTCTTTTATTCTATCTCTTAAATTGACAACTCAAGGCGAAGGATGAGAACAAAGTTCCGCACGTCGATGAAGGATTTTTCTTGCTCGTTTTACGTTTTTTTTTCTTTCTGAGCAAAATGAAGAAATGTCACACATTCGGGAAATGGGACTAAATCATCTGTAGGAAAACTGTAAAGAGCACATTCATGGATTTTCAGTATAATCAACATTGGAGCAAAATTTGATGATAAAAATTCATAAAATAACATGACTTTTTTTTGTAAAAGTAAAGAATTCATCTTTTGTGTTCTATGTTCAGGTTTATAATCTCAAATCAGTTTATAATCTCAAACAATAAGAATAAAAAATGTATATACTGTATATGATTATTTGATATATATAATGACTATTTGATATATAATAATTAATATTTTCATTAGTTAAACTAATTTGTGGACATGAAAATTCCCCGACAATGATTGCTTAGTTTTAAAAAAAAAGGTTTCTGATATGAAAATTTCCTAAACATTTCCGAACAGCATCCTTGGTTACATGACTGGATTATTGTAATATTGTTTTAAGAAGCATGACGGGACAATTTTTAACATTCATATGTTTGCATAGTATCTATTTTGTACCTTTACAGTCCCGAAAATCATTTTATGCACCTTATATGGTATATATGCAAAAATCTTGGGGCATTAAAAATTTATTTTTGATAGTTATTCAGTCACATATTTCTTTGACACAAAGTAAAATAAAGAAAGAAGTAAACACACTGAAGGGGGTGGAGCAGTGGGGGTTGGGAGTTATTCATACCATAGTGATTCTGAATACTCAAACCTGATTGGCTATTTTCTTCCCAATACATCATCATTCACTGAGATGGACTGGCACCCTGTCCAGCGTGTACCCCGCCTTGTGCCCTAAGTCTCCTGGCTCCTGTCTTAATATTTTTTAAAGTAATTTTTTTTAAATGTTACACATACTGTATGTAAGCGAAACACAATGTTTCATGACACTCATGACACGCAGGCTTGCTAACAAATGTCCAGCAAAAAAAGTCTAGAAAAATAAGTGATGATAAAAATGAATATAGGATAGCGATAAATGATTTGTAACTCTGAAGCTAAAACCTTTCAATTTCAATACTCAACCACAGCAATTCTTTTTTTTTAACTCAAGCTTTAAAATGAATCCATGAAAAATTGCACAATTAAAAAATCATACAAAAATCACTTACACTGCAAATCCTGGACGTGCCAAAAGTCTCAATTGTTTAGCATCTCAATCTTTCTAAAATCTTTGATTTTTTACAATTGGTATATATTTGATTTTTTTTTTAATAGCCTTTAAGAATGCTTTTAACGAATGAAAGATCAAAATCGTTTTCATGGCTGGATCAGGAGGCGCTCTAAGTATTCGTTTCTCGAATGAAGACTTGTTTGGCACTTTGCCATTTTTAAATAAAATAAAATGTAAATAAATAAATAAATAAATAAATAATGCAATTATTTTCCAGGTGCAAAAAAAGAAGAAGAAATTCCAAATCTAATTATGATGATTTCTAATTGTTATATTCGTCAAACCATTTAATTCCTTTTTATTTTTTCTTGTTTTTTTTTTCTCCGTATCAGACTGATCTTCAGTGTTCCACAAAACAAAATTGTCACATTAAATCAGTTGTTTCTTTTCAGAGTTTGTCTTTAAAAAAAGAAAAAAATGTACACAATTTATCATGATATCAATCTTACATCATTATCCTCCTCATTCCTGTTTTACAAAAGCCCATCGTTCTCATATGCAGGATGATCGGAAGGTAAAGTGAAAGCACACATACGGGGATTCCAAACGCGTACACAAACAACCTCTTTACACATGCTGCGAGGAGAAATGAAATATGGCCTGTGTTGTAAAACATCTGCTGGCACTGTAACCTGTTCCTCGCTGCGCCTTGCCACAGTCTGCTCCCTGAGTGACGGCGGGAGAAAAATCGAGGGAGGAAGATAGACGTCTGTGACCTTCGTGTCCTTCTTATTTGCTTGGTTTCCTCTCTGCTTCAATCTGAGCATCATCAGATCCCGAAAGAACTGTCAAACGTCTGTGTGTTTGTGTGCGTGTTTGGGTGTGTGTGTGTGTGTGTGTGTGTGTGTGTGTGTGTGATGGAGGGGGAGAACCGAGCATCAATCAGTCAGGCCTTAGCATTTTTTATCGCCAGGCTTCTGCAGTTCTTCCTTCTTATCACCTGACCCAGTTGTTCTGCTCTTCCAATGGCTTAAGGAGGAACTTCTTAGAAAGATGGTCAAAAAAAAAAATTTTTTTTTTTTTAAACGTGCAACTTCACACAACTTGCAGGTCCTGCGAACACTTCCTATGATTCATAAATCATTCTGACTGCGCTCATTATTCTTTGTAATTTACAGCGCAATGCATGGTAGGCATTTTTTCACATACTGTATACTGTGAAGTACTTGATGAAGCATAACGTCGTCACGATTCAGCACACCGCGCTCGCGAAAGGTTCGGATTTAAGTAAACACGTCCGATTAAGGATGTGATATTGGAAGTGAAAGATCCAAATGAAGTCATCACACTGAATAAGCCATTAATGATCTATGATCTAAAGGCTAGACAAGATTTAGAATTAATATCAATCTAGTGTTACTGTACATACTGTATAAAGTGAATACGGAGGGGCCTAAAAAAAAATAAATATGAAAAATATATGCACAAAAATGCGACTACTGACATAATAGTACACACTTGCGGCCATATTTCAAATAAAAAAGAAAATACCAGGTTAAAATGTGTATCCATTTTTATACACATATTAAATATAAATATAAATTATAATCCAAAAATAATGCTTTAAATACCAAAAATAATGCTTTAAATACCAAAAATAATGCTTTAACTGTTTTAATTACAAATAATTATAAAATTACACTACCAGTCAAAAGTTTGGACACACCCTCTAATTCCTCTAAATAAACGTCTTTTCTGATTTTTATTTCTTTCTACACTGTAAAACAACGGAGAAAGCATCTAAAATATACAATAATCTCCTTTAAACAGTTGATGTTGAGATGTACCTGCTACTTCTGCTCTGTAAAACCTTCATGACCGCTCTAATCTGAGGTGCTGTTTGTTAATTGGTGATTTCTGAACCTGGTAGCTCTAAACTTTAGACTGCAGCAGAGGTACGTTTTGGTCTTGCTTCCCTGGGAAGCTCTTCATGAGAGCCAGTTTCATCATCATGGTGCTTGATTGGTTTTGTACAGTAAATGCACTTGACAACAATGTTCTTGCAAGAACTTCTTCAGAAAGGCTGACCTTCATGTCTTAAACTAACAATGACCGTTGTTGGTGGTGCTGCTTAATTAAATAATGCCAAATGTATTATTTCATATTTCAAAATGCAGTATTGATCTACAATATAGAAAATAAGAGAAAAACTTGTGTCCAAACTTTTGACTGGTACCGCACAGTACATCCATTTATTTTTCAAAGTTCTTCCCTTTTTCCAGGCTCAAATGGTATTAGACAAACTAAGACACTTATTATAAATATTATTCCTATTTTTAAGACTTGGATGCCAATCATTTGCTGTCTGGAACCACCTGAAAGCTGAAACCCCAAATCATCCAATGCTGATTTTCCTCCCTTGATGTGCTTTGCTGGCCTTTTTTCTGCAGATGTCTTCAGTTGCTGCTTGTTTGAGGGACTTTATGCCTTCAGTTTTGTCTTCTCTAAGTGAAAAGCACGCTTAATTAAGCTGAGGTCAGTTGACTGACTCGGCTCGTTAAGAACAATCCAACAATGATCAGTGCGGTTTCTTTTTTTTTTCCATTTTGAACCAAATTGTTGATTTGACCGTTAAAATTTTTTTTTGCTATCTCTCTGCCATGTCATTTTTTTTTTCATCCTAATGTTGGCTTCTTCATTTACATCATCACATCTTAGAACTGCATGTATAAAGTCCCCATAAAAATGTACATTTTCCCTTAAAATCATCAGCATCTTCAGCATCATTTTCTCAATCCGTCACTAAATAAGTAAGAAACTGTTCAGAAGTAAACATCATTCTGTTTATTAATAACTTGTCCAATTACTTTTAAGTCTGTTAAAATGAATGTCTTGGTAAGAAATGCTGTAAATATTAAACAGGTGAGGTGATATTTTGTATGACAAAATGAAAATTTCACATTTTCTATAAGAAGTCTTCAGTGTCAGTGAGGTGAAGCTGATCCGACAAAGAGATGTGTGTTTTGTCACGAACATGACAAGCTGAATTAACTTCAAGCAAAACAAAACAGAAAGATGTTGATAAAGTGGGGAAACAAATATCTAGTAGTGTTTATTTAAACTAAAATAAAAATCATACAGTAATTGTTGTGATATTACTGCGTGTCTTCTGTGACGAAAAAATAAAAAAAGTTGCATCACCGCACGTGGTTTTGAATGAGATTCCTAAAACAGAAAACTTTCTTATTCCCTATATGTCCCAGTCTTTGTATGTGACGTGTCAGTAGCGAAACGTTAAAACGTTCCTAAATCCCCATTCGGAAATGTGTACAGTTCTGCTAACTTTCCTGACATAAAAACCTTGATTTATTTAACTTGCTGTGTCAGGTGGAATTTTCCAGCCTGGTGTTGAGATGAAGCTGAGAGACGTGCACTGTAATCCTTCTGCAGCACATATATAGTGTATATACTGTATGTATATATATATTTTTTTTTCCCATGCTTTTTTTTCACATTGTCATTGTCAGAGTAACATTTTTTGGAAGATGTAAAGAGAAAACCATGTCGCACAAGCTGGTTCACCCTGTGTGGAGATTTCATTTAAGGATAATCTTTTTTAAATACATTATTAAATTCAATAATGTTTCCATGCAAAAAGAGGATTTGTTTTGCTTTTGCTCCCCCTTTAAAAGTCAAACATTTACAGTTTTTTCTTTTTTTTGGCTCAAACATGACTGTCAGCATGCAGAACATGTATGAAATAAAATTAACACATCTACATTTTTTACTTTGTACAGAAATCTTTACTGATTTTTTTGTATAGGTTCCAACCAAGAACATATTATTCGAACCCTAATTTTAGCCAGTTTCCTCCGCCTCCACCATACAATCCTGTAAAACCAGAGCTGTAAATCCTGCGTTTGCATTCTCTCACCTGATTGGTTTCTTTATTTTATGATGTAATGACTCCTGCTGTATCACGTTCGGTTCAGTTATAACCAAAAATCTGCTCATCTACAGTAATTTCAGGTCATCCCTATGTCTTAAAATAATGTAACAAAACCTCATAACTATTTCAGAACAGATGTTTATACTATTAATTATAAATTATAAATGTACTATTAGTAAAAATCTTAATCAAAAAGCAGCACACTGATGTAATATGGAATCAGTTGAGTGATAATTCCAGCAGTTCTTCATTCCTTTGTCACCATGCATAAAACAGTGTGTGTGTGTGTGTGTGTGTGTGTGTGTGTGTGTGTGTCTCTGTGTGTGTGTGTGTGTGTGTGTGAGTGAAAGAGAGATAATAAGTATAGTTTGTATTTGGGCAGGTGGAGCCGTGAGCGAAATCATCCCATGACCCAATATCCATATTCATTACATGCAAAGATCCTCCATGACAAAAAAAATGGTTGATAAACACACACATATGTGCACTAACTTGTACACACACACTCTCACTGTGACCGCAAGCATTGTAGGCTAACCAAACACGCTTAATTGAGTCGTATCTGCACAGCCTGGGCAAGGTGAAAGGGGATGTGCAAGTGTAATGATTGAATTGGAGGTGTGTGTGTGTGTGTGTGTGTGTGTGTGTGTGTGTGTGTGTGTGTGTGTGTGTGTGTGTGTGTGTGTGTGTGTGTGTGCGTGCACGCGTTCTTATGCGCTGTGCCCCTTTCACTCGCTTTCCATTTGGCTGGGGCCAAACTCGCAATGTTAAACGAGGCGAGTGTGTCCCCAAGGCAGAGGAGCAGCGGGAGGGGGGGGGGGGGAAGTCTTTCTTTCTCTCTCGTGTGCTCTGAGGATGACGAGAAAGATGATGATGATGATGATGTTGGAGACAGACAGCAAGAGAAGAGAAAAAAATAAATAAAAGAACAAGATTTGCTTTGGTGTCATCCCTTGGTGCATTTTCATGTATTATTCACCATGAACTGTTTTCGCTTCTGCAGTTTCGTGTTGAGATTTTAACTCCATCTAGAGAAATAAAATCTAAAATACGGAGAACTGATAATGAACTAATTTCGCAGGCGTGTACATGTTCAGACTATACAGGATGTAATCAAGCTCACATGCAAATATTCCTGGATGTTGATTGCAGAAGTGCTGCTGTGTTCACTGTTCATGTTGTGAGCGGCCATGATGGATCCTGAACTCAGGATTGAGAGAGAGCGTCCCAAGGAATTTTTATCTGGAAAATGAAAAGGAATTTGAAGATAGGAGCTAGAAACTTTTGGGGGGGTTTTGTTCGAATGAGGATGTGAGAAACGTTAACCCAAACACGTGGTACATCTTTCACTACAAATTCAGGTCAAGGTGAATAATGGCACCATAACCAACCGGAGAAAAAAAAAAAAAAACGAGTTCACAAAGTGCCGTACTGGAAATTATGCTGTTAGATGTTAGTGGGCGGAGTTACGATGTAGATGCCTCATTCCTGTTCAGTAGACACGTTATAGAGATTCCCTCATAATACTCAATCACACACACCCAATCAGACCTAGAGGCAACCTAGAGTCTCCAATCCATCCAGGATTTTAGGTAAAGGAAGAAAAATGGAGAATCCAATATGGAGGACATCTATAAATGAACCTGAGCTAAATATCGAACCGGGGACTCTTTGGATATCGTTCATAGGATGTCTTACATGTTCTACAGTATGTTTTGCAAGGGGAACATCCTAGACATCAACCTGCAGTGTATGTCAACACCCATAACCAGTTGGACAGGATGGAGTTACAAAGTGAGCTCCATGAACACATGGATTGCCAAGGTTGGAGTAGAAGAACTCGAGTGTCCTGTGCGCACCTCAACTCTTTACTCAGACTCTTTGAGATAAACTGGAATGCTGACTGCACCCCAGGCCTCCCAACATCAGTCCCGGATTCTCCTGTTGCTAAATGAGCGTAAATCCCCGCGGCCACGCCCCAAAATCACAAAGTAAGAAATCCTTCCTAAAAAAAGTCTGAGAATGAAAAGTCAGTGTTTCCCCACACATAAAGTAAATCGTATCGCCCAAATATATTGACGGCCACCCGAATATATTTGCTCACCCTTTTTAAAAATCTGTGAGGGAGAACGATGCCCCGCAAGATCGATTAACAAGTTATGGACAATTGCCTCTTGCGCTACCGCTCTTGTACCTGTTCATTCTGCTACCGTGAGTGCGCTGTACTCACAGGATGTAGTTGCAGCGGATGCCAATTGACGTAAAAAGAATAAAAAGGACGCACTGACGGTCACACACGTTCTGCAGAGAAACACGGCTGGACCGGCTCTTCTTTGAAAAACCCAGGAAGAAAAAATACGTAAATGAATAAATAAAAACTGCCGTTGTGTGTTGAGGGAGAGTGTTCAGACATCAAACTGTGGATTTAGGTGTTCTGATACATCGTAGACCCAAAGTTAACATTACTTTTAAAAAGTGTAAATTTGACTGAAATCGGTATATGACGTCGCAAAAACGTACAAACAACTCGCTTATTATTATTATTATTATTCATATTTTTTTAGTCACAGAAAACACATGATCTTATGACTCTGTACTATTTCTTTTGCCCATGTGACTTTTTTATTATTAGGTTTTGCTCAGTCATGTTTGTATAGTTGGTTAAATTAAACAAAATTAACATCATCATATTGCACAAAGGAAGGAAAATAATTTGTCACTCGATTTTGCACAATGCTGACCCGATATAAATGCAGTGATGTAAAATGATAAGGGCTTTTTTAAGGGCTAAATGACAAACAATGCCATGTTTGTACACCAAAGAGTGTTTTGTTCAAAGTTCAAAAGTCTGCAAACCATCGTCCTCCATCATTAATGTAAATCACGATCATACTGTATATTCCATGAAATACCTGACGGGAGCACCTTCTTGGAGATTGTGATCCAACAATCCGTGCTTTGTTCTGGATTTAAAAGGACGTACTTGAGTCAGCTTTCCACTCCAGGCCCTTTCCTCTAATGTCGATATTTAAATCGAACTTAGATCTCAGTCCTGATCTCTCCCAACCCCCCCCTCGTAAAACAGCGATGGGGTGATGAGAGCGTAACAAAAACAGCAATCGATGATCTCGGAGTGTAAGCTAGATTCCTAAGCAGTTTGCCGTGAGATACGATAAACTTGCTTTGACCTGAGATATGAAGTTGCCATGGCGATCGCAGGAGTTCACTCTACTTATTGATATTTCGCTGATGTTACAAGGCACCGGACCAGATCTCGAGGACCGATAGCGCTGATTAATTAATACTGATATTGATTAGCCGGAGCATGAGACGAGACTGTTAACCGGGAGGCTGAAAGTCAATTGGTGCCGACGGCGGCGCGGTGTGGATCGCTGATATCACATGCTTAAACGTGGTTCTTAAACATAGCTGTGCTGTTTGATCTTGACAACCGTATACTTATGGTCAGTAT